>VZTF01000769.1:1654678-2113739 GCA_013397755.1 Cnemophilus loriae
TTGTGGGAAAGCTATACCTTCACATAGCCATGAAGCCTCTCATTGTCCCCCCGATGAAAAAAGATTTGTAGAGTCATAGAATGGTTTGGGTTGAAAGGGACCTTAAAGATCATCTAGTTTCAATCCCCCTGCCATAGGCAGGGACACCTTCCATTAGACCAGGCTGCTCAAAGCCCCATCCAACCCGGCCTTGAACACTTCCAGGAATGGGACATCCATGACTTCTCTAGACAACCTGTTTCTGTGCCTCACCACCCTCAAAATAAAAAGATTCTTCCTAATACCTAAACTAAACCTCCTCTCTTTCAATTTAAAGCTCTTGTCCTTTCGCTACGTGCCCTTGGAAAAAGTCCCTCTCCATCTTTCTTGTAGGCCCCCTCCAGGTACCAAAAGGTACCATAAGATTTCCCCAGAGCCTTCTCTTCTCCAGGCTGAACAGCCCCAGCAATCTCTCTCCACAGGAGAGATGACCCAGCCCTCTGATCATCTTCATGTCTCTCTTCTAGATTCACTCTAATGCATCCACACCTGTCTTATGTTTGGGGCCCCAGAACTGGACTCGGCACTCCGTGTGGGGTTTCACGAGAGCAGGGCAGAGGGTGAGAATCCCCTCCCTTGAACCATGGTCACTCTTTTTTTGATGCAGCCCAGGATACTATTGGCTTTCTGGGCTTCAAGAGCACATTGCTGGGTAATGCTGAACTTGTCAACCACCAACAGCCCCAAGGCCTTCTCCTCAGGGCTGCTCTCAAATCATTCCTCACCCAGCCTCAATCTGTGCTTGGGATTGCCCTGGCTCAGGTGCTGCACCTTGCACGTGGCCTTGTTGAAGTTCATGAGGTTTGCACAGGCCCAGTTCTGAAGCCTGCCAAAGTCCCTCTGGATGGCATGCCTTCCCTCCAGCCTGTCAACCACAGCTTGGTGTGGTCAGCAAACTCGAAGAACCTGCAATCAGTCCCACTGCCAATGTTGCCAACTAAGGTGCTGAACTGTACCAGACCTCATACTGACCCCTGACGAACACTACTCATCAAAGGCCTCTAGCTGGACATCAGGGCATTGACCACAACTCCTTAACAGTGGCCATCCAGCCAATTCCTTACTCCAGTGGTTCCTTTATCAAACCCATGTCTTTCCAGTTTTGAGACAATGATGTCATGTGAGACAGTGTCAAATGATTTGCAGAAGTCCAGGTACATGGTGTCAGCTTCCCTTTCTGACCAGTGCTGAAACCCTGTCATACAAGGCCACCAAATTTCTCAGGTACAATTTACCTTTAGTAAAGCCCCAACCAGCTCTCACCAATCAAATCTTAATTTCCATGTGCCTTAGCATAGTTTCTAGGAGGAGTGGCTGTGTGATCTTGCTAGGAACCAAGGTGAGACTGACCAGCCTGTGAGTTTCCCAGGTTTTCCTTTTCTCTCTTTTTAAAAGTGGGGGTTTTTTTTCTCCATTTCCAGTCAGTGAGAACTTCAGTGGACTGCCACAGCTTTTCAAATATGATGGATAGCAGCTTAACCACTTCATCCATCAGTTCCCTTAGAACTCAGGATGTTCAGACATCAAATCAGCAAATAAAAACAATTCTGCATGACAAAAATAGAGATCGTCAAGTAGTTACACAAGCTTGTAAAAGAAAATAGAATAATAACCCCTCCATAAAGAACTACTTAGCCATTTGTCTGAAAAAGCTTTAAAATAAAGTTCCAATCTGCTTTAGTTAAGCACAAATTATTGAACTCAGTATGGGAGAAATTAGATGAATTCCTACTATATCTGCATCATAAAAAAGATTAGAGTAGATGATCTAATAGTCCCTTCCTGCCTAAAATCCTATCAATAAAAACGAAAAGCTGCTGCACTATTCACATTTTCAGCAAATAACCAATAGAAAATAGGTTATTTTCCCCTCAGTCAAAAGAACACTAAAAAAGAACATTCAGGTTTCTTGAGTCCCACTGTTAAAACTCTTCTTGTATAACCATAATCTTCCAAAGAAAGAGAGTGGAAAAAAAGGTCCAAAAAGGCACTCACACAAAGCATTTGTGGAGCAATTTTGAATAATGAAAGAATTAGTGGGGAAAAAACCTGTTTGTGGATAATTCATGAACAGAAAAGAGGACACCATTGATCAAATAAATTATTTGCTGCATATAGTTCGTTCAGCTCTGGTTTCAACACACGTTACCAGCTAAATCAAACAGAGCCCAACACCACAGCAATTATTTAGAAAGTACAATCTGGCCACTTGAAAACAAGTCCAGATTGCTTAAATTGTTTCTTTTTTTGTCGATATGTCATCTTTCCCCTCTCTCAGAGTAAGGCCACTCTTGCCTACCTAAAATGCCACTCAACAATTTTCAGCTCTTTTAGCATATTTTTAAATTTGCAAAAAGTAATATTTTTCCAGCTACAACTGACCTAATTATAAAAAAAAGATTTTTCTTTGCTAGGACTTGTTGTGGAAGCAGGTCTCAGAGTACGCAGGTCTTGACATTATAGGTAAACCCATTTCCAGTTTCTTGTTTAATCTTCTGCTTTCTTTCCTAAAATGTCTAGATGTACATTTAGGTTCATATTCTGTAAATCAGGCCTGCCTTTTCTTTTCCACAGTTCAAACAATTATTTGTATTAATATTGGGTTTCATTTCATTAAATTCAGTAAATTCTGAACAATAATTTCTGCTGGATTAATTTCAGTCTCTAACTTAAAGACCAATCAATTCTGTCTTGTGGTCTTCATCTCAAGTCTTCTTTATTATATTCTGTAGTTTACACCACTTCTCCACAAATTGAATTAATCTGTTTTGCAGTCTATTTCTGTCAATAAATATGAGCCATTTCACTCGTTAGCCTTTCATATACTGTTGAACAGGGTGGCAACAGAAGCAATCTAGATTTGCGGGTATGAGCATGAAACTCTTTAGAGCTTCAGGCATGAGCCAACTTTGCTCTGTCAGCAAAGAGAAGCACAACCCCCCTGTCCTGTGTACATTCATCCCACTCAAGATAAGGTCAAAGTGCCAGTGAGACTCTGTGTATTATCTGAAAACTCTGTCGGGCTCTAAGACTTTTTTTTCCTTAATTTAAGTATTAAAGACCTCTATGAAGAAAGCTTCCTACTTCCATATGGATCCCACCTGATCTTCACAATGTTCCCTGGAACTGCTTAAGATCTTTCATAGATACTTTTATGTCTCTTATTCTGCCAGCTGGGCTTCACCATCCTACTGGATATTTTCTAATTCACCTCCTCACCTTCATCTAGATGTTTGGTTTCTCTGTCTTTCCTTAGTCTTATTACCTGTGAATGTCCTTTTGACGGCGTCTATCATCCTGTGATGCCATTCCTCGCAGTCTTGGATGAAGACTTTCTAGGAGAGTTACATTTCGGCCCCATACGGATAGAACCAATTTGTTAGAATAGCAAGGGCTAGTAATCAAAACAGGTAAATGTACAGACCAAATCATTTTGCCTTAAGTTCCTTCCAGTGCAAACAATTAAGGCTTCGCCTTGACAAAAGCTGTAGCATCATAGGCAGTATGATTTGACTTGGGCTGTTCTGCATAAAAAATGCATTTTCTATATTGCCTCTTCTATTTCAAAAACATTTTATTCACTGCAGTTATACTGGAAGTAAATCTTCAAAAGATTTCTTCCCCCAAGTATATTTTTGTAAGAGCTCACATACACATATATACATACACAAGAAATACATAATAAACCTTGGAAACTGCTTCTTTCTTTTACTCTACTTGCTTCCTAGCAGAAAAATCCATATTCCACATAGGGAATTGAAGATGATTTTTCCTTATGGTACAGTTTGATGGAGTTGAAGAAATTCTTTAAGTAACAAAAAAAAACAGGTTCACATTGTGCTGGTAAGTAGAAAAGCAGATGAGAAGCTATCGCAGGAGGTGAGATTCCTCTTTTGTATTACTGACTACACCCATCTAAACAATGTGACAGGTATCAGCAAGGCAAGTGCAAGATCCTAACCAGGCTTGGTTTTCCAATGAAGATTTAAGGGCTAAAATTTATATCTGGTTGAAGATCTTACTGCGACGTCCTTTAGCATATGCACAGTTCAGAAATCAATGCAACAACTGCTATGTCCGTAAGTCTGTGGTGACACAACATTTTCCTGAACTGAACTCCAGGAGAGAATGGAAGGGGGGTAAGACAGAGGGGAGGAGCTTGGACGTGCACAGAAAAATTCTTCCCAAGTATGAGGGGGTAGCACGACCAAGAAAAAAAAATTGAAGAAAGAAGAGATATGCTCAAGGCTGCACATTCTCAGACCAGAGAGCTGGGGTTTATTTTGCCATGCAAAAGTAAACCCAAAGATCAGTGACACTCAATAGCTATTCAGGTGACAATAAAGATGCCTGTGCTTAATGCAGCAGAGAAAGCACAAGCAGAAGAGGAATAAAGTGGACAGAAAAGGTGGCCAAACAGACAAGTCAAGCAGAAGCACAGCAAACAGGCTGGAGATGACATGGTTAGGAGACAGCAAGATGAGACAGCCTTAATCAACATGGACTTAGGTAAAGAGAGGGACAAGTGCTTTGATAGCACAGGCTGAAAGGTCAGATTAGTGGATCTCAAAGCACATTACCAACTCATTAATTAAGCAGCTCCATACCCCTGGAATCTGGGTACATAACTTGATGGCCATCACAAAAATCACTAAAGGTTGACAGAGAGTGGTTCAGTGACTTTCCACAAGGTCACTGAGCTGGGAACAAAATTCAAGCAGTACAAATCCTCCAGCAGCTGCCACCGGCACCAGCCTGTCCTTTGTGCTTTTGGGACAAGGGAATTCACTTTATGATTCCAACTGCAGTCATGATCATTCTAGTAATAAAAAAAATTCAAAACCTTTTTTTCAGTGTTCAGCTCCAACAAATGTAACACAAAAGGACATTTTTACACGGTTAGCAAAGACTATCTTATACCAAACTGGAGGGAGAGATAGAAGATAACCAGTAAATGGCATAATTTATAAGTGAGACAAATGGTAATGTAATTAAGACACAAGTTCTTTAACACTTGCAACCATTCATCTCAGAACAGAATTTAAAAGAAAAATTTAAGTAGAAAAATGAAGAAAAGTTCCTCACTTGGTCCAACTCGAGAAAAATAATTAACAGAAATAATGTCTTATTATGTGACAAGTTTTTCCCATTTTCCAAATTATAGTATGAAAAGATCCTTTTTTCTATACCAATGATAAGGTAACTTATTATGTTGCAAACTTACCAATCAAATCTTGTAGATCGACAGATCCTTTTAAAGTCCTAATCAAAGTCATGATCAAAAAGGTAAATCCAATTATAGTTCAGAAATGAAGGCTGTTTTTTTGAATGCAGTTTACTCCAAGAACTAACCTGGACTAGAAGTTTAGGTTACATTCTTGAATAAATGCAAAGTGACAGACACACAGTAAAATAGATTACATGTGATTTATAAACATGGAATTAATTGATCTGTAATCATTCTTGGGGTTTTTTTCAATATTAGCTATTTTGGTTCTTTTTTTCAGAAAACTAAATTTTATAATTTTTCTTTATCTTCTTTTACTAGGTAGCTTTTAAAGTCCTGCAAGTAACACAGTACGGCAAGGAAGAAATTTGTTTTCTCTGGATGGGAGAACTGTTCCTGCCCCCAAGAAGAAGGTTGAATTAAGTTTGAGTTGTTTGGATTTTTTTGTTGGGGGGTGGGTGTGTGGTGTGGTGGGTGTTTTTTAAAAGTGTGAGAGTTTAGACCTCATCCAGATTTGCAAGATTTCCTCTCAACTGCTATTCTTAACATTGTAGTAATGTATATCCCAGATTTTTTTTTTTAATGTAAGTGATCCGCACACCATTTCTATATTTGCTTTTTTTCTTTTATTGAAAAGCTGCCCTACCTCACCCCAGCCAAATAGATTATCAGTAAGTTTCAGAGACCAGCTGGGTAAATAATGATTTTTTTTATTTGTTCTGGGATTCTTTTTATTTTAAATTTATGAGCTTTAAATTTCCATTGTACATCTCCTTGTACACAAGTCCTTTTGGGGAAGGATAGTTTTCAATTTAATTTTAAGCAGAATCCCACAAAATAATTTATCTTCTTTACAATACATATTTCGTAGCACTGAAGGGTCTCTTTCTCTTTTGTCAAAAAAACCCAAAAAAACAAACCCAAAACCCCCACACCTGCATAGACCAAAAAATATTCAAATAATTCATGGACTTTGAATAACTTTTGAGGAGAGGCTTCAAAAAAGTCATCCTTTGGATCTGGTCTCATTTCTAATCTTTTAACAGGGTTTAAAAGACTAATGCATTCTTAAGGTATGTGTGAAGCTGAAAGGCAATATTGCCCTTGCTCAAAGGACTTTTAAAAAGTTACTATTTGATTAGCTTAGCCAGTTCTGATTACTGGATCCTGTGTAGATCAAGATATTCCAGAAGCTCAGCCACCACTGAAGACCACATACCTATTCCTGGATCTCTTCTCTTTTATAGGAGTACAGACACAAAAATACACAATGGATCTCCAAACTTCAAAAAGTGTAGTTCTTCTTTTACCAGGGGCAAGTAAACTGTCAACATCCAAGTAATCTTAACGGCCCATGTAATCACACAAGCAAGCAATTGCTTTTCCAGCATTGTCTAACAGCATTCTCATACAAAAGATAAAATAATTTAGAAAAGAACATTAGGTAAATACAGTAGTTGCTTACTTATACCAGTGTTTCCCTGTCTGGAGGCCAGATAGATAAGCAAATCCACAGTGAAATGTGAAAAGGGACAAAATACCTCCTATTATATTTAGGAAATTATTCCTGTTTCTTTCTCAGTAAAGCAATACACAATGTAATTTATCAAAACTTTGAAGGAATAACACACATAGCTCAATATAGCTAATACATTTTTTTCATGTATCCTTATTTGGTAATCTTAACATATTGTTTCCTACCCTACTTTTTCAAAAGTCATTCTTTTTAAAGTCCTTCCCTCACTTTTAGAAAGTTGTTAAATGTGCCCTTCAATCTAGATATTAAAAAGCTCCATAAATCTCAAAAAGACAAAAACATGGGTCTAAAGTTAAGCACATATTTAAAAGGCTTTAGAGAATCAGGGTTTCTATAAAAGACTGTAATCTACACCAGAAAATGTTCACTGCATTGAATATACCTTTATTTTTTCCTCTATAAAGGTCTTTATTTCAAAATGTATAGGTAATATACTCCATGTAGTATGCAATTCAAATGGGGTTTTGTCCTGGTGTACCCAACTTGCTTCTATTTTTTCTCAAAATCACACTTTCAGCAATCTGCTCGTCTCCAAACACTTCAAATGCATTAATCAAGCTGTCAGATTCACTTTAATACTTTTGCCAGGACAATTCTGATCTTAATTCTGGCCTGCATTACTTTTAAGGTATCCAGTACAATACACAGAGAGTTTTTAATCATTGTTTTATGGTTTCTCACCTTCCATTGGGTTACAAAAAATAGCCCATTAATCATGTCAATCAAGTTTGTGTGTATGATCCTCACAGCTTTTTTCCAATCCCTTTGCAAACTCCTTCAGTATTTATTAGCTTGCAAATGCACTTGTATAAATACAAGTGATTCAAAATCTCTACGCAGCAGAAGATCCCAAGATTTCAACTTCTGATTTTGTCCCAAAACAGAGATAAGAAAATTTGTTTGCTCAAATCCAAGAGTTTGAAAACCACACGAGAGCAAACTGAATTTTCCATATGAGGCCAGGAACCACACGCCCCTCCACTCCTGTGGGCCTGAGCCTTGGTCCATTCCACACATCCCAGAAAACACACACGGCTGCAGCACTGCCTGGGGAGGGAGCAGGAGGAAAGACATGCATGCTCCTTTCTGCTCCTCATCTAAAAGGGCAAATAATAAGGACCACAACCACTGCTCCAAGTGGTGGAACATTCAGGTAGAAAAATTAATTTTGTTGGTTTGTTTGGGTTTTTTTTGTTTTTGTTTGTTTGTTTGTCCTTGTTTTTTGTTGTTGGGAGTGGATTGGTTGTTAAAAGAATGAAGCAATTTCTATTCAGATTAAACACAGCAAAGAGTACAGTATTTTATTTCAGCTTTCTCAGAAATTATTTTTTAAAGCTCAGTGAAATAAATGTAAGATCAAATTGCTTTTCATGTGGAGGATTGCAAAACATTTGTGCCACAAAAGAACACACAAAACTCTGGGCAGAATTTTGACCTCACTAGGTATCTCTTGATAATCACAAAACTTTTCTGGCATTTACTATGGAATAGCTGAGAAAACATGCTGAAATCTTATTTGTATTCTCAAGACATTCTGTCAGTTCTGAGGAGCCTGCCTGAACAAATGTGGGACTAGGAGGAAACAGAGCACATTTTCACCTTGCTTGGAGATCTGCTTGGGAGCTGGGACCACGTAGACTTTTACAGGTGACTGATGACATGCAATGACTAGGCTGGGATGCTCAGCTGTGACAAGAATGTAGGAGGTCAGTACTGAGTAATTTCTTAGTAATGTCAGTCTCCTTTCGGGTATTTCCATGCAGTGTCTGAAACATAGGTCATCCAATCCACTGTAGTCACTCACAAAAACTTTGACTAATGGCCCATGACACCCTCCCCAAACCTCTTTTGCACAAGAGGGCAAAAAGAACAGAGGAACAGCCAGAGGGAAGGGGCACAGGAGCTCAGGGATACCAGCACTGTCAGGCTCAAATGCCCTTGCACCAAACCAACACCCTATGTTGATTCTGAACTTCAAAAAAAGTGACAGCCCAGGAACTAGACCACAGAAAAGAAGTCTATGATGCAAGATTTTTCATTTTAAATTTGACTGACCTTTATCTGTCGTATACCAGTTCACAATAGATCTGTTTTTGTATCTGGACACACTACATTTACTTTTGTCCTAAACTTTCTTTTACATTCTCATCTTTCATATCCAGTTACAGGCCAAATAAACTCTGTGTTGCATGAGAGCACAGAAAGTGGCAGCTGAAAGACTGGGGTTTTTTCTCCTAAGAGATGTAAGGCACAAAAATGAGCATATGAGCCTTCCTGTATGTTTCCTAGAGAAGAAATTGCTCTTCTTTACTAATATGGACAGACCAGATAAGGCTACATCTCCAAAGGGGTAGCAAGAAGTCCTCACAGGCTGAGTGAAAGGCTCATGCTTTTATACACTTAATACACTGCTCAAGGCCGCCTGAGGACTTTGTGGGGATAGTAATATATTTGCTTCTATGTCCTTCCAGAGGCATGGTATAGGCATCCCACTCCAAAAGACATGCAGTGTTCAATTTGGCTGTGCGAGGAAACCACAGGGCATTTCCAAAAACTGTCACACAGGTG
The DNA here is from genome assembly GCA_013397755.1 of Cnemophilus loriae. Taxonomy (NCBI): domain Eukaryota; kingdom Metazoa; phylum Chordata; class Aves; order Passeriformes; family Corvidae; genus Cnemophilus; species Cnemophilus loriae. The sequence goes on from VZTF01000769.1 coordinate 1,664,050, forward strand.
CTGCCATGAGTGTGCAGCTGGTGGTCAGCATGGAAAGGCAGAAGCCCAGGTGAGGACCGGCTGATCTGCAGCCAGTGTACATGACAGGGCCAGTATGGGCATTTGGCACTGTTGGAGGGGTGTAATTCACAGTCTCAGTTTGGCTCCTGCACGTAAGGCAGAAAGACCTGTGGTATTTCCACACCAGTGAGATCGACATCAACACAACCAATGCTGGCATTGCATCTAAGGGCTGCCACCACTCTGTTCAGTCAAACCTTATTTAAGCAAGCTACAGTCTTAAGTGTAGCACAGGTAGCCTGACCGTGAGGAATACTCTAGAAATGTTAATAGTGGTAAAGAAAACTATGTCATAAATTTTTCATGTAGTTTGCTTAACACAGGCACACACATACAGAGTGTTATACAGTACATCTTATAGCTACTCTGTTATAGCTACTCGTACTCTGTTATGAACTTTTCTTTTGTACTTTGAGAGCAGATCACTAAAAAATCTCCTTCTATACAATTTTCCTTGCAGAAAGATAAAACAAATTTGTTATACCCTGAATAAAGTGCAATTGATTTTGGCAAGATGGTATTCAGGAGTCACAGCAGGACACGTAGGCTAAGGCATAGATTCCATAAGATTTCTGTGCTCCCTCTGAGCTACAACTACTAGCAACAGTTTACCTGGTCTAAACCACACAAAGCCTAGAAATCAGAAAAGATGAGAATAATCCCAACATAAATTAGTTGCTACATATCCTGGATGTTTTCATCATTGTACTAATATCTATGCATTAACAGTTTACCAATGTGACAAATCACTGACAAAGCCAATGTGCCTACCCACAGAAACCTACATTTTGTCTTGACACATCAATGAAGCAAATTCAGTCAGTCAAGTAACATGAGTTATTCAATCTGTCATATTAGTTAACAAGCAAGTGCAGGATAAATTCTGTGTAATAGAAAAAGTTTCTACTACCACATTCCATTTGTAGTACTTCAAGTTTTGGAAACTTTGCACTTTGAAATTTAATTAACAATTTGTAAATAATTTATGCAGTTAGTGGGGCTTAAAAAAAAAAAAATCCAAGCCAAAACATACAGCAGACCATTTATGAGCAAATGTTAGAATTGTTAAACCAAACCTGATATTTACTCATTTTTTGAACCATGATACCGCTCAAAAGCCCCAAGCTAGTATCATACCACACTTTGCTAGGAACTATGCAAATAAAACAAAAAAGGCGTTACCTTGATATAAGTCTAGGGGAAATATTTCAGTGGATAAGAGGGAGTAACCAAATTTCACAGAATATATAAATTTAGATATTCAAAGTGTCTCTTAAGCCCTCCGATCAGCTCAGTGAAATCTTGGTCTGAAGACAACAAAAAAACCTAGTAAGGTTAACAAAAGCAGAATCTCACCCTTTTTTGTTTGTAAAGCTACTTTAAAATACAGGTCTGTAATGTCTACAGAGCCACACAGATCAGAAGATTAAGGCTGTTGAGTTTTCTAAATCACAGAATACTCCAGAGTTAAGCCATGGGAAAGTATTAAAATGACATCTGCAGAGAGTCTAACAAAAGTCTTCTTGGAACAAAAATACAACAATTGCCTCTTCAATAGACGTCCAACCATGCTGGAGGACAAGTGCAAAACCTTCATCCACGGACAATTTAAGGAACCTTAACAAAGACTGGATGATGGATAAAAGGCATGTCATAGTTCAGTTGTATCCTACCTTACACACCTTAGCATAGTGTGGTTCAATGCACTTGCACAAACCCAGTCAGCAAATCTGGTGAAAGCCCCCCAGAAGATAGACTGCAGTTTATGGCTCGAAACATTTATCAACTACCCATTGTTATAACAACAGCAACCAGAAGCAAAAAGAACATAAAACATGGGTTTTGTTTGTTTACATTCATCATGTCAGCTCACTCCTGTGTACTGCCAAGGCTGAACAGAATTTGCTATATTTTAGTTTCCCAGCTCTCGTAAATAGAGACACCTTTTAATCCCTCAGCTATTTAATCCATAATGTCACTTGGTGACTGTGTCAAAACTCTAACGTATAAAAAGGTTTTCAAAGATATCTAGATAACCGAGAATGAAAAGAAAGTCACGTGGGAGTTTTTCAACAGCATAGAAGCCAGACATATTACCTAATTTACTGGAGTTTAGGACATACCTGCATCTGGATTATGCTATGTACCCACACAAGCTTCCAGCAGCCAAGGCTTGTTCTGGACACAAAGCAGAATACTCACTTCAGCAGCATAAAACACTAACGTTAATTACTACAAACTTGGTTTCTATTTCATCGCTCTAGTGACGCATTATTGAAAAAGTCTCAGCAATCCCAGCAGGCACACACCTGGGTCTTCATGAAATTCTATATTTTTAAAGTTCTTCTCTATAGAGATTGAGCAATAGAAATCTAAACTTAGGAAATTTAGCTCACATATTTTAAAAACCCATGTATTTTGTGTTTATAATACCCAGCAATAAATATTATCTCAAATTTCTACAAATACCTTGCCTAGTTACAGATTTTGCAGAGACAACTGTTAAAAAGTATTCACAGAATCACTTAGGTTGGAAAAGACATCCAAGATCATCGAGTCCAGCCTTTCGTCAATCACCACTTTGTCAACTAAACCATGGCATTAAGTGCCACATCCAGTCATTTCCTGAACCCAGGGATCATGACTCCACCACCTCCCTGGGCAGTCCATTCCAATGCTTAACAACTGTTTCCATGAAGAAATTCTTCCTGACACAGCTTGAGACTGTGTCCTCTCATTCTGTCACTAGTTGCTTGGGAGAAGAGGCTGACCCCCATCTGGAGGAGAGAGGAGAAGTGAGAGAGGAGAGGGAAGAAGGAAGGGATATTTACTAGATTCAAACTCTAAGTGGCTTAATGCAAAGCAAGAAATGCAAGAACATAAGACGTACAATCTTAACATTGTACAACTCTTCGCCCCACGGTGAAATCCTTTGTGGCACAGAAAATAAGGACAATGTGCATACTCCTGAACATGGATATTCTCAGTGAACCAGTATTTTCATTTAGAGGATTTAAGACTCATGTCAAACCCTAATAGATTACAAGATTCTTTTAAAAGTCTGTACAATTGCCAGAACGTGAGTTCTGTGGAATTGTAAATATGAAAGAACAGCTTTTGCTTTGGTGGGATCCAAATTCATGCTTTCAATCCCTTTCTTCTTTGTAAGCCATCAGTTCTCTGGTGCCTGGGGTTGTTCAGTACTTCTAAAAATTAGATCATTTAGATCTCTGTCCCTAGATATGAATTTAGAAGTCTAGAAATAACTCCACAGACATGGGCTTTCTGGCCAACGGCCTAATAAGAGTTTGTTCTTTGATTTCTCCTTTGTACTTAACATAACACTTTGCAAAAAATGAGCCCGTTTCAAATCCGTGTGTGTAAAATATTCATTGCAAAGGCCAAAGTTTAATACATGTTACCTAGCCTGTGTTTTCTTGAACAGATTTAAAGGTCACTCTGCGAGCTAAATAAGGATTGCCAGCATAATTTACTTGGATGCCCAGGTGAAAGGAACTGTTGGATGATTTCTGCTTTCACATAATTAAAACACACAGATTTTAGTGGTAAGTCTCAGACCCAAACAGAAACTTTTTGAAGTCCAGAAGCAGAACATCTGCATCATTGTGATAACTGCAAGAGAACAGACCCAGGGGTCTCCTTATTTCCTATACTGGCAAAAGAAACCACAGTAGTCTTTTCAGCTACAATTATCATTGCTCTCTAACAGGGTTCCCTTATACCACCAACTTAAATGGAAGAAAAGATGATGCTCAAAATTATCGAGGCTATGCCAGTAGCTCCAAACTCTACTTGCTCTTTTCTCCATCAGTCAGCGTTGCTTGACATCACCGTTGTCATTTTCTTCCCGTTCCCCTCAGCCCTCCAGGTTACAAGAGCAGTGAGCAGCATTGCTTGCCTTGATAATTTATGGGTATGACTCTCTCTTACTGACAGCAGCCAATTGTACCATTAAAGGGCAATATGTTGCCATGGTAAAGAAAGAGTATCCAAATGTCTTATACACAATAAAGGCATTAATATGCAGCTATTGCCACTTGCACCTCTTAATCCTGACAGAGAAAAGCAAGACTGCTAAAAGCAATTATGCTTTATTCCAAAAGAGTGACAGATATTTTAAGAGACAGGAGTGTCAGAACAGTAGCTGGAACTCCAGTGGCAGATGAGAAAGAGCTAAATAAATATGCAGAATCTTAAAAGAGATTGCTGTATCTGAAAGGAAAATAACTTATTCTTTTAAATATAACATATACCATATAAAAATACAGTCTACATGGCTTAGTCCCATATAAATAAACAATAAAGCAATAATAAATAGCAATAAAAGACACTGGTTTGTTTTGTTTTTTGATTATTATGCATTTTAGCATGCAGATTTTTCAATAATCACATTTCATTGGTGGTATATGGGAAGGTAGGGGTAAAATACTCCATACATGAAAAAATACTCAACTCTGAAACTCTGTTCAAACCCAGTATCAAGCAGAGATTATTTTTTACCTCCTCTGTGCCATTTTCATGCTGCACTAGGAAAGCAGACATTAAAAACAAACAAACAAAAAAAGAAACAGAAAAAAACGCCACAAAACAAAAAAAAAACAAAAAAAAACCCAAAAACAACAACAAAAAAACCAACCCCCCTAAGAAAAAAAAAACAATAAAAACCCACCCAAAAAAACCCCAAACAAACAAAAAATCCAAACAAAACAAAAAAAACCATCTCACCAACTACTTAGTTCCATTGCTGGTTAAAAAAAAATTACATACAGAACTAAAAAAATGTACTGAGGAAAAAATTAAATTCAGGCATTAATAGCAAGCATGTTTACTTCAATTTGCAGCAATTCTTCTTACATGCTGACATTCAAAGGCAATATTTTGCCCTTGATCTGCCTCAGTACAAGGGCTTTTTCAAAGATAATTACATCTACTTCACATATTTCTTTAAATACCATTTCTTTAAATAACCTCTCCTTTATTTATCTGCCATGATTGAATGTTATTAGACCCCTGTTTTTTTCCAAAACTTTTATTGCAATGTTCTCTAGAAGAGTGAACCGTTTTCCCGAGATCTCCTAGTTTGTCTAGAAACTGGCTTATTCAGGAATAACTGTGGTTCAGAAAGAACTCTCAAGACTGAGTACTTGGGACTGTCTCACTCTTTTAAAGAATACAATTGAAAGCAGAAAGAACTAATCTGTAACAAAGAACTGGCAATTTTTATTTCATAGTGTTGGTGTCACCTTCTTATAAATCAGAATAAAATAGCAATTCCAAAGAGCTATTCCAAAATAAGTATTTGTTTTTCTATTAATATCCCTAACAATTAGAGCTTTTTCAACCATTTGTTCAATTAAAAAAAAAAAGTTGTAGATAAGAGAAGGAGAAAATATATAAACATTAAATATGGCATTTAACAAGGCAAAATTTTCAAATTTAGTAGTATCGAGTGTCTAACAAGTAAGCGTTAGTTATCTATTACATAAAAAGTGATGTAACCTCTTTATAATATAGTACAAAGAACATATATAATGGAAAACATAGCTGTGAAACTAAGTCACAGCAAAATAATGTCATGCTCCCAAATCCCCTCAAAGCTTTTCCTTTTACAGAGATTTCTGTGTTTCCAACCTCCCCCCTCTGCTCTCCAAGGGAAATATATTTGAAAGGTCATTCTTGGTGGTCAGAGTTAAAAATACTATCCCCCACACATAAAATCATCCACAAAAACCAGACCTGGAATACTTCAAAATGTATTGATATCAATGATGAGAAGTGTTTTGTAGTGTTTCAGAGAAATCAATAAACCCTTGATTTTAGTTATGACTATGTATCTGAAGGACCCTTTAAACCCATATTACAATATTCTATTTATGGGCTAATCTTCATCATACTTTACCCAAGAGAATAATCTGATAAACTGTATTCTATTGGTGACAGTGTTAGAGATTAAATAATCCTTCCATTTCCAGTTTTTTCTAAAAGTGAAAACAAACTTATCCTGCTCTTCTTTTGTCTTTTCACCAGTCAGATGTGTAACCAGTTTTTCAAAATGCATTTATGCCAACAGTAAATGCATTACTGAGAAGCTGTTATTGCTGCTGTTGGTGGAACAGAAAATATTTTAAATTTAGTTTTAGACTGACTTCCAATTATGCCAGCTCCAAGCCACTGCTTTTATTTTCAAAAAATATATCGGGGGGGGAGGGGGGTGGAGGGACAAGGTATAGCCATTGTAATCATACAATAAAAAGAAATTTGACCGACAACCTTGAAAAGTGGGTCTTTCTATATTCATCTCTTAGAGTTGTTTTTTTTTTTAATATGCTATCTCTGTACCCCTACGTTCTTAAATGGCATGTGCAAAACATGCTTTTAGTGGTATGGTTTTCAGATTTGTGAGGTGCTATTAACATCAGTTACAACATCTTTTTGCCATTAAAATTTATACCATACACATGACACATTCTGACACCAGTACACCAATTCTGCATTGAGACCTCAGACGCAGCAAGTGCACAATTAAATAAAACACTTACATGAATGCGATCATACTGCAGATATTTGTGTTGAGCTTTTTTTGTTTAGGTGGCAGCATAGCTGGTCCTAAAAATTAACAGAAGGAAAAGGAATGAGTCAAGTTAAATACTGTGATAAAGTAGCTAGAGTTTGGCCTTCAAAAAACATGTACAACTGCATTATTTATTTCCGTCTCCATGTTCATGTTTTGCTTTGTGTGAGGCAACACCCCCTCTCTCTCCCACTGCTATCAGTGCTTTTCATTTTAATCACAATGGTGAATCCACAGAGGTAAAGCACTATCTTTCATTTCAAGAATAATGTACGTCTTATCTTGCTGTCCTTTTTCCTTAAAAGAACAACCTACTGCCTTTCTGCTGCCATGTGCACCCAGGCACTCAGCCGAAACCACGAGGAGTCTTTTCACAGTGGGGCTGTCGCCACCCAGGTCAGCCTCCTGCTCAAGGTCTCTCAGGAGGGTCCAACAGATCCCAGCCACCTCTCCACAGGTTTTTGGTGCAGCAGCAATCCTCCAGTGCACAGGAGCCTGGGAGCAGCAGGGAACAGGGCCCCCCCTCAGCTGGCTGCAGCCCCCAGGTCCTGAGCCAAGACAGGCACAGCCACACAGCTCCTCAAGAGCCCTGAGGTGGCACCCAGGGATCCCAGTCATGGAAAAGTCACCCCCCTTAGCAGCACCTGGGGCGGATCTGTGTGCTCCGTTGAGACAAAGTGGAATCCCATCCCTGGGGAGTGGGGCCAGAGTGGAGGTGTCTGTCTGTCAGGGAAGGCAAGGTGTTAGTTGTGTCTCTTCCCCTCCCAGCCCACTTCAGTGGTTTTCAAGCTTTTCCCAGGTAAGCAGTGTTAGGACAAAAAGAGACAGCCTCAGGTCGTCATGGAGGAGGTTTAGATTGGATATTAGGAAACATTTCTTCACAGAAAATGTTGCCAAGGCTTGGAATAGGCTGCCCAGGGAAGTGGTTGAACCATCATCCCTGGAAGTATTTTAAACACGTGTTGCTTACAGACATGGTTTAGTGGTAGACTTGGCAGCACAAAGTTAATGGTTTGGCACAATGATCTTAGAGATCTTTTTCGACCCAAACAATTCTACGATCCCTCACACACAGTCCTAAGGTAGCAAACAATCATATATTGAGCAATGCTGCTTGAAAGTATTTCCTAACAGGTTTTCGTGGAAAACCTATTCATGATTTTTGAGAAAATTTCCAAAATGTCTGTCTTTTTCAGAACAATTTAATAAGTTTTGAAAAACATCTGCCCTCACTGCTGTTTTTTTCATTGCAAGGCCAAACTTCTGAAATCAGAAATATTTAGATTTTTAAATGTCATCCAAATGTTTCCTAGGAGTGAGTTTTGAATACCTTATGCCACTCTTCACATTTCTGATGGACTTCATTCTCTGTCATTGACTGTACATGGATCATCATTTGTAATGTGAGAGACGAGCTGGCTGTCATGTGTTGTTAAGCCCATTTAGAAACCCCAATATAGAAGGAGATGTTGAAGAATTAGTGAGAATGTGCTCTGGATCTGTTATTTCACTGGCCTGCAATATGCATAATCATTCAAGTAAGCATAAAAAGTCAGGTCTTTTAATTCTCTGCCATGTTTTTCCTGGTTTTATCACAGGAAAACATCTGCTTTATTTACATGGCTGAATTGGCTGTAGTCTCAAATTTTCATGCAAGTTAGTTGTTGTATTTTAATGAAAATTACCTTTTTCATTTCCCTCTCAAGACTATAGCTTTCCTCTGAGATTGCCAATAACAAATGTCTCCTGCGGTGACAAGAAAATGAACTGGAGTGCTTGGGAACTACACTTGCAGGTATTACAACATTTCAAAATTGGATTTGTTTGAAATCAGAACAGATGCACAAGTTTAGAGATTACCCAAAACAAAAATACTTCTAAATATCCACTATAATCTATTATTTCCACTTTTATATTTTGCTTCATTACATTAAGCTTCAGTGAATATTTCTGTGTAAAAATTTAACACACAAAATAATGAATTTATGAACAGACAGCATTTCATCATTTACTGATCACCAGCATAGCTGTCTCCTAATAGCACCAAATAAAACAGAAATATTCAGGGTTAATACTCAGCCATAAACAGCAGAACATCTCCAGTTAGAGCTCCTATAATAAAAAAGTTTAAATAAATTTAGTTTTATTTTGGTAAAAAAACAAACAAACAAACCACCAAAAACAAAACAAAAAAAACCCCTAAACATTTCAATTCCTTTTTTTTTCCACCTCCACAAAATGGTTTCATTGCAGGTTAATCAAAATTAGCTTTTGCCTTGATCTCATAGCAGTGTTTTTTCTCCCTTTCATCTGTTCAATCTGAATATATGAATGCCAGGTCATCTTGATTTACTACTAAACAATATTATTTGTACTAAAAAGGCAAATGATCAAGTCAAAACAATTATCTTCATCATTCTTCAGCAGCAACTGGGATAGAGTCATGCATGCCCTAAAAATCTGGATTAATTCAATCATTTTTTCTTCCAAACCAGAAGTATTTCATCAAGACAAGTTAGCCTAATTTTAGGCAGTCTGAAAACAGAAATATAACTCTTTCCTCTGTTTCATGGTCAGAAATTGTTTTCCCAATTTGATCTGTTAATGCCTACAGAACGAGAAATGTGACCTCATGTTTATATTTCTCCACTTAATAAATGCTGTTTGATATTTTCAAAGGCATGCTGGGGATTAGAATATGCATTAATTCCAATTTTAAATATAGCCTAGAGCTCTTCAACAGCCTTAAATGTGCTAGCTATTTTCTATTAGAAAACACAAAATCATGTCTACTACTACATGTACGTTCTCAAAAAAGCTGTATGATTTAATTTTTACCTTGGAAAAACGAAGCACAGTTATTAAAAACAAACTTCCATATATTAAATTCTTTTCTATAGCTTAAAATTTAAAACAATCACAGTCATTTGGTTTCGGTGAGCTTCACTCTGACATCACTTTTTTTTTTTTTGAATCCTTCTATGCAACCACCATTTACTTTATTTAAAATAGTAGTAAACAGGTATTTACACTCTATATGCAGCAGGCTATCCAAACTAGATTTAATCACCCTGCAGTCTGCCAGAGATACAAGCAGATGTAGTGGTAGAGACTGTTGCACAACACTTGTAAAATGCTAAATATTAGGCCTTAGAAAAATTACCTACAAGACTACAGAAGGTCAGCCATTAGGTTGTTTTTTAAAGTCTGCAAGATGATGTGCTGATTCACCTTAGGTAGCATAAAGAAACACTTTTATTATCAGGTCAGGGAGATGCAGCCTGAGAAGCCATATACAACTGATTGATACATCACAAATTATGAAGGAATCAGCTACCTCACCAACTTAGAATGTAACATGCACTTTGTAATCCAATATCCATGTCCATGTGCTTGCCTCACAGTGAATCTGTCATTACACACACCAGCAAATTTCTGTGTGAAAGAGGACTCCTGCCGTCTTACCCCACCAATCAGAAAACAGCCACGCAGAGTTAATAATGTTTCTATCGCATTATTTTCCTCCTAGATTTTCACATCAGCTCATTGGAGGTTCTGAATTTAAGCTACAGTGACAAATTTCATGAAGCCAAGGGTTTATGTTCATTCATTCCACTCCCTTGGTGGAGTCTCCAGCACACGCCCAGAAATGCAGGAGACCTCTGAACCTGCAAAGCTGATTCAGAACCAGAATTCCTAGAGCTGCAATTGTGCAAGTCTAACTTTTGATGGTGACTGTTTGTCTAATTAGAACTTTTCATGAAGGAAGAAACCAAACCAAACCAATTTCACTGATTTCCAAAAGGAATAATCTCAGGGTAGCTGTGCAAAGTAGCACAAAGAAAAAGGATAGGGAAATAAGTGTATTAATCAGATTCAAGCAGAAGACAACAGAGTGTAATTAGAAGGATTGAAGACAGCAAGAAAATCACAGGAAATGCTGAAATGCACAGTTAGCCTTATACTTTACTGAAGAAAACCAGAACCTAAATCCTGAATCAAATTTTTGAATGTCTATTAATACTTCAGTGATAATTTTACACATATAAATGAGACTAATTTTAACAAAGAAGGACTCAACAAAACAAAGACATCTTTTTCTTTTATTTTTTCTTTTTGTGTGTGTGTGTTCGTTCGCTTGTTTGGGGGTTTTTAGCCTCCCAGCAAAACCTAAGATTTTCATAGACTCTAGTAAATAGTAGTAAATCTGGCTCTACTCAGCTTGCATAACATGAAGGAATCACTGCCTAAAAGGGAAGAACAAGATGTTGTTGTTGAGCTGGTCTACAACTGAAAGCTTTTCTACTTTAAAATCAAACATTGAACATTTATTTTTGCTCCAAGTTGGAAAAAATCTGAAAATAACAGAATAGATCACATGCAGAGGTAAAAGACTCGAACACTTTAAGGATGGTTTGGGGCACATCTTCCAGGAATGGCAAAGTTTTACTTAGTCTTAGAGCAGAGAAAGATTAGGACAAGATGAACAGAAGCTTAAATGCAAATTTTGTGAGCATATGATATTAAGTATAGTGATAGCTGATACCAAAAGTTCAAGTCAAGAGAAAATAAATCAGTTGTCAAAAGTTAGTGTTTCAACTTTTTTCCTTTCAAAGTTTGTCAGAATAATTCATTTCCGCTAACATTTCAACTTCAAAAGGAGCACAGTTTTGATGAAAAACTGTCAAAAAGAAATCAGACAGCTCTTATAAAGATTATTACACATCACAGTTCACACCTGTAACATTTTCCCTGCCAGCCAAAGTGCAAATTCCCTCACCAATGCACCTTCAATAACACTGTGGCAACTTATAAAAAGAAAGTAATTATAATCAGAGGAAAGGAGCATATGGCTGATCTCAACAAAGGGATTAACATCTCTCACCTCAAAAATATCATTACCAAGAGATTCCAGATGAAGAAAAGTTAGTAATTAAGGATGTGCATCCTAAACATTTTCATACAAAGGCAAATGAGTAACAGCCATACATTCCTTTAGTTAAGACTTACCACAATAAAGTGGCTACAAGCATGTTGTGATCAGAAAGTCAGGGACAGAGAGCAAAATTAGAAGAGTTCTCAAAGTTAAGTATTTGAGAGGGTGAGTTCAAAGGAAAATCACATACCTAAGCAAACCAAATCAGACTTTGCACAAATCCTAGACACAGTGGTGGGGAAGCAGCCTCTAGAGCTGCTTGGGTTTTGTTTTCACTCAGGCAGGGAGCAGCTACCAGCAGGAATTTTGTCCAGTTGGTTGGGCTGGACATTGCTACAGGATACTCGTAGCAACTGTGCAGCAACACTTCACATGCACTGGATGTACCCATATAGGGATTTAGTGAGGTCTAGACAGCACTATGGATACACCCATCCCAGCTTCCTGTACAATACCCTTCCTGCAAGCTTCAGACTAATTCCCTATCAAGGGACCAAAGAGTTGTTTCCTAGAGAGTAGCTTAGGCCACTCTGCCACACTGCCCTGTAATTCCAGCATTCCTCAAAACCTGACAATTCCCATCCTCCTGAACTGCCCATAGCCTAATCCATCTAAAAAAAAATTGTTCAGTGACAAGGTTTTAAATAGCATCCCAACTGTTTCTAAACCTTCAATTCACTCACACGGCAAGTAGCACTGTTGCTTGCTTGTAATAAACCACAGTAGAAATTACTCAGAAAAATTTGGATCCCATTTTAAATCAGCACATATCCTTTCTTTGACTTAGGTCTAAACTTCAGTGTACTCCAGTAAGACAGAAACTTCCCTAAGGAGGAAGTGCACACATATATTTCAGAAACGTACCTGTGATATTTAGGAATTTGAACATGCCAGACTCTCCTTAGGTTTCTCACGTAAGAATAATATGTTCCCTTCCTTGGCTGGTGGACTCTGACATAGAGTTCTGTTCTCAGATTCTTCTTAGTGCATTTATGCAATATAAATAATGCAAAGCTGACTGAAACAACCTTCTATTCTCTTTCTCTCCTGTAAGCAACAAAGGGTTAATGCATTTTATTTCAGAGACTTTGATAAGACAATGAAGCAAGAAAGGGCTCAGCAGAAAGAGCCAAAATGTTTTAAATATACTCTGAAAATAAACTTATAACTTTGTAAAAATAGATATATGACTCCACATGTTAAAAAAAAAAAAAAAAAGAGGGAATGAGAAAAAGAAATTGTTGAGTTGGAGTACTTGCATAATTCAGAATATGTGAAAAAGAAGAAATTCAACTAATGCCAATATAGGTAGGATTTCCTTTGAAGTCTGTAATTCAGAGGGGTATTTTATTTTCATTCTGGGTTTTTTTTTTTCCCCACATGTCAAATGTGGACATTTTAATATGTTACAAAATAATGAAGCTTACAGAGATGGGCAATTTTTGTGCAGGTATGCGTGTTATGAATGACTCGTATCAAGAAGCATTTCCAAAGTGATAGAGTTTACTTTGATAAACTTACAGTGAAGGCTACATTAAATAGAAATGTGATAGCAAGACTACACTGTAGTTGAAACTACATTTGCTGAACTTACAGAAAACTGTGTTTCTCTAGTAGCTGTAGAAAGTCTGTAATAATGAAGACCCTGCATGGGAAAGACCAGGCAACATCCTTCTGTAAAGATTAAACTGTAGCCTCATCACAAGAGAGGATACCATCAGCACAAACCCAAACTTTTTCAGAGACTTATCAATGTCTCTCCCTTTTAAAGATCCAGCTAAGTTCAACCTGGAAAGGTAATGGAGAGCACTGACATTAAAGTTGGGATAGTGTGATACAAAAAGCTGGGGGGATGGGAGGATGTGACACAGGCAACAGCCAGAAATCACCTGACAGGCACAGACCAGGTAATTTTGCCCACAAGAAGAAGTGACTAAACTTCACTTCTCCTTGGCCCCACCACTGCAGAACTCTATTATCAAGGAACAGAACTGATCTATTCAGTCTCATATTTAAACTACAAAAAATAAAATTGCTGTATGGATTTCTCCAGCTTAGACCCGTGTCACATGTCACCCTAGGAGTTACAACTTTACACGTGATCCGTGAGTGAGAGGAAGGCAATAAGAAAACAAGAAACACAAAAGCCTCATGATTTCAACCTACAGTGAAGTCTGTAAGAAATAAATATCCCCCTGAGGGTCAATCCATACTATGCAATAGAGAAAGGCAAAATCAACTTCTCCAGTAAGCGTAGATTAAAATTATGTTATTCACTTGCAGTCAGAATTTTGTATATGTATTAAATAAACAATGGGTTACAGAAAGTTTCTTTGAAATCAGAGTGCAAGTCTATGATGTCTGAGGTTGAGTGTTCACAGTGACAGATGAGTGAAGTCACACCAGCATGTCTGTATTCTCCAATTGAAGCAAACATAGGAACAAGCCTTTCACATCCTAGAATTGTTCCTGCTAACGCAATGCAACCCTTTCTAGCCACAGTCAAAGGTATACAGAGAGGTTCCCAACATTTAATTTTCTTGTGGTTTTTTGTGTTGGGGGGCAGGGGAGGGTGGTGGTGTTTGTTTTGGTTTGGGTTTTTTTTTTCTTTTGGTTTAGTTTTGGTTTTGTTTTGGGGTTTTTTAGGGGGGTTGTGGGGGCTTTTTGTTTGGCTCTTTTGGGTTTTGGGGTTTTTTTTTCCCTGAAGTAGCCAAACAAGTAAGGTGGGCACCTCACCATTGTAATTTCTAGTCCTTGACAATTTTTTTTAGAAAGCCAACAGAACTTCCCTTTAACAACAATGACCTTGAATGTACACCAGCCATCCAGTTAAGTATCCGTGTTGGTCAGGATCAGCTGCTGAAGTGTTCACAGGAAGAAGGAAAGGAGTTGAAAAAAAAACGTGTGGAAGTTCAAGTAAATATTCCTGGAGAATGTCCTGCTCTCCTCTGCTAGTTCTGATGACAAGTAATTATCAGCTTCCAAATGCTGCTGACCATCCTCATTTCCACTCTGAAAGCAACTGACAGCACGTAGTAAAAGTTGCTTTGATTGAGAAGTAATACAGTAATAGCTGCTGATCTTACACTCTGCCAGCCTTGTCTAAGCAGATAAGAACTTGCAGAATCAAAGTGATATCACAGGGTACTAGAAAATCTACAACAGCTTCAGATAAGTGCATTGCTGTGCCCATACACACCCCCACAAGTTTTTTTTTAAGAATCTCCCAACAAAGTAACTGATAAACAAGTGGAAGGTCCTAACAGAGACAGTTCATGGAGAGAAATCTATGAAACTACTAGCTAACCTATAAATCGGACCATAATTTTTTACCACTGAGTATTAACAATACATCACTCAAGCACAGAATATTTTCTGTACCATACTTAAAGGTTCTGAAGTTGACCCAGTTTCTACACTGCCAACATGCTGTAACCTCTGCAGGCTTATTTATGCTAGTTACAGTTGATGACGCAAGAAAGGTGGTTTTGACTAAATACCCACATACCACTTCCACAGAAATCCCTGGTAAAATATTAGTACCACCTCTGCTGGAGAAAAACAAGATTATATATGCACAGTGTTGTCTGCATTGGCAGAGATGAGCTGAATTGCTCTGAATGAGATATAGTGATAGATCACCCGACTGATGGCAGGGACCTAAGTGCCAACATCTTCCCTTAAAATAGAAGGCTTATGGAATTTCTTTTCTGAATGAGTGAAAAGTTATAAGGATAAATAACTACAAACTGTTTTTTCCATTCTCTCTGCAGTGATTTACACAATTCTTGCAATTTTACCTGCTCTGTGGGGAATTCCTGCTAGAAAAATTCCTATTTCTCTTGATTTGCTTGTTTGCCTACTCTTATCTGGCCACCTAACTTACGACAGCTTAGAACTTTCCTTTGCATGTCAGTGTATGCTGACAATTTACACAACTTGACTCACTTGGGAAACTGTAATTTGCCTTGGTACATGCACCCTTAAATTGTGGTTTGGAAAACATTAGCCTTTCGAACATAAACAAGCTGCAGAATTAAATCACATTGCTCAAGTATACACTATTTGAATATTAAATTATATCTGAATGGAAAACAGACTTATCTGCAATAAGCAAAGACTCAAATATGATGTGCTAATAATACATTTCATGGGAGAAAATATGACTGAAAATAAATACCCTATGGATTTGCAGACAGTGATGAGTTGAGCTCATCTGAATTAAGAATGAGGTGTAATACAATTAAAATTAATAGGAAGTTGGTACAAGACTATTTTTCTTTTAATAATACTTGGAACTTCATTGCCATTCCAAATTCCCAGAGCCTTTTCAGCTTGAAAAGTTACTCAAATAATGGCTTTATTCTGAGTAAACCAGTGTGGTTTGATACTATAAATACACCTGGTTAGACACCTGGACTGATTCTGCCAAGTCTTCTGCACGTGTTTACATTTTATAGACACAAATACTTTGACTCCACAGACCTTAAAAATTAAGCACCTGCCTACATATAGACATCTTTGCAAAACTCCTCTGCAGAGCTTATGAATATTCATTTTCACCTCCTTAGAGAGAAGGAAATGACACAAATGGGCCTCAGCATATGTGCTTAATTTTACATAAACAATCCAGTTAACTTCTCCGTTAATATTCATGTGCAAAAAGTTAAGTACACAGATATTTGACAGATGGGGACCTCTGTGGTTGGCTTTCATCTGGATCCATTTGTGGCATGTTTGCACCATTGCTCTGTGGAGAGTCATCTTAGAAATGTGTGATGCATATTGGTTCACAACAGTGAGGTGCATGTTTTAGAGATAATTAATGTCTTGCCAGATTAAATAATTTATTTTACAAAAAAAACATGGTTTAAGTGGAAACTTGGCTGAATTTTAAAGCTGGGTGCTTTTGCTTTTTTTTTTTAAGTGTACCAAGGTGAATTTTAAAGCTGGACTTTTATTTCCATAAAGAAATGTAATCCTGTGTAGTACTAATGCAAACCAACCTAAAGTTCAACTGCATAACATAATGTACACGACATTTTGAAATTACACAAAATAAAACCAAAAAGTCCTCCCCTTTTGGCCCCTTCAAAAAAGCTCTAGCTATCTGAGGGTACTGTGAGGATACCTACACAGGACAATACAATTAAACCTACAAAGCACCAAAACAGTACATTCTTGACCATTACCTCTATACTGATATAAGAGCGCTCAAAAATGCTTTCCTTTTTCTTATTTTCTGATGTAGCAGAATATTTTTTTTACAAGAAAAAGGAGTCAAACTTCTTTTGCAGCATAAGAAAGTAAATTACACTAGAGCCACAGCTAAAGAACAATAAAAATGGGACTCAAAACCTCATTCCATCTCATAGCAGCAATTTAGTTTGTTCAACACCCTGTCAAACCCATTTGACATACAAATTCCAGGCTACTAAGAGGTGTTTTGTCCTCTAATTTATTTGCATTTATTTTTATAGCACTTACTGTTTTGATCCCTCTTTATTGTACCTGGAAGGTAAGCTCCATCACATCATTGTTAAAGGAAAAATAAAAGCATTGAGAAACATTTTAATGAACCACATTTCATGTTGAAATAAAGCATTGTGACATACAGTGCACATACAAAATCAATGTATTATGCTCTTCTTCCAAGCTTCCTAGAATATAAGATCTGAGCCTAGCTACACAACACAATGTGACATTTTCCCTCTCCCCATGCATTTCTAAGAGGTTGAAAACATCACTTTTTGGCAACCAAACCCCAAAACCACTAGACTTTTTTTTTTTTTCCCCCAGGGCTAAAGGTAAAAATGTTCTGAAACAGCACAGATAATTTTAAACAGCAAGTAAGACATCCATAGGGGAGAATAGTTTCAAGAGCTTGTTTTGCCAGTGTGGAGATACAGAGTGTGGAACATCCATGTCCCAGGTGAAAGCTTCTGCCTTCACAACAGCATTCTGACGTTACCACGGTCTGTAGCTGGGTGACAGCAAATGGAGATGAAAACATCGCCGCAGTGCTGCTGCATCACACCTTCTCCTCACCTGCAGTTTCCTAGTCTGAGGCAAACATACAGATGCAAGAAGCACAGTAGATATATGGCTGAATGGCAAAGAAAACTGTCTCTGGTATGTACGACTCTCTTCTGTTCAAATGTCATGCCGCCCTTCCTCCCCAGCCCCAAGACAATCTCAGAGCTCTCTTCAGCAGTGCAAGAAAAAGGAACATCTCAAGACTTCTGAGACTATCAGGCATTTTGCTTCCCTTGCTTGCTTTTCTTAGCGTATCAAAAATATTAATACATGGATACCGTTAGCTCAAGTTTACACTGCTGCCAGAGTGGCAACACATATTCTCTCCTTAGAAAATACTGGAAATCCCAGAGCATCTCTAACAAGTTGGGAGTGCCTGGAGAGAGCAAGAAGCTGTCTGCAAAAGCCTCCCTGCCCTTGAAGTAAGGAACTAGTTTTGGAATCCTGATGGGAACCTTATTACTTACACGGTCACAAACACCTACCCTACACAAAAACCAAAACTGCACAGGCAAGAACGCGTATGTTGTTCGTCAAATTTTAGCATTGCCCTATTACAGAACATTTCCTGTTTATATGTGCGCGTGTGATTTTACATGCAGTAATATTGCCCATGAAGACACATGCTTAATGAAAGAGAAAGCAGTCATCATAAACCTGTTTCATATGGATTGAAAAATACTGAGATTGAAAAATCTCTTCTGAGAGAGGAATCTTTGCAATGTTTTCAAATGGAAAACCCAAATTGTTACATGATCAATATAACCATCACAAGTTTGTTGTGATTTTTTTTTTTTTTAAGCAAACTTGTATTGATAGAAATGTTTGATGAGTTATTTGCCATGAATCATTGAAATTTCTGTGCGGAAAAAAAAAGGTGAACACACAAGTGATTGTGTGTAAACAGGATAAACTATTCATTCCATGAATTGACACAAAACCAGAAGTCCTTTTTGATATTTCTGGCCTCTACTGCACCCCAAGACAAGAATCTGCAAATTTGACCAGACTCGATGCTTTCAGGCAGGAAGAATGGGAATTGGAAGCATTTTGACTTTTTAAAAGTAGAATAGCACATCCATTTTGAAACTCACCTAATTTTTGAATGTTTAAATACCTTCAAAAGATAATTATTTGAGTTTTGTACCAAGTGTTTTCTGGAATCACAGCAGTTGTGGCTGAATGTTGCACTACCAAAAATATCTCAGAGCCTTGCACATTGAGTCAGTGTGAGCTCTTCTCCCACACACAAACAAGATGCTTAATTTTGGTCACTAGACTAAAGAAATCCATTACTTGCACCACTCTAGGAGTTTTATTTCCCTGTAACTTTAGACAGCGTTTTAATTTGTGCTACAAGAGCATCTGGGTGTGTTCCTGCCGAGTTGCATACTGAGCCCATGGTTCTTTGCCTTTGTTACCAGTTTTTCTCACCTCTTATCTCTTGCTAGTTTTTGGCATTAGTTCTCAAGCGTGTTCACTAAGTCTATGATTCATTCTGCATTGCTAGCAGTAGTGCAAGAAAAGGATGTTGTTTCACAATAATTCCTTGTTTCCCCTGTTCCTACTCAGAATAATTAGATCCTGATAACTCCTTCAGATAAGAAACTACAAGAAAGCTTCTTGGGAGAAGCAAACACTCCTCTTCCAACAGGTGAAAAGGGGCCATCATCTTGAGGACAATCTGTGAACATCAAAAGAAGACAAGTCTGCCCACATAATGGTTCTACACATATTAAAAAATGCAATCTGTGAGAATTCTGGGGGCAAAAAATATGCTGCATACACCAGTAAACTACAAAGGGCTTCTGTTGTGAGTGCCAAAAAGCTCTTTAAGAAGGACAGCCAGTTGCAGAAGTGAGGTCTTAGTCACCTCAGGATAGGTAAGGACAGAAGGAAAAAGTTTGTATAAAACTCAGAGATCCACAGCAACACCAGTTTAGTGATTCAGAAAAATACTCGACACCCTCCACTAAATTACACATAACAGTGACCAAGAAAGAGACAGAAAGAAGAAACCACGTTTTCTTCTAATTTGTACTGCCAAACAGCTACTCTTCAAGCTTTTCAAATCTCATTCTTCTCTTTCCCATGACTGCGACTTGAGTTCTGCTAAAACATGTGTGGCTGAGCAAGGAGAGAAGCAGAGGCAAGCTTTTTCAGAAGCAATTCTAACCGTCTGCATCACAAGAACTTATTCAGTATTTTCTCTTTCCCACTGAGTAAAGCTTCTGAGGGTTGAGAAAATACATTTTTAAAAAAAGTCATTTGTCACTAAACTTAAACAAGACACTGCAGATAACTTGATATTTGTTTACATTTTAGCAATGTCCCTTTTTTGTAATTGGAATTCGAAACTGCAAATGTAAAGAATACAAAGCAAATCTTTTTCTTATTATAATTTTCACGCTTCCCTGGACATAACAGTGAGTAAGACACTTAGTTTTCAAGAATATTTTACTACAAAAGTAACAATTTTAGCTATAACTTGTAATGTGGAATAGCTAGGCAGGGAACTGAGGCTGTAAGCTTTTGAAAAGTGAGAGGTCACTGAGAAAGTAGCTTCTCAATTTAAGTTTTAGCAAGAGTGGAGAAATAGAAAGTGTCACATTATTTTGACTAAGTTCTCTCCGGAGCTAATGCTTTCAGAGACAATAGTTTCATTTTGAATTAAAACTGGTTTCTGAAGTGTTTCACAGCTTCAGCACCAACTAAAGACAACAGGAATCTCAGCAATGCCATAAAAAAACTTGGTCACCATAAAATAATAATAATAATAAAATGTAGTCAAAAATTTAAAAAGACACTTTACACAGAAGACAAAGTTGTCACCTCACTTCTCCACTGTTCCAATATGTAGTTCTGGGGAAAATGATGAACTCAAGGGGATGAGAGAAAGACTAAAATGAATAAATTATATGCACTTCTTATTGTCTTTGACCATTTTGTTGTTCTAACTATAGCATAATGAACATCGATATGAATGTCGAGTTTATTTTCCTTCATTGCCCTCTGGAAATGTAAACAACTTCTAGGGCTGAATTATAATATTAGTTTTCAGCTTCAATATGATCTCCACGTGTTACCAATACATAGCCTCTCCACATGCAAACCGTCTTTTTTTGGTTTTTTTTTTAGCAAATGACTGATACAATACTTTCGACTTCACAGCTTACACGCGTAGATGGTTTGAATGCTCACAAAAAGCAAGGGTTCGAGTTACAGAGTTATGTGAAAGAAATGTAAATGAAATCACAATTAATGCCCTGTGTGCGTACATATACACACACATATATATATATAAAAAAATATAAATATACACATACACAATCCCTGCAGTCCCAGGGGAGTTATGGTCATCACATGTGTAATCTATTGTCAGCACCACACTTCTGCACTGATCCACGAACTTAGGCTATCTGGCCCAGACACCTACAAATCTCAAATTTGGAGGTTTTTATGCAAGTTCTCTAAAGATCCCTTCTTCTCATACTTAAGTCTCCAAAAATTGCTTATAAAAAGGCCTCCTTAGAGAGCCTTCAATAAAAGAATGAAACCCACAGTCTATTGCAAGCAGCCAACAAGGTCTCGAGGGAGTTTGGTATATTTCCACCCCTCCCCAGTTATCACAAACAGCAGCATTCTACTAATGGAAAACAATGACCGTTTGCTCATCAGGGATCACTTCACCCATCTGTGCAGAGAGCAGATACAGAAATGCTGTCTAAATAAGCCAACATGGCCGCAGAAGCTAAACCACCATTAGAAATGGAGACAGAGACCATAAACTGTGCTTTGCATCATTTCACCATTCCTGCCCACATTAGTAACTCACAGAGATGAGGCCCTTAAATACACTCAGCTCCCCTTGTGGGAAGGAACAGGATGCAATGTACAGTCCTCACCTGTATATTTTCCTCCAAACTGTGTATTTGTGTGCCCAGTGGGATGATATTTTTTGATTTGGTTGTCAGCAAACAGAACTTCATATTATGCTCCTGTCTTTTTCTTTCTTAGCTAGCAGACTACAGTGACTAAGGGTTATTCTGTCACTTTTTTTTTAAATTGTTTTTTGAATCTAGGTATTTTTCATAAAGCCAGACTTCTCCATTATTTATAGGAAGCATATTGTTGTGAAGGCTTGCATTGTGTTTTAGAACCATCAGTTTGAGGACAAGCATTTAGATTCATCTCTGACTCTCATCCTGCATCTATCTGGAGATATCCAAAACCCACCCGGATGTGATCCTGTACCACCTGCTCTAAGTGAATCTGCTTTATCAGGAGTTCCAGGATAGGTGATCTCATGGTTCCTCCCCACCCCAATAATTCTGTGGTTATATACATCTTCTGACACCCCAAAGACAAGGAAGGTGCTTGTTCTGAATGCATGAGAGTCAATAGGATGTGTCAATTAAAGTATCACTAATTCTTCATTTTTAGCATTTATCTCTGGTTGACAAAAAAGTACCCTGTGCTGAATCAGGACAAAACATACACTTGAAATGAAAACTAACAATTAAAAAAACCAAAAACAAAACAACACATGATTGCCAGTAGAATATCCAAGCATATATTGCTCTTTACCTGTGAGTGAAATTATAATAACTTGTTACCTTCTCTGTGTGGAGCACATTTGGCTTGCGGGGCACTTCAGAACATCCAGTCCTAATGGATGCTTCAAACAGACAGCCAACCCCTGTTTCCACTGCACTAATTAAAAACCTCCTAGATATAAAATTCAGTAATATTTCAGAAGTTATGTCTTCTTTTAAGAAAAGTTTAGTTCCTCAAGTTCTTAACAGTTTTCCCTTGCAAAATACCTATTATTAGCACTGATTTCAAAAGGTGATTTGCCAAGTCTCCTAATTTTAATGCCCGTGCTGTGTATTCTACGAAACATCTTGAATTTCTGTGGGGCAATGATCATAACGAACAGCTTATTCAACTTTGCTTTAAATAGAAAGGAATAAAGAATTTATCTTAATATTATAGTATGTAGTTTATGAAGTATGTTTTTATTTAGTCGAGAGATGTGGTTTCTTATCTACTTGAGAGACATAGATAATATTAATATAATTCTTAAGGTACACAACATGTTTGAGAACATGTGAAAAGATGTTGATATAAAGGTTTATACCTTTATGCCTAAGGTATAAACCTTTATATCAACATCTATTCACATGTTCTCAAACAGCAAAGTTCATTTTTCCTGTACAGTACCTTCCTGTACTGCCAGTAATACTTGAAAAAAAGCTTCAGAGCATTTTAAAATAGTTTGTGATATTTCACAACGTACTCTGTTACTTTTTATGTGACCTAGTAGTTCTCAAATGCATTCACAGGTACATGAACCTGCACACGTGGAAACCTCTCTAAGGTTTTCTAAGGGCAGCATCTGTAGAGAAACACTGCTCGCAAGTCCAGGCTTCCATATGCCATAAACCTCCAGTTTTATTGTTTTCTTTCTTGCCCAAGGGCTTCCCTTGCGAGTGATCAAAGCAGCAAAGACCATAAAATTTAACATGTCTAGTTGGACCTTAAAGAACAGGAAAAACAACAAGCTTTCAAACAAACATAAGTCCAGTCTGTCGGCATATAGACAAATCTCCCATTTTAAGAGAGGAAGCCTACATTCAGCAGCTTATATTCAACATAACTGTCCTTGGAACAGAGAGGATTTTAGATGAAAGTGCTCAGACAGAGTGTTAATCCTAGATCCACAATGCACTGAAAAAAAAATATCTTGCAGTGCAGTCAGAATAATTACTTGGACTGTATTGGATGGTATTTAATTATGATAGTTCCCTTCAGACATCAAAACCAAAATCAGAAATGTAGATGGAATAAATAGAACCTAGGTCTAGGTTAAGGAAGGAGGAAAAAAAAGGAAAAGAAAAGAAGTAGTGTTAAAACAACTTGCTTTGACTCAGTATTACCCCTCGAAAATCTTTCTTCACGCCAGTAACAAGGTAAAAACTGCTCACAGAATGGTAAAGATTTTAAGCATCACTGTCAGCAAGCCCATAAACTAGGATAGCAAGGAAACAAAGTAAAGTCAGAGCAGAAAAAGGTAATTGTCAAAGAACAAATTTTCATCACATCAAGAGTAGACAGTCTGAACAATCACAGAGTTAGTTACAGGGTTGCTGTTTTTATCAGACCTTTAGAAGCCATTCTACCAAATAGTTCTTATGCTTCACAACTTTTTCCTATCGATCAAAGAGAGGGGAAAAATAATCAAGTAATACTCCAAAAATGTTAGAAAATTCAAGTATGCCTCAAAGCCATCCCTCTACCTTGCCAATTTCCCAGTGATATTTGATTTTAAATAAAGATGAATTTTTTACATAAATAGCTTTAGTTATTTTGCTCCATTCACCCCTGACTCCGCCTCTTGAAAGTGTGAAAGTGAGTTGAATTAGTTATTTTTCCCTTGACACAATATATGAATATATGAAGACTGTATACTAGCTTTTTTTATTCCATAAATTTCCTGGCCTTGTATTTTCTCATGAACGTTAATGGATTTTCTGGCTTCTTTCTCTTTCTAACAATTAATACCACGTTTGCTCTTTTTTTCAGTTTCAAATGCCTTCTTTGCCAGTCCAGCTGACATGTAGAGTTCAAGTGAGGCAAGTGAGACTTGAAAGAGCACAATAAGCATAGGAAACCAAGGAGAGATGGAGCCTCTTGCAAACTGCACCTCTACATGTTGTTTCCTATACTACACATGAAAAACTACAGCCATAAAGGACACTTTTAGTAGTACATATAAAAAGATTTGTAAGTCCATGTGTGTAACATACTGTACCATGAAAGGCACTATAATTTTCTAGTTGCCTGAGGAAAGCAATCTTTGAATGCTGAGTTAGCAACCATCACTTTTCAGAGCACCTACCGCTGGCACCTGTTCTTTGGAAAGAAATAGAAGGATCCACCACCCCAGGCTAATAAACACACATTCTTTCTTATTCACCTCCTCCTCACATCATCTTGGTCTGAGTCACTGTGTCCCCCAAGGCAGCACAGGTGTCCACAGTTTAGCCACCTTCCCGGGGAAAGCCCTTGCATCGCTCCCTCAGGCTCCTTTTGTGAAGGGCTGATGGATCTCTCACATTTCACCACCTTGGTGAACACCACTTTCTCTTGGATCTGATTTCTCATCTTTCTACACATCTACCAGAACTTCCCATATCTTTTCAATCCCTACACAAAATCTGACTTCTTACTTTATGCCTTTTAACTTCATCAAAGCAGTACAGCCTGCCACGTGAGCATACTGCCTTTTACATCTTGGGAGTTAGGCCAGGCCACACTTGCACTGGAGACAAATTAGGCTCTGGGCCTAGAGCAAGTCCTACAGTTTTTAAAAGCATTAAAGAGTTGATATATTTTTTCTTAAGGCACAGTTAGCAGAGAGAACTGAGGTTAGGGGACACCGGTGCTTACACATGTATATAGCTTGAGTCAGTCATGATCTGAGACAGGCATGACTTTGAACAGTAGAACTTCACTGTCCCAACACTGTCTTGAGGAATTATAATGAAATATGACAAGAAATTAGTATCAGAGATCAGAGAATTACTTTTTCAGATCCAGCAAACATGGTTCTTTCTTCACTTTTTCTACTTTCATATTCAGTGCAAATGAAAGAGCATCTGCAGGTTACTCCCAACTTACACCAGGGCAAACATCAAAATCAGGTCCAATGGGAGGAGAAATTGCTTCTCTTAAAAGGCGATTTGCTGCTCTTACCAGAGGTAATACAATGCACTTTCAGCAAACAGCTGCTCTTTCTATGGCTCTCCAATCACAACTCGAAGATATAACAAGGATATGTTTCCTGTGGAGCTTAGAAATAAGAGTTACCTTCAGCTGATACTTATCAGCAAGCTATTTCCAATCTCTCCCTTGCAGAATACCTCTAAAGGCACATAATGGGCATACTATGCAAAAGGACTTCAGTATTCAGACAAAAAAAAAGAAAAAAGAATGCAAAAATGCCAATTTTAACGATGCCAGTGCAACAGATACAAGACGAAATTCTGGTTTCTTACCCAGGTCCATCTGCTTCCTACTTATCTTCCAAATACTGCTATAGTAATAATCCCCGATTTTGCTCTCCAGTACTTGCTTACTGCTACTCACCACGATTTGGTTCTGCTTGTCTCTAAATACAGTGCTCACTGACATGGGAGCCTTTGAGAGAAATTAGGGATCCACACAAACCACACAGTATTACTTACATCAACATCTTTTCTTTAAGCTTTATAAATCTGTAAGATCCCCACACTAATCATCAGGACTTGTGTTGAACAGTGATTGAAAAGATTTCCCTACTGTAAGAGCAAGACAAGACAAAACTCACAGGAAGTTCATGCTGAGTCCTGGCAGGCCTGCAAAGACCCCGTGATAAAATCCTGCACAGCAAAATGAAAGTCTGGGAAAGAATTAACTCAGAAACAAAGCAATCAAGTTAGAGAAAGACGTAATATCTGTACAGGACACCCTTCCCAAAGCCCATAACAGGAAAAAGAGGAAAGAAAACAATAGGAAAAAAAAAAAAA
This sequence comes from Cnemophilus loriae, assembly GCA_013397755.1. Taxonomy (NCBI): domain Eukaryota; kingdom Metazoa; phylum Chordata; class Aves; order Passeriformes; family Corvidae; genus Cnemophilus; species Cnemophilus loriae. Next base: position 1,690,244 of record VZTF01000769.1, read on the forward strand.
AAAGACTAACAAAACACATTACACCCCTGCACCACCAGAGCGTACTGGTATAAAAGATGAACTGTTTGAAACACCAATAAGAGGATGGTTTAAGGTCTGCTGTAAACGAGCAGAATAATTTATACATTAAAAAAAAATTTGGAAGAACAGGGTAAGGAAAGAGGAATAAAAGAGATATAAAGCCTATACTACAAGAAAGAACGAAATCTGTAAAAAGTTCATATATAAAACTTTGACTGAACTTATGCACCTTTGGGTTTCACACACCAGTAGTTATTTCTATGCTCATATAACTCACAAATTAAACTTTTATTAAGTGCATTCAGAACTTTCTATTTTTGTACATTCCAGACACTTCAGACTTTCCATAACTGTCATCTAGAGAAGTCTCACTCCCGAAGTACAGTGGGAGAAAAATGTGCACTGTCTATAGATATATAATACATGATGGCTGATCTTTTTTACCACATTTATCTTGGAATTCTGGTGACATGAACAAACCACTTGAGTCTTACTTTACTGGGGTTTTATGACCAATGCATAACCCCTTGGTTAAACTTGCTAATGACAATAATTAGCAAACAAAAATATTGTCCTTTTTTTGCCCTTGAATATAGAATGGTAACCTGTCACCTTGTGACTGAATGCACAGTATCCTTCATATCACATACAGCCAGCCAAACATATTTCTCCTGAAAAATCCTCTCTCTAAAATATCCTAAGTAACTTTATGTCAGTATTAATAACAAACTCTATCATAAATTGGATTTTTATAACACTGCCCAGAGCTATTTGATACGGATTACAACTGATTTCAGAAAGACAAAGAACAAAGCATCTATATAATGTTTCACAGAAGATGCAAAGTATCAGACTATATACATTTTTTTTGAGGTGATCCAAAATATCTAGTTACGTATACATACCTATATTTATGTGCAGATCCAGAGTTTTTCACTCCTGCTTTTGCACTTTTAGTTATAAAACAGTTATGATTGAATACCAAATAGCCAAAGTTGCAAGGCTAAGAACTGGTTTTGTGTATTCATTCCAATGAACTATGCAATCCATTGCAGTTTGTTCAGATTTCTGACCACTGATAAGATAATGTGTCATACTTCAAAGTCCGTTTTATCAAAACATTGAAATGCAGTTTTCAAAGTTTTCAAAAAGATCGTTGCCAGTGTAATATGTTTGTCAAGCAACATGTTTTTGAAAGTATTTTAATCACCTCTCAATATATTTCTACATTGGACATTTAGAAATCAAATGTTGTTTTCAATGTATTTAAAGTACATTGAAAGTGTCTGTTGTGAAGATTTAGCTTAAGTTTCTACATTATTTTGAAGCAGTATTTTCTAAAGAGACATATTTTTCCCGTTTTGTAACATTACAATGTAGATTTCACAAAGACATAGGATCCAAGTCTTTCAAACTTCAGAAGCACATACCTACGCTGGATGCAAAGCAACAAAATGGATTATTTGGTGACAGTAGGACACAGACACCCCTCTGCAAAATAGATCTGTCTGAATAACAAAAAATTATTCCCTAGTAATTTATTTAGCAGCTGACAAGGGGGAACAGAACAGATTTTCTATGATGAATATTATTGAGCCATATATAAAAGTGGTCATATAGTGAAAATATACATTCATAGATAATTTCATCATCAATTGCGTAAAACAACTTAGACTGAATTTCTGTTCATAAATTTTCTGTTCAGCAGTTGTGCTGTTCCTTTTATTCTCTGAGCTACATGATTTCTACCAAGAAACAAGCAAACCAAAGCAAAATAATTTTCAAAATCTAAGGCTAACATAGTAGGAAACGTTAGCAGGTATTTTTAAAATCTACCTCCATTTCTATATAAAAATGATAAAAAAATTGATAAAAATGAACAAACACAAAATCTCATGAGAGCACAGTGCCACACAACTCCTTTCAGTGGCTGGAGTAACAAATATTGTGCTTTTAAACCCAGCCTCTGCAGGGTTAGCATATGCCCTGGCCTTTGAACAAAGTGTTCCTAAATTCACAGTGTTCACAGCCACGGCACAAAGAATTGTAAAGACTTGCTGCAAAGGCTTTTAAGCTCACAAAACAAGGTGCTGCATGGCTTCTGGCACAGGAAGATATAAAAGCCATTCACGAGTGACTGTCACACCTTGTGAGAAAATACAAAGCAGCACAGACTTCAAACCACTAAATGAAACAGAGACCAAACACTCAAAATGTTTTTGCTAGTCAATAGAGACCTGCTGTGACCCGAAGCTCACAGATAGCTTTCAACTGGCTGCTGGATCTACTGCCAGTGCTAGAGCAAATCAGAAATAAGTAGATTTCCAGTAACTTCAGAAGAAAGATGGTCCCAGTGACACTTAAGCTATGGACTGCTTGGTTCCTTTGGAGGAAGAACTGGAGGTTTGCAGAGGTGGGCTCCCTCCTATGGAAGGGGGAAAGACCAGCAAACACGACCACTGGGCATTTGAACAGGCACTAAATCCTTACAAACAGGTGCGGGCTTGTTACTCACTTTGGAGAAGTCCACGTCACCACACAGGCAGCACCCAAGAAGCTGGTGGGACTCCCTCCAATTCCATGAGTTTGGCATTAGCTCAAAGTCTCACCTTTTATATTCATTGAGCTCATGAAAAAGTTAAGTGGAAGGAGGTATATCACACCTGATATTCGCTGTTAAAACGTTATTTGGGCTCCTTCTATAAGCTAAGAGACACTTTCAAATGCACATCTAGCCTTCCTAACACAAATGATACTTGACTTACTCCTGCAAATGATTCTTGCTTTTTCCTCATTAGTAGAGCCTAATGTTTAACTTCTGGATAAGATTAAACCAAGCAGGCAAACTAATGGCAAAGTGTCTTTTTGACCTTTTTTTTCCCTGGTTTTTCGTGGTGGGGTTTCTGTTTGTTGTTTGTTTGTTTGTTTTTTTAAGTAAATTATGTTATTGAAAGCAGAAAGCAGCAGCCTGGTAATCTGATTTTTGACAGAAAATAATTTATACACTTATATATGAATGGAGGTAGATAAACAGATATACAGTCACATGCACATAGGACAGTGTTCAAGTTCAGGTCTACTTAGGAAATTCCTGTCTATGTAACAGTGTTCATTAGAGATAGAATTTTTTTTGCAATATTCCTACATTGTCAACAACACTTGTTTAGATGCAGTTGCAGCAATCATACTGTGCTTTTGATGACATAACTGCTTTGGTTTAGCAACTCAATGTAAATTACTTTAATGGTAGTGATTCTGGCAGGTATAAAGTGCTTAAACTAGACAGTGCAAGTATTTTAACCTTACCATGTAAAAGACAGTATCAAAGAAGTAGGAGGAAAAACTGTGTATCACAGTAGGGAAAAGATAATCTGGGTTCATTCACGGGGCTACTTCCTTCTATTTTTCTTTTGTGACTTTTATTTAATGATAATATTTCTGAGAAGTGTCTCCTACTCCCTTTCTTTTCTTTCATACTGGAAGAAAATCACAACCACAATTCTCTTATGTGAAACTTGGAGAGAAAATGTAGAAGTTTCTCCAAATAAAGGCTGAAACAGCCAAACCAACAGCTATAGTTATGTAAGACCTGGGGTTTTTTCTTCCCTTGAACAGGCAGACCATCCGCAATCCAAGTTTCTCAGTGTTAGCTTACAAATGCACAGACCTGAAAGGGCTAATTGGAGTGGTAAAAGAAGCCACCAGCCTGTTGTTCTGCAGGTGTTACTGCTAGAGCTATACCAGCTGGAGGAGACCAGAAACAGCCCCACACATCACCTCACATGCCAGCACAGATAACTTTTGACCAAAAGACCTTGCCTGGAAAACAGAAAGAGGTATACTGTTACGAAGTCTCTTAATAGCAACAAGCTTTGCCAGTGCTAGGCCTATTCCTCAGCCTTCGAAGAAACAACTTGTACCAACAAAATAGGTTCATGGGAAAAAAAAAAAAAAAAAAGCAGCTCCCCAATCAGAAGAAGTAGCAGCAGACCCAGGGTCCTTGGTACTTGCAAACCTCAGCACACGAGAGCTGGCAGGAGCAAGGAGGGACAGGGCACCTGCCTCCCACCTGAGCCGGGGCTGTCCACACCTTCTGGGGCTGCAGGAGCCCTGCCTTGAAACCCAAGGAACAACAAGGGTAAGAAAAAACCACAGCTGACTTTTCCAAAGAAATATAGGGTTATAGAATCCACTCTAGAGATGCCAGCAGACAGTTCTCAATCAGAAAAAAACCCTACTTTCTCACTTCCTTGTAGGCCAAGCGTAAAACCCTTGTTCTTTTCCCCTCTCTTTGGAGGCAGGTTCGCACTGGAGACATTTCATGGGGTTCCTATGCATGAGGAACCGAATCAAACCAAAGCTTAGGTCACAAGATCATCATATTCCTTTATTTACCACATAGCTTTCCCAGCTTCATCTCTGTGTAAAGCAGGCACTCTCCAGAAGAGAGCCAGCAATGGACTCCTTAGTAATGTACACACTACATTAGACCATAATACAAAGCCTACACACATCTGTTTTCAGTAAGAAAAGTAGTCCAGCTTGCTCCATGAGCAAGAAGCACATCTCCGAGAGAAGAAAAACCACACATGTCCACAAATGCAGCAAATACATTTTTGTGGCTTTCTCTTTTCATTTTCCTTGCACACAAGTTGAGAGCCAAAGGGCAGCATTCCGTCATACACACCTCAATACTCTAGCCCACCTTTCCCTTCAGAAAACTTTAAAATTCAATTGCTCTTCAACAATGCAACAAAGCCTTACAAAACACTCTTTTTCTGCAGGTTTGCACCAAAGAATTGGAAAAGCAATCAAGCTAGACATCTGCTAGAAGAGCAGCAATTAAGAGCCTAGCAGATATTAATGATATAGGTAATCTAGCCCCTCTCTCAAGTGAGCCCTGCAAGGCAGAGAGAGCAAATACACTGCTGAAATCAATTCTTTATTCAACAGATGTTTTTAAATCACAAACTGACTGATGCTTATATGTACTATGTTCTTTTCAAAATGGAGATTTTTTTTTTTTTACCCTTCTTCTGTTTCCTTTTTGCCAAGCAGATACAAAAAGCCCAACTCCATCCATTCCTTATTGTGACACATCTGTGTACTCACAAAAAGCTGAAAACACTTGTTGAACAGCTAAAGAAGAAATACAGAGCTAACAAACCCAACCTGAAATTCTACAACAGTTTAAAATTCAGTTTTATGTTTTTCTAATTGCTCAGGTACTGAGGCTTTAATGCAGAGACAGATATATGCTCACCATTTTAAAAAGATTTATAAATATTTTATCATCAAGATTTTTATAAAGGGAGTACCTGCTGAAATCAAAGTACAGAATATCTTAGTAGTCCCTCTACTTATGGTTAGAAAAAAGGCGAGAACCAACTCTCACAACTTTGCTCACCCTCTCTCACTATTCTCACGTCCTACTTTAGAGTTGATGTGCCTCCTTTATTTTGCTCGCCACATCTCAAATTATTTCTGATTTGATGGACAAGAACGGTCACCAGAGTATCTCTATTTGCAACAAAGACCTTGTGGTCCTGCTGGAGAGAAAACCACAAATTACTATCCATATGGGCTCTATTTTGCTATTTTTCTGGTTGTGACTCACAGCTATAACTTTTCCATATACCATGATGAGCTTGTGAAATCCTATATACAAATAATGGGTCGTTCATTTTAAACTGTACAGTAAATATCCAGCAATGTCCCTCCCGCTGGCTCTTCTCAATCATTTTTCCTTCCAGTCTGTCATTGTTGTAAATGTCTGTCTATTAAAATTCAAATTAGATGCGGTCAAAATGGCTTCATTAATTTTTATTTGTTTGGTTTTTAAAAATAAACCTTTTTCTTCTGTGTCATATTTTCCAGGAAGGTGTAACCTTGTATAGCACCTCATGGATTCCTTTTGGACTTGCCATTCACAAGAAAGGTGGGTGCACCTTCTCTGAGGCACAAGAAACTGTGTGCTTTTCCTCAGGACATTAATCAGGGGCCTACGGGCAAATTTCAGCAGATTTAGGTTTAGAAAAACAGCTCTTCCTCCTGTAAGTAAGGGAGGATGCAGTTCATTATCAGGCTATGTTGCAGCCTTACTAAAGTATAGGTCAAGCAAAATACAGTTTCTGCCTGCTTTGGACAGCCAAACTCGTGGACCAAAACTCCTGCCAGGCTCAACCAGTCAAGGTGTATGGAATGAGGGCACCCATACAACTCTTCCTTTGTGTCCTCTTCGCCATCTTTTCCCCTATAAACTATTTTAAGATTAGTTCTGGCCGTAGGCAAAGAAACCTCCTGGAAAATTCTAGATGAAAATATGTTAAACAAAACTAATTTTAAAAAGAGGAGGAAATAAAGGGTTTGGGCAGCAAGCTTCTCTGTATCCATTTCCTAACATATTCTTTATACCTCTAAAAAGAAGCATTTGTGTTTCTCTAACGAGTCACAAAACCAAACTTTAAAAGTAGCAGATTATTATGACTGGAAAAGGGTAGGAGAGGAGATGAAAAGGGACTTTACTAATGTTTTTCCATTCTATTCGATATCTTCAATGGCAAAAAGCTGAAACTAGGAAGAGAAAGGTACTTGGAATCTCTGGTAATAAGAATACTTTCAAGTCTTCTGGTATGCAAGTGTTTCAAGTGTCACACAATATTTCCTCACAGATGTTTTTATTAGACTCTTTTCCAAAGGTAAAACAAATTTTAATCTCAGACCAGAATAGCCAGCTTAAAGATTAAAGTGTTTGCTCTCCTGTCATAAAGAAGCTCTTGGCCCCATTTGCGTATCCAGTATTTTCTCCATTGTTTAAGTTACACTGCACATAGTGGCATTAATTAATTCCATGGCAAATAATAGAGTTATTCTGAGTTATTTTGCTGTCAGTAGAAACGGAATAATGGAAACATCTCGAGAGAGAAACTGCAGTTTGGGTCTGTCCCTAAGTAGCTGGGACTCCCATAAAGGAGGGCGATATCGGGCAAAAGAAACCAATGAAAAACACTTTTAGAACAAAAACTGGGTCTGTCATTAAAACAAACTTACAACTCCCTCCTGTACTTCATCCTACCACCTAGACAAGGTATTTGGTAACACCAGGGATCTTTTTGGTTGACCTAACTCAGAGCTAGACTTTCGCTTTTTTACAAAGGAAGAAGGGGCACAGAGGGAAAAAGAACACAGAGACGGGGAGCCAGTTTCAAGTAAGGCAAGGGACATCAGCTGGTCAGATCATGGTGAGCATCCTGGGAAGGAACAATTTTGGGCTGAGGTATGTCTTAGGGCAGCTCCCTGTCAGTGTGTGTGGTGCTGAGGCTTTAGGGTTTCTCTTTCTCTCTAGAACAGTTACTGCTGAGGGAATGCCTGATGAACAGTCCGGGAGGGGGGATTTGCTTTCCTGATGCCCATGGCTGCCAGAAAAAAATATAGAGGTAGGTTCCACCTGACCAGAACCCTAACCAGACTACTTTTAAACTTGGTTTAGAATTATCTCTAAGCATATTTCACTAATTTGGCATAATTTTAGCCCCTGCCACCGTGAGAACTGTACAGCTGGAGCAATAAGCACAGGCATCACCTAGCCAGGTCAGTTCCTGCCAGGCAAGGAACCTCACTGAGGTCTGGTCATCACTGCAATGGCCTGGTCACCACTCCAGTGGTGAGGGACTCTGCCTGCAGAGAAAGCAGAGCAGGTTTTGACTCTCAGCATGCAGGGATATCCCATGTAATTAATAATGGGAACTAAAGCACTAGATGGAATTTATATTTAAATACTAATGCCAACTAAATGCCTGTCTCCCACAGAGAATCCAATACTGTCGCTTGAAATAGCAGCAGCAGAGTAGCCAGGGGCCACAGTAGTTTCAGAAGAATCATAGAATGGTTTGGGTTAGAAGGGACCTCAAAGACCATTTTGTTCCAACCCCCCTGCCACGCGCAGGGACACCTTTCACTAGATCAAGTTGCTCAGAGTCCCATCCAAACCGGTCTTGAATGCTTTCAGGAATGGGGCATCCACAGCTCCTCCGGGCGACCTATTCCAGTGCCTCACCACCCTCACAGTCAAGAATTTCTACTTAATGTCTAATCTAAACTACCCTCCTTCAATTTAAAGCCCTTCCTCCTTGTCCTGTCACCTCATGCCCTTGGAAAAAATCCCTCTCCAGCTCTCTTGCAAACCCCCTTTAGGTACTAATCCAAGGAACACAAAACTGAGGAGATATCAACTTGTAGTACATAAATATTTCTTAATTGTACTTCAAAACTAAAACACAAAGGAAAGGAAGAAAGATATCTGGGGTTAAAGAGAAGGAGCATTGTTTCTTCAGACATCTAATATTTCTCCGAGGTTCACTTAACCAGTTTCTGACAAGATATGCCTTGCCCCAACCTTACAAAAAGTGGTTGAAAAATATTTTCAAACTGCATGCAACCAGTAAATAAGAAGTAAAAGTAAATGACCACAAATGTCTTGATTTATGACACCAGAGACCAAAAAAAGTAATGTGGAAAAACTCTAGGGAAATCTATCATTTTATACCACTGGTAAAACAAATCCTTCCCAAGCAATGCTGAGACCCTCAACCCAAAACAATGCAGAGAGCTGACAGCATACCACCACTGTCTTTACAGAGGTGATCTCTAAGGTATACCAGGTATGAGACATTGCAGGATCTGCAACAGAAAATAGAAATGGACTTCTCTCATGACGAAATGCATTTTTCTTCTGTATCTCTTTTTGCCTCACATTTACACACTTTCATTAAACAAAGCCCAAGGACTCTCAAGAGACTGGCTCAATAGTATAAAATGCAAAAGAGATTTAATCTTCAGATTTGTGGGACTTCAAAGTTACAAACACTCTGTAAAACATAGGTCTGCATACTGTCTTTAATTTATATGCATACATTTATCACAGTCAAGTTTGTAAGAACCTCAAAGCAGATTTAAGGCATGGAAGAAGAATTTGCCTAAAGTGCTCATGGGTTCTACGGTCTGTTTCAAATCAAAATTGCTTTACTTTGATTTATCAAAACCAAAAGTAGATTGATGTCACCCGATTTCTAGTTTCTTGTTTTCCTGCCCCTCCTCTGCCAAAAATTCCTGTACACTAGTCTTATCCAGGTTTGCAGACATCTAAGGGTTCTCCTAGAACATTTAAGGGCCATATGTTTGCATCTCTCAGTAGAGAGCAGCTGAAGAATTTGTAGAGCAAAAGCACAGTTCAAACATAGGAAAAGAAACACACTAAGCAATAAGACTTAAAGCATGACATTAAAACTCAACAGGTTTCTGTATGAATCAGGGCCATACATGTGAACACAAGCAAGACATTCTCTCTGCTTCTACTTACGTTCTTTTGGCACAGGGTTTTCTACATTTAGTATCAGCGGATGAATAATTTTGCATTTCATAAACTAGATTAATTTTTGTTGACACAACAGACATCACAGAAGGGTGACAATGATAGAGCTAGAAATCACAGGCAAGAAAAATGCTCAAAGCCTTTACCACATGCACAGGAGGCAAATTATCTATTTTTTACAACAAATGCATTTTAGACTAGTTCAAGATCATACTAAGAAGCATCTAGTTATTACCTGCTCGTTTATGTAAGTGCCTCTTCACTGTGCAAGTCAAGTGTATTGCAACAACTTTCATTGCAGCAGAAAATATCTAAACATGCAAATACTTTCAAGCCCCCGAGGGCCCAATAACACTGTCCGAGGAATCAGTCTTGCAGAACCTAGACTTCAAGCCAGAGCCATCTGAACAAATAGTTCTCCAGCAATCTTATCTTTTAACAACATGATAACTTTTGCAAACATCTGATTTCTTTCCTACTTGTGACTAGTCACCAAACTTATTAAAGGAATGGGGGACAGAAAGAAGCTGGGCAGCCAACTAAAAGGGACTTGCCTGCAGCTGGAGAGGGGTAGGCAAACAGTGGCATAAAGATGGACAGTCTTGAGTTTGATTGCTTATCTAAGAACAAAGAGAGCTGACTTCAGTCCCTGGCTCAGCCGCAAAGCTTTTCAATACCTTCATGTAAGATTCCTACATGAGCCAGCCATCTGGGAAGAAATAAATAAAAAAATACCCAGAAAAAATGCTGTTAAATGCTGTATATATAGATTATGACATCTACACCTATTTTGTACATAAGGCACATACATTTTTCCATGAGTTTGTTCCTATTTCCTCTCAAGCCAAAGGAAAATTCATTCAAATCTCCTACTACCTCATAAGCATCTTAATTACTAATAAAAAGAGTAAGAAGAGATGCAAGAAATATCTCTTTCTCCTCTCTGGGGATGATATCTATTAATTTCCTTTGCTTTTCTACAAAGTGCTGGTAAAATAGTGATCACTCTTGTGCAAAAGAGCTGGGGAGCGGAGACAAAAGAGAGGAGTCAGTCTGAAAAGTGGGGGTTTATTTACCCATTTGGTTTTGATTTCGATTTATCAATACAATCATCTGAAATAAAAAAAAAGGTTAAGAAGAAAACCCCACATCACCAAACCACGAACATAACTAACAGTGTAGTTCATATCATCAGATTCATATTATAACATTTTTCCTGTTTTTTTATATATAATTTAAGAGAAAAATTGTAACAGGAAGAAAAGATAAAGCTTTGAGACAAAGGCACAATGCAGAGAAACAGGGATGTAAGAACATGCACAAGGCTGAGTAACTTCAGAGAAAACGTTTAACCTCTCCATTACTTAGTTTCTCTCTACCAGACACAGAACAGTATGCCTTTACAATCCTAATTGTGCCCCTGGCTAACGTGAGTAGTTAGGGGTACAATAGCTGGTGTACCACTTCTGGCTACTTCACCCTACGCCATTCATAAACGTTTTTTGTTCTGCCATCTGCGTATATCCATACTTAATCAACATCAGTTCTTTCCTTTTCCAACACGAAGTATAATGAGACAATTTTTTTCCACAAAAACTGTGTTCTGGCCAGTTTTTTGTACGTGGGAATTCAAACTACTGAACAGCCCTCAGAAATCATGGAGCTGTGCCATATGCAATGACCTCATGACATCCAGCCATTTCATCAGAGATGCAATACAAGTGAGGTGCTGGCAAAACACATGGACTTCTTTTGCAAGACCACTCAATGCTACACCCGCTATGATTTTTCATCTCGTCTTCCCTTCTCAGTTTCCAGAACTTGGGAGAGTAGACAGAGGAGCTTGGTGTGGTGTTGGAAAGAAACGGGGGTGGAATGGGGCTGAACAAAGATGCCAGGAGATCTCCATCAAGAGCCAAGCTTTTTTTCCCCTCCTTCCATAAGTGCTCATCAGCTATTTACAAAACAAAAAAACGTTGAATTTCTTGATACCAAAATTGTGCCAGCATAGGTGTGCCAAGGTAGAGGATTAAAGAAGACCCACTAGCATCACAAGGGGTTGAGTGGCTTCAGAAAGCCACGATGTGGCCCAAGAGCCCTGGACACGTAAATCTCTCCCAGGGCCGCTGTGCTTGCACACAAGCGGTGATCCCCCAAGCTCAGCACTGGGCCCAGTCCTGTTCAATATCTTTATTCATGATCCACCCCAAAATCTGCTCTCTGGGTTGAATAAGACATCCAGCAGAGACCCACAGAGCAACTGGGGAGAACACCTACCAAGGCCCCAAGGGTGCCGACTCTTATTTTAAAGTCTTACAAGGGCAAAGGAAAATGCCAATGTACTCTTTCAGCCGGTCTTAGACAACCTTTCCCAAAAATCATATCACTCCTTCCACAGAAGGGGTGCCACAGCTTTCTCCTTCTCCAGTCGTTTCAAAACAAGTTGAAATTTCGACAGCTGATCACCACAGATCTTGAGGGGTGAGGAGAGTGGAAGAGACTCCACAAAGGGGTGCTTGTCCTGTTTCCCTTAAGGTCAACAGCAGCACTGGGAACTCACATCAATAACAGCCCAAGCCAAGAAGAGATCAATAAGTTCAGACAACATCTCTGTAGGTAACTGGGCTTCTCACACCCCCGCTCCCCCCACCTCCTCAAATAAAATGAATAGATATAGTACAAACACACACAGGTTTGAGACCTTTTTTCCCCATAATGCTCAGCAGATGCTGGCTTATGGAAGGTTTGCTTGCACATACTATTACTACCCGTATATTTTGCCAGTATGAGTGGGAAGGGAGAGAGGAAAAAATTCTCTATTCTAAGCAAATAAAGAGGTTTTCTCTCAGTCACATCTCAACATGTTTTTCCATTTCTTTTCCTCTTACTGTTTATGAGAATTTCAGCAAAAGTCTTTACTAGAAGATGAAATTGTATAATTTCCATTTCAGTGAATGCAAAGCTTTTATTTTTACAAATCCTCATGTTTTCCCATTAGGCCTCTGTAAGGAAAAAGAAGAGTTGTGATATCATGCATATATACAATATGATGTGCATGAAGTACATCCAAAAATAAAATTAAAATCTCCAAGACAGATGTAATAACAGTTTTGCAGTAAAAGTTATCAACATTAACATACTACTTCTAATTTATTCTACTTCATGCATTTAAATTTATTAACTTCAGGCCTTATGTTAGCTACGGAGTGTTGCTCTGCATTCCTGAGTCAGCTGACAATGAACAGTTAAGTTCCAATAAATTGCAAAGGTGAAGTAGGGTAAGCCTAACTAATGGAAGAAAATGATGCCAGTGTAAATCCAATACACCACAGTAAAGCAGCAGCAGCACAAAAATATTCCACCATATGTTTCAAGGGCTGGCTGAAGCCTCATGCAGAAAGCTTTGATGTTTCCACTGTAATTGAGAATGTCAATATTTCCAGGGTAGAAAACTTGCTTCCATTGATTAAATACTTGATTTTCAGACTCCACATAGGAAGAATGGCTGCTTCCTCAAATTCATTCCACACCAGCTCACCTTAGGTTGTTTTAGAGCATGTAAGACAGAGGATGTACCCCTGTACTTCTGTGGTTCTGTAACAGTGTGGACTTAGACTGAAGGGCAAAATGGGCGTATGGCAATTCTCTAACTCAGAAGCCACCTGCATTCTTTCCACCAGTGCAAGTGGAAATTTGTGCAAGAATCAGATGGATCCCAAACATTTTGGCAGACTCAAAAATGCACAACTATCCAAAATGTACTCAAATTAAGGCCTTAGCCGTGGTGAAACAGCAGCACACCACATAACAAAAGCTTATCAGAAGATCCACAGAAAAAGAAGATCTAGAGGCACTGAAAAGAAACCAGACTCCTGGGGACAACTGGCTCCATCTCCCTGCTCAGTCCAAAGCTGCCCATTTACAGTTTCTGGAGATAGCATGCCCTTTTTCAGAGAGGCAAAAAANGACAATACTTGAATATCACAAAATAAACGGATCTATTGCTTCTCTCATATGGTACCATGTCTTCCCCTTGAAATCAAGCTGCACAGAAGAATTTGGGGTGTAAATCCACATTCAGGCACTGAAACAAAGAGCAGTCTCATTTTCCAGAAGTTGCTAAGCACATAGGACGTTCTCACCAAGAAAGTAGGGACTTCTTTTTTTCTCCTCCTGTCTTACCCTTATGATTTTGGGGTTTTTTTTCTAAGTTCAGAAGAGAGTGTGTTTTCAAAGCAGCTCTGATCTCCACTTTGGTTTGCATCATTAAGCAGCCCCACAGCAAGATCCCCTCCAAATGAAATTTGGGTGGCAGATGCACACCAGCATCACACCTAACACTCTGCATCCGTGAATGGCCTTTCTGTGCACAGGCCAATGCTGAAGGCAGTCTAAGGCAAACATCCCAGAAAATATGTACACCCTGCATAACTTGTCCTCAGTGCTGTTTTGGTGACATTGCTGCAAACCACCTGCAGCAAACCTGCATGCAGAGCAAAGCCCTCTTCTTTGCTTCTGCTCCCCACTAAGTGATGGATGGGATGTGTCCTAATTTTGCAGCTTCTTGGCAGATGGGGAAAGTCTAAATTAAAGTGAACTCTGTGAAGATCTGTGTCTAATGCTTGTGATATTAAAGATAAAAAACCCACTCCCTGCATATGTTAACACAGTTCTACTTTTCATGGTTAAAAATAGAGTTAGTCTGACTTTAGGGATCTGAACTTGGTCATACTGTGCACACACACTAATTTCTACTTTTTGTCAAATTAAATTTTTTTCTATCTGTGCCACTATATTTCTGTTGTAAAAGATCAAGGGACAGCTCCACTCTGAGGATTAAAGGTAAAACCATCTTGAGGCAGAAAGTCAGTTAATGTTAGCAAGACAGTCCAACTTCAGTCAGAAGCCCCTGAGGCACCACGTATAATGCCAAGAGAAGAAGAATGTTCTCCCTGAAGACCTTACCACATAAACAAATGTCCAGGAAAATGGTGAGAATTGAGCCAGGAGAAGGAGAAAAAAAAAGATTGAGGAAAAAGACACAGCCATAACCTCCTCATCCTTCAGGAGGACAGCCCAGAATATCTCAGTGCTGCCGGTCAATTTGCCTCATGAACTACAGCATATAAAACATATCTGTACACCCCTCCTCTCCATAGCCAAATTCTCTTGCTTCTCTTGCCCCATCCCACTCACTTGCAATAAAAATTAAAGCACATGTATGACTATGGTAGATTAACATCATAGTGGCAAATGTTGAAACAAGCAAAGCAGTGACCTCCTGGTAAAGTTACAAACCCATCTTCTCCTTTGCTTCACTTTGCAGAGCTTGGGACAGAGACATCTGATCCACTTTACAGGACCTGATGTACTGCACACCATTCACATGCCCTAGGGCAGCACCAAGCAGTACTGTGCCTGTCTTGGTTAGGCTGCAGATCTATAGCACCCTCCAAGATAAATTTTACACAAAATCAAACCACTATTTTAATAGATATCTTATCAGGTTTTTTTTCCCACACCATGAAAATTAATTAGGAGGGAAAGTTAATTACCTGGATAATCATTTTTGTTGAAATCTTCTGCAAAATTTAGCTCACAACAAAAAAAAACACATCTTTTTTTTTTCTGCCATGAATAACATTTTGGCAACGTGAAAAAAAGTATAGGTGCCAATCTAGCAAAACTTCTCACACATTGCCATGGCTTAGCTTCAGCCAGCAACCAAGTACCACGTAGCCCTCTATCCACTCTTCTCCAGCTGGGATGCACAAAGAATTGGAAGAGTAAAGGTAAGAAAACTTTCGGGTAGAGATAAAGACAATTTCATAGGGTAAAGCAAAAGCTGGACACTCAAGCAAAGCAAAACAAGGAATTCATTCACCGCTTCCTGTGGGTAGGCAGGAGTTCAGCCATTCCCAGGAAAGCAGGGTTCCATCAGCTGGGACTTGGGAACACAAGTGCTATCACTCTGAACATCACCTTCTTCCCCAGCCTTATATGCAGAGCATGACTCCATATCCAGTGCGGGATATCCCTGTGGTCACCTGGGGCCAGCTGTCTTGGCTGTGTCCCCTGCCCGCTCCTTGTGCATCCCCAACCCACTCATTTGTGGGGTGGGGTGAGAGGCAGGAAACCCCTTGGCTCTGTGTAAGCACTGCTCAGCAGCAGCTAAAACAGCCCTGTGTCACCAACACTGTTTTCAGCACAAATCCCAAACACAGCCCCATATTAGTTACTGCGAGGAAAATTAATTCTACCCCAGTCAAAACCAGCACACACAGGAGCAATTTAAGTGGTACAAAGTGTACAACCCACTTTGAGTACACAAGGACCTGCAGAATCTGGCTTTTGCTTTTTAAATAAAGACTGCCAAACTATAGATATCAGGGCATCAGAGGCAAAGAATAGAAAGAAATCGCAAATCACAATTTACACATTTCCCCAACTGTTAAAAAACTCTATTATGTTAAGATATTGCCATTTTCCTACCATTACTTAAATTTTGGAATATCTGATGGGTAGCATCTAAAAAGTCATGCTCCTACAGTATTTCTTCTTGCTGGCTTCATTAAAACAGGATTATAATTCCAGACCTCATGGTTGCAAATAAAAGCAGGAAGATTCTGTATAAGTACAACCCCCCTAAATACTACTGATATTTTGATTTCTATTTTCAGTATTTCACATGATTTTTAGTGGTATAAAATCGAACATTGGCCAGTAATTTTGTCCATGTATTGAAGCAATTTAGAGAGGAAACGAGATGCAGATTGTCAAGAAAACTAATAGCGATTGGAGTTTTTTGTGTGCGTATATACATGCACATACATATATATATTTTACCCTGTGGTGAATTTTGACATCAATTTTGACATTAATTTTATTCTTGCTAATTTTTGCAACAGACTGCTTCATATAATGCAGGCATAATTCCAGATGCTAAAACAGTTTAAACACTGGAAAATAAAAAAATACTAGCTGTATATTAGAGACTCATATAATACACATCAGCGAAGTATACCTCAATTTACATCATGTTTATACCCAAGTTTATGTCACGTTTAATTGAAAATTTCTATTTCTTTTCTATATACTAATGTCATACATTAACAGAAAATAAGAGGCTGAACACCCCTTACTTGACTTGAGGTATAACAGTATTTCTTATGAGCCAACCCACAGAGAAACTTCATACACTGGCTTTGCAGAAGGGAGTGCACTTCCTTCAGCTCTGCATGCACTGGTGAGCACCCTATCAGTAGGCAGATGAATCAGCGGCTGCTTCTGATGGTTTTTACCCTGTTAACGATGTATTTAAAACCAGATCTGGACCATTAGTGCATTTCACATGGGGCGAAGCAATACTCGGAAGAGAAGGACTTTCAAGTAACTTCTAATTTAAACTGCAAACTAAACAACAAAGTAGACAGGAGAGTTTCTGGCTGGAGAGCTTGACTTCTCTGCAATACCTTTTTATGCTTTAGCTTTGCAGAAATTAAAGGACTGATACAAGAGCTACTGGATAAACTGCACTTTCACTTTTTTTTTAATTCGCAGGCCTTGATGACAATAAGGATCCCTTCTGGTTTGAAATCTCTGGAACCAATAACAAAGGAAGGAGACTTGGCCTCACAGAGGGTACTACTAAAACAATCATTTTTCTTTCACTATTGTACCAAACAATCACCAAACAAAATTGCCTTAGCATAAAACTTGATTTGAACAGCTCTTTCAGCAATATAATACATAATACCCAAAAGAATTCTCCTAAAAACAGCAGCAGATTTTTATCAGCTAAGTTATAAACAAATTTGGATGCAGCAAGCAAGATGCAACCCACCAGTTTGCTCAAAATGTGATTTTACTTTATTTGCCCAATGTTCAAGAATGTTCAGTCGATATTTTTTCATTTCATGCCTCTCACTGCAAATAGGGAGATCAAGAAAGGAAGGGAGACTTGAGAGCCCAGAGAATAGCACACAGCCATATTTACTTACCCACAGCTACTGCCACCATTTACCCAGAAATTTCTGCAGAGAAGTTTTAGGATTGATAGGCATGGAGAATGACTGAAAATGCGGAGGGGCAGGAGCAGGGCTCTATGAAGGACGTGTGCTGGTAGCTCTCAGGTTAGCTAGTCACCATGACCCTAGCACACATCTCTGTGCAGCTTCTCTGGACACACAGATTGCAAGACAGAGGACAGGCGATAAAGCCAAATGAACCACAAAGATGACATGGGAAGGAGAGACTTCCTGTCTCCCACAGGCTTATCAACTACAAGCTCCTAAATGATAGAAAAAAGCCATTACAAGACCAGCAGTGTAGAGGAGGTGCTGAAGGTCCAGTAACTGGCTTCTCTTATATTAATTATCAATACACAAAATCCTGCACAGACAACTGGGACACGTGCATCCTGCTCCTGGTGCCTGGCAGCTGAACAGTCTCGTAGTCTCCTACACAAATACATACAAGTAGCTAAATGCAGAAGTACAAACAACTGAAATGAAATAAAATAAAATTATCTTCGTCTTCTATACTGTCTCTGAAATATTGCTGACACCATAAGGAAACATTTTCTTAGAGTCCCAAGGTGTAAAACAGGTTTAGGAGACTCTGAATTCTGCTCAGAACTAGAATCATGAGCAAAAGTCTACAAGAAAGGCTTAGAAATTACGTAAGGAAGACTTTCTATAGCATATATTTGAATGTGGGATTAACTGACATGACAAAAAACCCGAACAGCCCATTCTCATAAAAACTACCAAGGAATTAGGAAACTAAAGCACTGAAAGAAACTCTAGTTGACTTGCTAGGGTCACTCTGCCCTAACTCTCTCTGCAATTAGTTTTCCAAGCCAGAGAAGAATGCAGCCTAGGAACTTTAGATAACCCTGTTTATATACTCTGCAATATAATCTGCCTATTATTACCTAAAACAGAAGGGCATATTAACACAACAGTAGTCAAATCTGGCTTTCTATATGCTCTTCTACTCTGATTCCATTTTTAAAGCTCTTTCTCATCCTGTTCCTTACAGCTAATATTACACTTACTCTCTCCTGTTTACTGCTTCGTCTCTTTTATTTTATGGACAACTTGTTTTAAAACTCTTATTAGAAGTGTTTTCCCTTTGTTAAGGGACAGAGAAGCATATCTTTGTTCTGAATTGCTTCCAAAAATTATATCTGAACTATCGTCAAATCTGTAAAGAAACAGATTGATTTTTCTTTCACAGTTCTCAGAGCATCAACATGGAGAATTGATCAGAGCTAGATTTCCCACCATTTAACAAACTTTACAATGTCTGACACTTTTTCATTATAAACATTTAGGTAAAATTTCAAAATTCCTCATAAATATGAAGGAATAGAGAAGGTGGGTGTCGGATAACAACTACAAAAATATGTCTTGATAGACTAAAATGTTTCACTTCAATAGGTTGTTTTGTATTCATTTTCACACACTCAATATAAACAACTCACATATCTTCATTTCAGTTACTTACACTTCCTCCAGAATAGAGAAAAATAAAGCAATAGATAAAAACTATTTACATTTTTTACAAAAGCAATTTCTGAAATTGGAATTGCTATAATAGGTAATTGTTAACAAAAAGTAACTTAGAAAATATGAAAGCAGGGACATAGACCATTTACGCCTACTAGAAAGACGCATGTAGCTTCAACGAAATCTGAGGGCCAGCATTAAAATTAGCAATGCGTCTCACTGCAAAAACAAAACAAACCACCAAATATGGAAATCCTACTTAATAAACGAGATTTTAACATAACCCTGAATAACAAGCATGAGACTATTTGACACTATAAATCCCTTAGTTAACCAGGTCGCATGTGAAATATTATTTTTAAAATCTGTAACCGTCACCTTTAGGATCAGACAACAAAAAAACATATACAAGTACATGAGACCAAAAGAAGTAAAATAGCTCACAGATGGACAAAGACAGCCTGCAGCCAAGGACCTGGAAAACCTGGGCAGAAGTCTCTGTTCTCCTACAGACTTTGCATAACTCTGGCCAGTCATTTCACATACAGCCTTGCAGTGTGGCTGAGACAATCTGTCAAGGGGAAAGTTTCCCGACACATTCTCTGCTGAAAGAGGGGACATTCTGACCTTCTTCAGGAACAGCCACCTGTGGCACATTTTTGTTCAATTTCTTGCTCCAGCACAGATGCTTTCCTGACCACTGTAAGTTGGGCAAGGAGAAATCCCTGCTGAAATCTGCTCAAAGCTTTGTTGCAGAGTTAATTGTCCTCTGGTTTAGGGGCCCCAGGCAAGCGTGTCATCAGGCAGTGCTGGCACGAGGGAAACGGTGATAACACACGGCTAAGGCACATGAACTGAATCCTCCCTTTCACAGTCAGAGCAGCACTACCACAGTGCACTCTCCAGGGCTGACATCCATCTCCTCCCTCTGAGACTTTCATCCTCTCCAATCTCCTCTTCTCCAGCCACTGTCACCTCACATCTTTCATCTCAGCTGCTCGCATGGCAGCAAAAGCCATGATGCCAGTCAAGAAGAGTCAGATTATTCTAGAGAATTAAATAGAAAGTGTTTGGTTCCTCCACTCGTTTTGCCCAGAATGCATTAGGGAATTCCTCACAGACATAAAAACTGACTGTGGTATGGGAACAGTAACTATTAATGGTGACTTGGCAGGGCAGATCGAGGCAGTGCGTACCACAAGGTTTTACTTCTTCAAGCCAGCTTATCCGCACTCTTGAAAGAATAAAACCATAAATAAGAGACCCATAAAAAGAAGATAATAGTACCTCCAATTTTTTGAGAAATGTTATGAGGATAAATACATTAAGGATCATGAGGTGTTCAAAAGCCATAGTAATAGGGGAGATAGAGGTAGCTAAGATAGATAAACTGTTATAAAAAAATGCAGAGAGACTTTTAAAAGAAACATCCAGCTATGCAGAGAGCACAGTACTTTTGCAGTTACTATTTATGTGCCATCTGTGAACAAGGAAAGTACTTAAATCAGTTTTGTTCATGCTCGAGCTGGGCAAAAAACGCGAAATAGTTTCTTCTAAACCATCATCCAAATGTAAATTTTTCTTGATTGCCTCCCCATTCTGCTGACCCATTTTACACCCACGCCATAATACAGGTACATGTTTGTTTGTCTGAACAGTCAAATGCATGGAAGGAACATGCGTTTCCCAAGAATTTGATAACTCCTCTGTGAGTTTGGGAGAGGGGAAAAACATCACCTGACACAGGACATCAATCCCTGGGAGCAAATAGAAAGTTGGGTGTAGGAAATAACTAACATAATAGTTATTAGATAGTTGCATGCACCCAGACAGACAGTCAGCCAAAACACGTTCTGTCTAAACTATTCTCATGATAATTTTTTAGCAACAAAGGCTTCTTTTCGTGTGAGTTTCTACACAGATAATTCATTATCAGAATAAAAGGACCGTATTCAATGAGTTGCTTGCTTCAAATAGATTTTTTCCAGCTCCAGTTCAGAAACAATAGCACCAACAATACTGTGAGACCATAAAGACATAGTAAAATGCTATAAACCAAGGCTTGATTTGCTTGTGTTGCTGCTGTGCTGTTCATACGGCTTAAGTAGCTCGATGACAGGGTGTCTTGTGGGAAATAGGAAACAGTTAAGGTGAAGGGAGATACAAATCCTGCTCACTTAAATGAACTGGGTATTTTTGCCAGGGTTGTTCAATTGGAAAGCATCCCTACTCCTTGGAAGGGAATTCTCAGAAGGTTGCTCTCTGTGAAGTAAAACAGAGGTGATATGACAAAAATGAGAAATGATCACCTCACAGGTAAGAGTAAAAACCAATATAATTTATTTTTTTGGTAATGGGCTAAGAATGCTTAGATTCCAGGAAACTTTTCTTTCTGTTTGACGTTTCTGTTTTCACAGATTAACACACAATTGCAAAAATCCCCAGAGCTCCGTTTCTGCTCTGTAGGTATCTTAGCCACCATTTTAGCAATAGAGAATATCATCCCACTGGGAAAGAAAAAAGAATATATCTAGAAATAAAAAGAGTCTCTGCCTAATGAAATTCTTTGTGAGATGCCCTACAAGAAGTGCCATTCTCTCACTAAATGACCAGACCTTTCAAGAAAATCAGTTTTACGATTTGGGTTTGTTGGTTGTGGTTTTTTTTCCTGAATTATAAGCAAGGTTATTCAATACAAACACTGATTGCTCAGGTGGATGAGCTAAACATAAAGTGGTTTTAAATATTCACATTGTCTTTCTTCCCCCCCTCTCCTGTCACAGCTTCATTGGATTGGCCAGGGTTGGTAAGCATTTCCTTATAATTCCCATTTTGTCAGCACTACAATATCACTGCAGTATCTGCCACAAAGAGACAAAAAAATGAGTAGGAAGGAGCTGTCAAATAAAACAGATCTTATAGACTGTAAATCACCATAGTATGAAGTATATGGTGAGAGTAATCACTAAAAACATATCAATCAGTGGGAGCAGTTTCGTTAAGAGGAGAGAGAACCACCAAAAGAAAACAAAAATTGATTATGTTGAAGGTCTTGAGCACTATACAGACAAATACCTCTAAAAATGGACCTGAAGCACTGTGTGAGGTGGCCTAGAGGCCTAGCCCAGCATGAATTTCTTCAGACACTGCTCAAAATTGGGCTTTTTCTTTTCACTGTAAAAGAAAGATGTCAATTTCCCAATTCTATTCAGAATCCTTGGCTCATCACAAAAGAAAGGCTTGTATTATATTATGCACTTGCTGAACTAGACCATCTTCAGGGCACTTATGTGCCTGCTAGACAGATGGTACATCCCTCAGCTGTTTGAATATGAAAACTCAAAGAGTTCCTAAAAACACCAGGGAAATAAAGAAATACTCAAGAGGAAGTGAGAGGGCAGAAAAGATCAGAAGGGCTGAGCAGTAGACAGTTTCAAGGTATTTTCTTAATCAACAAATCCATACATGCTGGAGGGCGAGCCCTGCACCACTCAGCTCTTGTTTTGTAACTGAGGATGCCGCTTATTCTTGTATTACACATCTAAGAGAATGCTCAGGAAGCACTTCTTTTGCAGTACAACTGTACAGCACCAGGAGAAACGGAAACAACATGATGTTGAGGAACTTCATAAGTCCCAGGCAAGACCAGAGCTATGGTCATTGGCTAATAAAGCAATATATCCTTGTGATTCTTGACTTCGTGGAAGATTTTCTGCTACAAACATGACTATAATCTGTGTAGGTCAGCACAAATATGGATAGAAATAGTCTTCAACAGTAAAAGCTTTTCCAGTATTTTTGGAAGGCATCCTTTCCAAGGTTTTTAGTCTTACTGTAATAACCCTAATATTTTTTTCACGATTCCAGAACAGGTTTATGTCTAATATTACTTGCAGCTCTTCTGAAATCTGGGTGTCAATTCCCTTCAATAGGAGGGATTTTCAGCTCATCTCAGCAGCCATGTAGAAACCTTAACTTGAAAAAATACAGAGCCTAGCCTTAAGGCACAAAATTACAGTTTTAATTTTTTTTAAGGACTATACTTACACCTACTGAAAAACCTACAGTTCGGGAACAAAGCTGGGAACCTGAAATGCAGTTGGAAGGGAGGAAGATGTCTGAGATTTGGTCCAATTTTTACAGTGAGCAATTAGGATTTCATTGGATAATTGGAACCTCCAAGGCCATGGCTGTTCCTGAAGACAACAGTGTCCCAAAGAGAAGCAAAAAACCACTATTTTTCCTGAAGAGGCTTCAAGGGAACCCCACATTCCCTGATTCAAAAGCAAAACACTCTCTCTTCAGAACTAGAGTCCAGCAGCTTGCAGCTGATTCCTGTTCAGTCTGCCTCATAGCTATATGAGCATCCCTTCACATGCCGCCTTCATTGCTGTCAAAATTCATTAGACCTCAGGGATTTTAAAAACCATGTCACTGCTGGATATTTTTTTTTTTTTTTCAATTGTTAAGACTGATAGAGAAACACACATCACCCAAATGGGCATTACCAGAGCCTGGTATGGTATAGCTAGCAAAATGTACATAAAGATCCACTACTCCTTGTTTTTTTTATTTGTCCAGATTTGTTTGATATATTACCACACAAATAATCAAAAGACCCCTGAAGTTCTGCATCCCTCTCTCCCTGGTATAAATTGATGTTTGCATAAAAATAGCCAGCACTTGAAAGTGATAGCAATACTTGTAGCCCGTGAAGCTGAACAGTAGATTCCATCCTCTTGATGGAATTATATGGACTATTATAGGCAAAAGTCTTCTTTTTCCTTCCACATTTTACTGTAAAGGTATACACAAACACTATGGAAAAATATTAAGAAAATAGTATAAAGTACAAGGATTTTGAGCAGGGAGAAACCTTTTGCATGTTGAAAAATCTCTACAAAGATCTGCAAACTAACAAAAAATGAAAATACAAGACACAAGGTATGGTTAATGTGGTTTTGGAAGTGTCTGATTAAAGATATGGGAGTAAAAATGAATGTGCACTGAGAAATCACAAGGCAGCAGACCATATTAGTCTATTCAGTTACATGACAGTGATAATTGATGTAAAATAAGGAAATACATTAATGACAGTCACAGGGGAACAGAAACAGAATTTATAAATAGATTTAGTCTGTTAAATAAACAAAGGGAAACAATCAGCAATGATTACAAACAGCTTATTTAAGCAGTCTTTAATAAGCTCAATGGCTTGGAGAAGACAAGCCTTTTTAAAAGTGATAAAAATCAGCCTCTCCACTGGGGGAATAGTTAAGAACCATTTATAAAACCCTGAGGGTTAATTTGGTCCCACTGTAGTAAAATGGCATTTATCAATTACTTTAATTTTGCCCTCTAAGTATCAGCTAATAGTCACCTTCCAGTAAAAGCAACAGCCATCGACGCCGATAGCAAATTTTTCTTTTGCTCTTCCAGTAGTTCTTCTGGTGAGGGTAATGTTCCACTTCTGCTGGAATTTCTGAAGTTGTGAGCTTAAGCTTCTAGGCAAAGACTTGCCTTGACACACAACCTGCTAGAGGTGAAGTATTATAAACAGAGACTCTGAAAGCTGTAGTGAAGGAATTATGCTCTCACTTACTGTTTACACTCAAAATGTTTCCTCTGTTCTCTCATGCATCTACTTGTCAGGCTGTCTCTGCCACCTAGGGCAAAGTTAGATCAGATAGGGCTATCACAGATAAACATCAGTACAAATGGGCTCAGCTCACCAGCAGGGAAGAGAATGCCTCAAACAAACCACCAAGCTTCATGTAGCAGAGTACTTGGCATCTCATCACTAAGCCTGACCTGCCTCCATATCTCAGTCCGTCTACAGCCTGTTTCCTGTTGATTGCTCCTGGTGCATTCAGTCTGCACACAAGAATAACTTGTGGAAATGCAGTTCAGCTCATTTCTGGATAATGCAGTAGGGAAAAAAAGTGGGGAAAAAAAAACCCCAAACCTAGACAAACAAACAATAAAAAAAAAAATCTTGTGGAGAATAAGTTAGAATTGTTGTGGTGTGTAGTTACTGCTTTACCCCCTACCGGAAATCAGCTGGCAGAGGTGGAGGCAGAGGATTTGTGTCCATTTAGCCTGCCTCCCAGGATGACCAGGCTTCCACCTCTGGATAACCTGAGCAACTCTCTCCAAGCATAATTCTAGCTCTGGAAAAGCCAGCCAACAGCAAACATGCATTTCTTACAGCTCCTATGGGGATTTATTAAAAAAACTTTACAGTGTGGGCTAACAAGTTGGAAAGAACAGGGAAGAAAGTGAAAGTGTCCCATGACTGCTGCTTGGGCTCCAGGGCTGAGGAACATAGCAGAATATCAGGCTTACTTCAAAATGCTTTACCTTCCAACCTTCCATAAAATTCCTGTCACGACACTGTCATACCCAATTATTAATAAAAAAAAGTCTTTCTATCTCTGCACAGTTTCAGCACACTAATCCACTCCTTTTCTACAAGTGATATCCTACCACTGGACATATTAAAAATAACTCTTCTGCCAAAAAATCAGATTTTCTTAGCGTGAATTACAATAGGATAAAAGCTGATGTGTATTATACTTGACCAACAAAGAATAACCATTCCTGAGCAAACCAGCATCCCATGGCAACCCTTACAAAAGTCCATCCAGACAAGCTGGCTGTGATAATGCCAGAAAACAGTCAGAAGTGCCAGTAGCTGGCAAGAAGAGACAAAAATCCAGCACTGAGGACAGAACAGCTGAAAGGGGAAAGTTTCTATTAGCCCAAATCAGAAATATCATCTTAATTGTTTCAATGCCCCCTGTACCTTCAAATGTGCCACTCTTGCTCTGCCTGGATGCTCAAGTACTCAGCTGGAACTAGAGGAGCACAGCCCCTGAAAACAAGCAAGAAAACTTTCACAGCCTGCCTCATTAATGCTATCTTTCCCCTTTGTCTTCACAAGCCCCCTTAGAGAGCTGAGCCCCAGGGGCCACTCCCCCACCACAACCCCCACCTCCTCCTCACTGCCACACCACCCACTGCAGGGTGAGCTTGCTCCTTCCACTCTGCCTCCCACTTCAAAGTCTACTGGGAGTCAGACAGCAGGAGGACTGAAATCACAACTGAAACCAAAAGTTCAGGGAGAAGCACGACAGAGAGAAAGCAGGAAGGGAAAGGAGAAAGAAAAAGAGGAGAGCACTGACAGAGCTCAGAAAAGACTTTGACTAAAAGCAGTAGTAGCTGGATTCAGAAAACCCAGAAAAAAAACTCAGCCAAAAGGGTCACTCTACCTGATTCAAGTATTGCAAAAATAACATATTTATTTCCTGCTACTGAGGAACATACTTAATGAGCACTCCAGAAGAAGTGCTTCATATCACCCCTCAGTTTTTTGCTCCTTATTACCTCCATCACTTTGAGTACCACACATTCGTCCTCTACATAGTGATGAGTTTGGTACATTCTCTCCCACTCTCCCCCTGCTCTCCAGTCTAGAGGTTCAGAGTCACCCTCCCACTACCCTACATGTCACAGCCTCCACCCCTTAGCAGAGATTGCAGGTGGGTACTGAGAGATTTTAGGTCCCTTCCTCAGTGTGGGTTCACCCCCACCCCTCTCAGTTCCCTGACTTTTACCAGAATACACAGTGCTTCACTTCCAGCTGCCTGCTATTCAGACAATCTGAAAGGATCAGAGTCACCCAGTTTAAAGGCACTGTGGTGAACCAGTCAGAGCAGGACAGGAGAAAAGGATTGGTGCAAAATATTACCATGTGACAAGCCTAGAAGGTTCAGATGTTGGAGGAAGACTCGGACAAGAAGGGGTGATTGGGGATGTCACAGCTGATCAAAGTTACAGCTGAGAAGAATTAACCTGTGATACAAGTACAATGAACACAATTTACTTTAGTCCTCCAGATCAATCTAACCTGAGCACACGACTACTGTGGTTACACTGTAATTGCTGTCACAGTGTCTAGTGTTGCACCTAGAAAGAATAGAGGAAAAATTAAACAAATGAGCAAATGACATTGAAGGAAGAGGTGAAGATAACACAGCAAGTTCGGTTCCACGTTTAACCTCTGCAGTCCTTTCTTGACTGTTTTTGGTTGTTTTTCAGTTGGATGTAACATGAATATCTTGATGCATTTACTAAAACTGTAGAAATATTTCCATACTATCGTTGTGTAACTATTCGTCTTCTTTTACTAATACCAGCAGACTTAGATAAAGACTCTAGAGAGAAGGAAAAAAAACTTGCTGTGAGACACACCAGCAGAAAATCCATTTACTTCAAGTGATGTTTCTATGGGTTTATACCACTATAGCCACAAGACAAATCTGTATCACAAAGCAAGGCAGAAGGGGAAGGAAAATGCTTCTATCCACTCTTTGCAACAATATTAAACATTGCTGTATCTCTGTCTCATGCTAAAGAGGCACCTCTGACTCCTCATCTCATTGGAAAATGTGACATTTCAAAAATACTTGATTTTTGATAGTTATATATGCAGTACTGTTCTGTAAGTACAGTTATTATAGTGCGGCCCACACAACACTGTTGCAACACCATATTAAATTAATCCCTTTACGTACCTTCCAGAGCTTCTGACAGTGTCTTGCCAACACCTGAGGGTTACAGGAGATACGCCACCCATTAATCATCTGCATAGTTTCATACATACCACTTAGACGGATGTAGTAAATACAGACCAGAAAGAGTATAGAGGTTGAAGTCAGCTGTAGAAGTTCACTTGCCATTCCTAGTAGTTCTATCAAAGGGCCTCTTTGACAGTGACTCCTGTCCAGAGATGTGAGACAGATGGGACACTGTTGTGAAGAAAGGGTTGTTTAAAGTTCAAGAGAAAAATGGACACTCATAATCATGAAGTAATGTTGCAATGATCCAACGCCACACAGTTCTGGACAATTTTTATGTGCAAATTCCTACGTGGTTTAGGCACAATATTTGAGATTAAGTTAATCGCCAAATACAAGAATGACGTCATGAGATTCTAGAGAGGTGGTAGCACCTCTGGGGTACTGTATTTAAGAAGGGGAAAAAGACAAAAAAAACCCAAAATACAACAAAACCAGAGTGACTTTAGCAGTAGAGAAGAGTGAGAATATGCAGAATATGAGTGAGCCCTGCAGACAAGATCAGTGAAGAAGGAGGGCGAGGAAGTGCTCCGGATGCCAGAGCCCGGCAGCCCGTGGTGCAGACCATGGTGAGGCAGGATATGCCCCTGCAGCCCACGGAGGTCAATGGAAGTGCAGAGATCCACCTGCAGCCCATAGAGCACCCCATGCTGGAAGCCCAAAAGAGCCTGTCGCTCTTTGGGAAACTTGTGCTGGAACAGGATCCTGCCAGGACCTGTAGAACCATGGACAGAGGAGCCCATGCTGGGGCAGGTTTGCTGGCAGGACTTGTGACCCCACAGGGGTCCCACATTGGAGCACTGCACCCCATGGAAGGGGCCCGCACTGGAACAGCTCACAGAGAACTGCAGCCCATAAGAAGGACTCACATTGGAGAAATCTGTGGAGGACTGTGTCCCATGGGATGCACTCCATGCTAGAGAGAAGGGGAAGAATGTGAGGAAGGATCAGCAGTGACAACATTAAAGTTAAAGCCCAGTAAGAAAGGAAGGGTTGATGGGAGATGTTTTAGGATTTAGTTCTTATTAAAGAACTAAACCCTACTCTGATTTGATTGGTAATAAATTCAACTAATTTATTCAAGTCGTCTGTTTTGCCTGGGACAGTAATTGGTTAATGACCCCTCCCTGTTCCTTATCTCAACCCATGAGCCTTTTATTCTGTTTCCTCTCTCCCTTGTCCGATGTAGGAGGGGAGTGATGGAGTGGCTTTCACAGGCCCCTGGCATCCAGCCAGGGTCAACTCACCATGACCTCCTAGCAGAACACATAATAGCTGTTTTGCACTTACGCTTCATACCTTTGTTAAACATTTAGTAATCTTGCTTAAATCATCTAGGAAAACTTTAATATACAAGGTGCCCACACAAAAAATGGACTCCCTACAAGTCCCATTCCTGACAAGTAATGTGAAGATGATTTTGCAATCCATTAACAGTAAAGAGAGAAGAAATCCTCACACTGCAATTATTAGAGGTCTTGCTGAGGCAGGGTCTGAGATGTGCCCTGTCAAATGAGGGTACTGAGTTAACTAAATAAGAATTGTCAATAGTTGCTGCTAAATTTGAAATTAACAGCCTAGTTTACCATTAATAGCAATGTTGCCTTAATAAAACCACAAATATACTATTGCTCACAGTCAGAGATAATCAGGCCTGTATCAAAACCAGCATTTGGATTAGACATTGAAGAGTGCACAAGTTCCACAGCTGCGAATTGCCAAAACAATGGGTCTCTGAACATCATTCAGGTGACACTGGGGGAAAACATCAAGTTCCCATCTTTGCCTCCAGTCACTCGTAGTAAGCAGGTTGGCCTATCTCCTCCTCTAGGGCTGATTTTTTATTATTATTATTATTATTATTATTATTATTTTATATCTAAATCACTCTGAAATTTGTATGGAGATGAAGAAAGTAATTTAAATAACACACCTGCCAGTATTCCACACTTATAATACCCGTGCCTCTTGAAGAAAAATGGACTGAACTCCTCCACAATTATTACCCAGAAAGTGGGCTCTAGTATCAGGCAGAAGGAAAATTGTACTACATCTATTTACATAATGTATCATTTTGTAATATATGGCATACTCTTATTGCAACATTATATCAATTATTTACCAAAAAAAGCTTTAATAAATTTAACTGTGTTGCTCCCACTTACCAACCGCTTTAGAATAATTTAAAGCTCATTTCCTGATGCACTGAAATTATTCTAAGCTGTGCATGCTGGCAAACACAAAAACCCTTTTACTCCCCATTTGCAAAATGACATCTGCTCTATTTCCATCTTTGTTTTCAGACTCGAGATTACTTTAGCACTTTATTTCTTAATCTGTCAAATAGCTTCATCAAAAACCAGAGTAACACTTACTCCTCAAACCCCCATAGATTCAAAGTTACAAAAGCTACACATAACATTTTACCAAAGTTGCATATCAGACAAAAGAAATCATATAATCTTTCTTCCTTCCCTTTATAAAAAACATCTCCTCTGCCAAAAAGCCTGCAAACATTTGTAACAACATGAAGGGAGAAAGCCTGATGGATTTGTTATTACAGAATGCCTGCTGCATGGCTACAGTGAAAGGCAGCTTTCCATTATTAGGTGAATTTTCAACCACCTCCCTCTTTCTATCAGTGTAAGATCACTCCTGTTCTGGTCTCAGGCATACAAATATAAAGAGACAATAAAAGCCATCAGTGCTGGTGCAGCCTCTAGCATTTGAAGTTTTAGCAGTCTGAAAAACTAAAAGCCAAAAAAATATGAAGAAAAGAGTGTTTTCTTTACCTCCTTTACAACCATTCTACACATCAGAACCAAATATAAGCAAGAGACCTTGGAGAATACTTAAAAATAAGCATGTCTGTACAGACCCACTGGCAATTATTTCATGACAGATTTCTGTCACACCTTCACACTGTGCTTTTTGCCTTCCAATTCTCTGATCTGGTAAAGGCTTATTCACCTGCTTATCTTAGAATCCAAAGGAATATACTGCATACTCAGAATTAAATATGTATGAATAGGATCAGAAGCCAAGGGTTTGCTTTTTAAAATCATAAGCAAGGTCAATAAAACATATTACTTAAAATGAAGTACACTGTCCTGTTCTAGACAACTGGCTATTCCTAGAGAGTCCAACATTTGTGATTTTCATTTTTTGAAGTGATCTATTTTTAATAATTTCCTAGTTATTTATTTGGACAGTATTTGCACAGGTTTTTCTCTTTATTATTGTTCTGCAAAACTGAAGGGGCACAGAGCAAACCAGCTCTGGCAGCACTGACAGGGTGAAATAAAAGGCAATTGCAGGTCCCAGGTCAAAGTGCTGGGAACAAGAGTGGAGACTGAAACTAAGTTCAGGACGTAAGGAAGAGGTAAAAAACAGACTTAGCACGTCAGGAGTGTGGTGGAAATGTCAGCAGACAGGGCTGTGTGTAGAGGTGAAGGATGGGTGAGGAACCCAGACAGAGACACTTTTCACAAGTAGCAGGACTCAGAACTGTATGCAAGCAAAGAAACTGGGACAAAGGCACATTCTGGGGGGAACAGAACCCGAGTAAAAAGGTTGGGTGGAGTTGACAGAGGAGGGTTAAGACAAGCGGTCAGAAAGAAATCTCTCTCCTTGTTAGCCTAGGTATATAAGCTCAAAACACTGCAGAAAGGACAAAGTGCTCAGCCGTGGTATGCAGCTGGCTAAAGGGTCGCAGGAGTAGGAAGCAGCAAAAGAGGAAGGTGGCAAGAAACAGCCTGTAACAGGGAACTTATGAGTGACAGTGACAGACAGCAGAAGGAGCCAAGTCAGAAAAATGTATGTTTCTTTAAAAAGATCGGTTTGATCCATGACTATAAAAAAACATATTGCTTGTAATTGCATGGTTACCATATGGCACCACTGCTCAGCAGAAGCATTCCTATATGATGTGAAAGCATTTGCACACTTAAATATATTTGCATTTCTTTCACTTCTGTTCTGGATGTCCCAGTACTTATAAAATTCTAGTTTAAGACAATTATACCACATCTCTAACATCAATTTCTACTATTACTGCCTCTGTTGGTGATGCTTTCCATCACATGAACTCAGGGCTCATTTACAAACTGGGTCAGCACCATTATCCCCATTTTACAGATGAAAAATGAAGGTGCTGTAGATCAGTCTGCATTATTAATGTCAACTCTCAACCTTTAATTCATTTTACTGTCATTTTCCTTGAAATATTCATTTTTACTTCTGCACTAAGGGTATTTTTGTCATGTATTTCTAATGCATGTCAGAAGTACCTGAAGCATAGTAAGGGCCATTTTTAGCATCCTCAGGACTCTAAACAACATAATAAAGTTGCACAGTGCCAAACTCCCACACTACCCAAAAGAAATCCACTCTCCCCTGAGCTTACCTCTCTGGCTGAACATGTTCCACCTTAGCTGTAGCATCTCTAGGGAAAGCTCCTTTGTGTTCCCACAATTCCACTTGTTCCCATATTCCCATCTTTCCTCCTAGTCCACACAGCTTGAAAAATGCAAGAATATCATGCTATCTACTCCACTCAACTACTCCACCATATCCTGCATTGGAAACCTTCATTCCTCAGCACCTAAAGAGAGCATATCAATTACAGCTTTTTGCAGGTGTCTGTTATGTTCTGGAAGAATTTCAGAAAAGAAGCTGCAATATCTCAGCTGCTTCCTTAGGCAAATTCACATGGGCTTTTCAGTATTTTGAGAAGGGCAAATGATCAGTGGCTGCCCTTAAGCCCAAGGATGACTTATAGCAATGTACCAAGCTCCCTTCTCCTTCCCATTTTTTTTTTTTTCCCTCCTCAAATGCTAACCCTTAATAAGAGGCTTCTCTCTTATGAAGTAAGAGAGGTTGGGTCCCATGACCTGAATGTGCAGCAACATAACAACTGAACTTCCTCTTATGAAGAGCTTGAGGCCTGGCTCTCTCTCTCAAAGAGCACCTGTACTCTTCTACTTCTACAGGTGCCTTATTTTGCTGCTGCTACACAGAATACAAGACCTAGTCCCAACCTTAAAATGAAGATCAGTGAACTCCCCCGCAAAGCCCTGCAGATGCAGATCAGATTCTTACAGGGAGGACTTCATGCCAGACAGCATGGCTTTCTAACAAACTACAATCTGATGGTAACAGTCAAAACCTTTCTAAAACTGAGATTTCTTTCCAGGTTTCCTTCTTGCATATAATCAAATACTTTTAAAAGAATTTCAACTGAAGCTGTTGCTAGGAAAACCACGAGGCTTTTCTCTATGCACACCTCTAATGTTACCTGTCAGTCCTTACAAAAAATGATGCTCACTGCCTATTGCTTTGCACACTGGGATGAACTGATTCTTCTGAGATAAGGACACCAACGCACCTTCGGATAAAAATGCTCTGCTTGTACACAAATTCACATTAAAAAAAATAAAGTGATGATGCCACTGTGTTCTCAGTGGTTGCATTGCAGACCAGCATGACACGTCTCTGAAGAGCCATCCCACATGGAAGTAATGAAGAACAGTAGTTAAATAAAACAAAACAAAAAAATCATCATGCAGAATATTTAAAATACTTATCCAAAAATTACAACATAAATTGACAAGGCATGAAAAAGATCTGATATTCTCCCACAGGCTTCTTGCTTAGCTGCACATTTAGTAACATTTCACAGAATTGGCAAAAACTGAACACTAACAGAAAAACTCATCTTCTTCCAGGTTTCAAGGCCTAGACATATTAGAGCCACTGAACAGAAAATGAAGCTGATAAAATGTCTTTTTTTTTTTTGCAACTGGTGTCATTGTCAGAAACAGATTCATTTGGTTGAGATTTTCAATGATACAAAAACTAGACTTCAACCTGAAGTTCTGCCTGAGGCTCACTTACCCATGCAGTAAATGTTTAATCTAATGGAAATAAGAAAATCATGCAGCATCAAGAAAATGGTGCTTCTTTAGGGAGTGTGGGTGTATGACTGTTGAGGAGGAAAGCAGAGGTCATTTAATTATATTTTCTTCTTCCCTTTTCTCTAGGATTTACTGTCTCTTGTCTAACTGCACTCTAGGTCTTGACAACTAAATGAACAGATGCCATCCTGTTAGTAGGCTTGTTTATAAGAATGTTCATTCCAGGAGAAGAGTTTTCTAAAAACATATGGTAAGCTAAATATATTGAAGATTTTTCTCAGCTGGCTTCATCTGTACGGGAATATACCTCTCAGGTGAGATGCTCAGAATACCCACCATTAAGTCATCAGGGTTAAAATCCCCAGGTCAAAGCTACAACATACCCCAGAAAGGGTGAAAGGGAAAAAAAAAAATCTCTCTCCTTGTTAGTCCTAGAAATCTGATCACGATTGCAATTGATTTTTATAGCGATACGACACTGCACTTGCTGCAGTTCATTGTAACATCAGCCATGTTGATTTAAATCCTACAATTTCCTAACACAAAAAGACAGGCCGCAGAGCAGGCCACTGCATGAGACCACAGCATATGACAGATGATCGGAAGTCAGGCTGACCACAGCAAGTCACCTGTGACACCAAAAGGCATGCCAAAATTCAAAGGCTTTACCACAGTGCCTTTGAGCAAAAAAGTCTAGCCTGTCAAAATACCAATACATGCATAACCTCAGCATACTACCTGCTCCTGACATCGGTGCTGAAGAATGCCAGAGCCTTTCTCCTTCTCTAAGGAACATCCTTTGCAGATCATCTAATCACAAGAGGATACAAATTCTGATCCTTAACAGCTGAACAAATATTTCATTATTTTTGTAGCAGCAAGCTAAACATAAAAGCAAAGTATGTTAGCCATGCATAAGTAGGCAGGATCAAATATTCGGTATTGTGTTTGGTTCTCAATCTTAACAAAAGGATTTTTTAGCAGACAACTAAGCACACTAAGTGGCACAGTCAGTTGGAAAAAAATTAGACAAGTAGACTTGCGTCAGCAACATTAGGCCCTTAGCTGTGTGTGAAGAACAATATTAGAAGTGACAGGGGAACGAGTTCCACATAGCAAGCAAAACCTGAAGACTTCTTGCTGCATCAGCAGGGGATGAGAGTAGACACCCAAACACGCATCTCCCACCTTTTGTTTGTTTCATCCTTTAGCGAGGAGTCAACTCTGACATTGCAAAGCCAAGCAACAAGTAGACAGCAAGCCATACATCACCACTCAGAGCACAGGCACAGACTGAAAAATAATCTGCTTGCAGCAGCCTGCTCGTACATACTGAAACGCTGTGTAAATCTGAACACAACTGATCATAGACACGGGAAAAGCTTCAGGGACAAAAAGTAAAGCAAACTCATTATGGAGAGTGTCCAGTACAGATAGCTCGAATTTCACACTGCCTTGGACCTTTTTTCAGAGCTTCCACAACTCCATCAGATTAGCCACCACACGTTTTCTTTTCCTTAAGGATGGTAAATGTCTTATTAAGACCCTAGAAAATATATACACAAGTGTTACACACCAAGAGCAAGATAGAAGATGGCAAGATTGTCATGCTCCTCTCATGACCTGACCTGAGCTTTCCCAGCAGCTCGTGACTTCATTTACCAGTTTAACTGGAGGGTTTATTTGCTGACTAGGTGCTGCTGCTGCACAGGACTGCGAGAAAAGGGGTAGCACCCCATCCTTGAAAAAAGTCTACTAACCAGCCAAGTATCCAGCAGAACCTGCAGCTCCTGCCTCAAATAGCACCACACACATCTGACATTAGGCTATTTGAAAGACCTGCTCCTTCCTTCAGATGTTGTGCATTTTCCCTGGTGGAAATACTGATGTCTAAGGTTGATATAGGCTACACCAACCCAAGCTGAAACCACAGCTAGGAAGCAAAAGTGATTTTGTGAAATCATGATAAGCTTGTCCTACATGAGAGGTCAGACTAAATTTAAAGACTATAAAAAAGCCTTTTCTTAGGATTTCTACAAAACTGCTTCATTTTTAAATTCTTTTTATGACTTCAGTGGTGGCACTGCATATATAGCATACATCCAAACCAGCACCCCATTTTGCCTTCCTTTTCCAAGTATAACAATAATTCATGTTATCAGAGCAAAAGTGGTATGTTAGGAGACAAGTAAAAGGGCAGGGGAACAAAGCAGCCTGGTGAGTTACTACCTAGCAACTCACTTTCCATCCTGACAAGCTCAACATTTCTTTGTCATGATTATGTTCTTTCTGTACCTAGCTAAGAGTTTCCAAAAATTTTGGAGAGAGGAGTGTAAGGAATCACATATCAGTTTTTGTCTTTTGCTATTAACACCTGTGAGGACAGGAGGAGAAAGGGAGAAGGAAGGACTAATTAGAAAGATGAGAATTTTAATTTTTTTCCCTCTTCAAATTTTCATGTCAATATATCACATATTGTCCTGAGTTGGAAGAGACCCACAATGATCTTTGAATCCAACTGCTGGTCCTGCACAGAACACCCCAGGAGTCACATCATGTGCCTGAGAGCATTGTACAAAAGCTTCTTGAGCTCTGTCAGGCTGAGTGCTGTGACCACTTCCCCAGGAAGCCTGTTCCAGTGCCCTCTGGATGAAGACCCTTTTTCTAATATCCAACCTAAACCTACCCTGACTCAGCTTCAAACCATTCCCTCAGGTCCTGTCACTAGTCACATGTTTCAATTTATTTATTACATCAAAGAGACAGGAAGTGTTTTGGAGGTTTTTTTAATTTATTTTTTAATTTTTAAGTGAAAAAATATTATTACTACTCACCAAAGCTGATGATCCCAAGGATTTTCTATAGGTTACATTAGGTAGAACAAGGATAGAACAAGGGTATAAGCTAAATTCACTTAACCAAGGATCAATACCTTCTCTCCTGCACAATACTCTCTTGATACTTACAGAGATCACATTTTTCTTTCCTGAGATATTTCCAATTTTGCAGCCCCCCAAAGACCCATATGTTTTTTGCAACTGACCAAGATTTCCAATTTTGAAGAAGTTTAAGTGTGGAAATGTTCACTTTGCAGACATTTTTTGCCAGAATATTATAAATTATTCTGATATTTTCACAAACTGAGTTTGATCATTTCATGCTCAACTCTAAAGATAAGCAGCCAAAAAGCAGTCAGTTTCCTTGTGATCAATTCAAAAACAATTGAAGCACAACTAAAATGATCAATGTAAAGAATATGCTTTAACACAATTACTGAAGAATGCAATTATGGATCACTAAACCTTTTAAAGGAAGTTCAGTCTAAGTTAGACAATTCCATAACTGTACGTGTACCTCCATATTAATCTTACTTACAGCCTAGTAGACCTCATAAACAGGAATCAAGCTGCCACAGTATGCAGCTGAAGAGAAGCTTTAGGCACAGTTTTAGACGAGCTTATGTGCAAGGTGGAAGAAAAGCTTCTGTACTCAGGCATGAGGTTCCCCGCATGCAGGAATTTGCATTTCACTTTGTTTCATATCTTTCCTCTCTGCTCAATCCCCTAGCCTGTCCAGGTCTCCCCAAGCAGCAACTCAAGCCTCTGGCATATCAGCCACTCTTTTCAGGTTTGTATCATCTGCAAATGCGGAGAAGTCCAAGTCCTCTCTCCCATCATGCCAGATCTCTAATGAAGAATATAAACAGTTTTGAACCTAGCATCAACACTTGGGGTACTTCACTAGTGATTGGCTTCTAGCTACATTTTGTGCCTCTGACCACAGTGACCTGAGCCCAGCAGTGCAGCTGGTTTTCAATCCACCTCTCTGTCCAGCTGTACATCCTGTAGCATCATTTCAAGGCCAGGTTGGATAAGGCCTTGAGCAACCTGGTTTAGTGGGAGATGTTCCTGCCCATGGCAGAGGGGTTGGGACTAGATGATCTTTAAGGTACCTCCCAACTCTCGATATTCTATGATTCTATCATCATCCATTTCCATGAGGATGTTGCCAAACATCTTTCTAAAGACAGATTAAATAACATCTACTTCTCTTGTCTCCTCCTGTCGGCCTCTCATTTCTTCACAAAAGACTGTCAATTCCCCTTCATAAATCCATGCCGATTACTTCGGTTCACCCTTTTGTCATTCACGGACCTGGTTTCCAGGATTAGTTGTTCCATTGTTCCCCAAGGATGGAGGTGAAGCTGACCAGTCCATAGTTCCTTGGATCTTCCTTCTTGCCCTTCTAGAAGGGTGTGATGTTTGCTATCTTCCAGCTCTCAGTCATCTCCTGATCACTGTGTCTTTTCAAATGCTATCACATCAGTCAGCATGCATGGGGGCATCCTGTTCTAGGGACAGGTACGTGACCAGTTTAGGTGTTCCCTAACCTGATCCACCATCACTTAGACACCCTTAGGCTGTCTTCCTAGCTATAGAATTTTCTTCTAGTCTCAAGAACCTGGGATTCCTGAAAGGTAAATCTTATCATTAAAGACCAAGCTGAAGAAGACACTGAATACCCTTCAGCCTTTTAAGTGTCCTTTGTCACCAGAGCATCTACCCTGTTCAGTGGCAGGTCTGTTTTCCCTTAGCTTCTTTTTGCTTTGAAGTACTGGTGTCACTCTTTGCAACCCCTCACCAGACTCAGCTCCAGGTGGACTTTGGTTTTCCTAATCCCATCCTTGGCAGATTGGACAGTTACTCTACTTACTGTCTTGGCCACCTAACCCTGCTCCTGCTTCTTGCACCCTTCTTTCTGTGCCCAAGTTTTGTCAGGAGCTCCTTGCTCACCCAAGCAGGCCTCCTGCGACCTCCTGCTTGATTTCATGCTCGTGGAGATGGATGGACAGCTCTTGAGCTTTTGAACTTAAGAGCTCTTGAGCTTGTTGAGTCCATTTTCTCCATCTGGCTGGAGTTAAAGAAGATGTAAAGGAGTTAGAAATACCATTTTGAGAATGAGATTAACTGGGAGCAGGCCAAAGGCAGAGTAGCACAGGAGAGCACTCAATCTGTAAGGACCCTGGTCTATGGTCCCTCTATGGCTGGCATAGATTGCAAAGCACAGTGCAATTTCAGGATACTCTGATGTTGCTCTAATATTATACCTAAGAGCTGTCACTTGTCCCAGCATACAAAGGTGGATTGCGCTATCCTTCTTTCTTGTTACCTTACATTCTGGTTCAAAGAGAACAACTGAGAACTGGGGTCTCGGGAGCCAAAAGTCACACTCCCTTTTCTGACCCAAGGCAAGGGGAGGCTCTCTTCATACTTTTAAGCTATTCAACAGCTCTCTTCCTAAATTACTGAGTGTGACTTTACTGCCTGATCCTTGAGAGAAACCCTTGCTATTTCTCACTTTGGTAACTCTGACCTGCCATGCCTTAGTCTCTCACTGCAGCTTATTCCATTAAAGTTCGAAAGGTCCAGCTTTGCTTCACTGTCACTCCAAGCTTCATTTTGCACACTTCTAAAACAATTTTTAAAAAATTACCCAAAGATGTTATCAAAAGGTAAAACATCAAAGATCAACATCAATAAAGTTGTAACAACTTAATGCTGCATCACATGTTAAGCAAAGCCATGGCCTGTTTAGCACTAGAAAGGTTATGACTAGCAAAAGTTTAAACAGGAGCTTGCTTTGTTTGCCTGTAAAAGAGCACTTATTGAACTCACCAAGTCTCATGCTCCAGGACACCTCCTGCTCACTTATCAGCTGTCTGCAGCTGTACTCCAGGTCTCACTTGTTGCCTTAGAGAGAAGAACTGGCCACAGCAAAAAAGATCCCCCCAACAGCGGTCCTGACATGCTGCAGGCCTTTGATGGAGCACAGGACCCCTGGCACACTGCACACCACACGCCTGAAGAGGCACCACCTGCTCTGGGCTCATCACACCCACCAAAAACACTGCAAGTCTCCCCTTCGACTGACTCAAAACATGGATTTTCACACATCAGCATCCAGATAATCCAAAAAGTCTGATGTCTGTGGCTCTCAGCCCAAGTAGCTGGCTGATATTCAAACCTCTACATCCATTAAAACACAGTTCAATCACTGAAAACAAATTAACATCTGCAGATCAGTTTATTAACTATAAACACGCTCAAAACATCCACCCATCTTTCAAGTACAGCAGAAGCAAAGGCTTGGCAGCTTCCTACCTCAGAAGCCTCAAGAGTCTCTGTTTGAAAGAACTACTTCAGCTCCTGTCAAGACAAAAATCACACTTGCTCTGTCTACATGCACAGCCTGAAATCATAAATCCATGCCCTGCTATTGAAGCCAAGGATACTCCTCAGTACCTACATCTTGAATAAAAGTGCTATAGGTACCTACCACCTTAGGCCGTCTTTATTCACAGCTCTTTTCACTACCGGTGAAGCAGCTTTTTTACTTCTCTGGAGTCATTAAAGGGTTATTTTTCAGGCTCTTTAGAGCAATCTATCATCTCCAGCTGCCAGTTATTAGTACCTTCCAGGCTGTTTTTATTTCTTCTGTAATGAGGTAAACTAGGCAAACATATATACATACAAACACATATACAAAAATTAAGCAAATATATATACACGTACATACACATACATGTAGGTATTTGTCAACAAGGAAGCAAAGGCCTTGTTTTTTAGGCTGTTGGATAAAGCTAGTAGAATTTTTTTCCCGATGGAAATGCTCTGAAAAAAAATCAGAAAGTGGCTTTGAATCAATATAACTTCCTCAGTCAATCCTGCAATAAATCCAAACCAAGGAAGATAACTGCAGCCAAACTGAGTGAAAATTAAGTCTCTTAAGAGCTGAAAAGCTACACAACACTTGAGTGTTACAAGAAAAAGATTGACCAAATGTTTCAATTATGAATAACAATCATTTTTAAAAATCACTACACTGCTGAGCAACCCTATCGGTTTCTGGCCCCTGATCTCCCAGTCTAGGCTTTGTTCTGGGTCTGCACCCCAGCCATCCCAGAGTTTATTACTGAGGCAAGTAGCTGTGTAACCCTGCAGATCTCGGGGTTCAACAGACCAAGGTCATGGAGAGGAGGTGTCACTGTCACAAGAGTCCTGCCACACGAGACTGAGTCATAGAGAAACAGTCATCAAGAGACCAAATACTTGACCAGACACTCACTTCACTAAAGGAAAGGTATCAATGTGTCAAGGACTCATTTCTCCCACATCTCTTGACAATTTGATCCTACCAGACATAACTTATTTTGAAGAAGGTCATGGAAAGTTACACTGTCAACTCTCTGCCTGCACCCTGGAAAACCTTTCCTCAGGGGAGTAAAGTCTCAGGGGGGAACTAATCATTCTCTACAACTACCGGAAAGGAGGTTGTAGAAAGGTGGCTGTTGGTCTCTCCTTCCAGGTGACAGGATGTGAGAAAATGGCCTCAAGATGTACCAGGGGAAGTTTAGCTCAGATATGAGGAAAATTTTCATCTCTGAAAGGGTGGACAGATATTG
Organism: Cnemophilus loriae; assembly: GCA_013397755.1. Classification (NCBI taxonomy): domain Eukaryota; kingdom Metazoa; phylum Chordata; class Aves; order Passeriformes; family Corvidae; genus Cnemophilus; species Cnemophilus loriae. The sequence continues at coordinate 1,731,163 of VZTF01000769.1, forward strand.
GAACAAGCTGCCCAGGGAAGTGATAGAATCACCATCCCTGGAAGTGTTCAAAGGCACGTGGATGTTGCACTTCGAGATTTGGCTTAGTGGTGAATGCCACTGTGTTAGGTTAACAGTTAGACTCAGTAATCTTGGGGGTCTTCTCCAACATCAATTTCTCTAAGCACTCAGTTTGAGGGCAAAAATTGCATGCAGTATTGTTAGGATACTGGTAGGTAGAGAGAATGAAGTTCAGCATCCCAATTCCTCTCCAAAAAAGTCTGTCCTTAAACTCTACAGGACTGGGTACATAAGAACTAAGTTTCCTTAAAACCAATAAGTCTAAAAGAAGATTAAAAAAAAAGGAGATCCAAAGTGCCTTTTCAAAAAGACACATCAACAAACAGTTTACTGCCAGCCAAAAGAAAACTCCATCTATGAAAACTACAAAGGAATTTTACATATAACCACAACTCAGCAGTTGTTCCCAGGTTTTGCTAAATGGCATTCTCTGTCCTGCTGGAATCACTGCATAGGATACATCACCGAGAGATCAACATGGTCTTTCTTCCCAGCACATCTCTACCAATACAAGTCTTGAAACTAGTGGACGTACCAAGTGGATTCTGTAATGATGGATAACACTGTAACATTCACCACATACCTCAGGCCTCGCACATCACTTTTGCCACCCAGCACCAACACTTTACTTCACAGGATCAGCAAATATACACCATATGCAATGTGAGACCAAACATGGTGGCTTTTCTACCTCCAGAAGGCAAACACTTCCACAGGTGTAATGCCACTTCAGAATCAAAAGTCAGGCCAAAGAGACAGAAGAAAGTGAATTCCACAGCTTTGAAGTTTGTGAAGGATCTGCTGGCCCATTTTAAAATACACTACAGCGAAAAAAACAAAACAAAACAAAAACAGGACAAAGTAAAGAAAGTTCAGAGCACCTTCACCAGAATGGTGGTGAACTGCGTTGATATAGCCAAAAGCCTGCCCATTCCTTAGGAATTTCTCAAATTACATGTCTCAAATCATGCTTTTGAATACTGTCATGTCTCCATAGCAGCCACTGCTCCAGCTGGCCCTGGAGAAGCAAATCCTTAACTCTAAGGAAAGAGGCAAGCACATTTGTACTAAACCAGTTAATTTCTCTCAATGACAAGTGCAGTACCTGAGACACAACATGTAAGCAGACATGCCTACACCTTTACTGTCAAATGCTGTCTGGAAAGAAAAGAGAAAACTATGTGGAAAGAGGTCAGAAAGAGCAAACTGACTGCCTAAAAGGCAAAACACTGCAGGAAAGGAACAGAAAAACGCTGTGTGGAATGATATTATCCCCTACACTTCCCATGCAAGAGTATGTTTATTTCACAGTCAGCAAATTCCCCACCAATGACAAAAATTTGGAATATTCAAAAGAGCAAATACAAGAAGTCATGTTACCTTAGGAGCAGACAAACAAGTACCCGAACTGCATCCTCTGCTCATGAGGAAATCAAACCCCACAACCAAGCACCCAGATGCAGTAACCCTGGCAGAGGATGTACATTCTAAGCTGTGTACGGCCTCCTAAGCCAGTGAAATGTTTGACAGAGAATACAAGTTGGCAGCATTGCTTAATCTGCATTTCAAGGGCAGAGCTGAAATTGCAGTTGCACACAGTGCGAACACAGATCATTGAAGGGAATTCTTCCATACCTTCTCCTGAAGGACGACAGCAGGTCTCTACATCTACCCATGCTCCCTGGGCAACATGAAAGCATAAAGTGGTTAAATAGCTCTGTACCTCTTATTGTCTTAACAGAATACCAATAAGGGCAATCTGGAGAAGGATTTTATCCTTTAGAGTCCTTTTTGCATCAAACCAGGCTAATAAAGAAGTAGAACCTCAACCTGTCTCTGTTCCATGGGAGCACATTTTCACAATTATCAGTACTGATCAGTCCAAAGAAAGACAGTCGTCTCTTTTGGAAAAGCATGACCTGTTTCTTAATGTCCTATTTCTATACCTAATGTCTCCGGCTGCTCAGTTCAGCTGCTACAAAGCAGCAGCAAGTAATTGCACAGAGAAAACCAAAGTATCTTGATTCCCTGCAGTTCTCAAAAACACTTCTGTCAATACATGAAAAAAACGACTCTAGGAGATGTGTTTCACAAAAACAGAACAGTAGGGAAACCCTGCACAAAAGTAATGTTCAGAGGCCCCAGTTACCCAGCATTAACAGCCTGACTTTCATAGCTGTTGAGCCCTTTCTTTCCTCCTAAGAAAATTTTGAGCACAAATTTCTTCTGAGGGGGAAAAAACAAATAAGATCCAAAACAAGTGAAAATTCCAGTTAGTCCTTCAAGCATCAGCCCTAGTGCCTGGGGAGTGGTGGCTGCATATCCTGCTTCAACAGCTTGGAAGAGTGACACCACCCAAGCATTTAGAGCAGAGGTAACACCTGCTTTACTCTCTGCAACAACCTTGCAGTATTTGCAACTAAAAGGATGAGATTTTTCCTCACCTTTGGAAAAGGGTCAGATGTAAATCATTAAGACTGATGATCTCATTGTTCACACAGAACAGACATGAAGGCAGAGTTAGGAAAGAGGTAACTAAGGGCAGGTATGCCAAAGACACATACAGCTGTGGATACCAAGTATAAAACCAAAATTATTATCAGCCCCCAAATAAAGAACTATGGAGCAAATATGGGCACGGCATCAAGAGATAATCAGAGGTAGGAGTATCAAATCCAAAGTGTTTCTTGAAATAACATGAAGTTATGTTCTTTGCCACAGAACATTATGGATACATTTCCATTGGTCAGAAAAATGCTGGACAAAATTACAGGAGAAAATGCTCCTAAGGGCTAGTAAAACAAATCACATCTTCTTGGTTCAGGATGCCCCCACGTACCTAATTCCTCTGTCTGGGAGAGATTTCTAAGAAAATACTGCTAAATGCCATACCTGCTCCCCTTACCTTCTGTTAGACATTACTGACCCTTTTCAGAGAGAGGACACTAACTTACATGGGCTTGTATCTGACAAGGCCACTCCTGGCAGAATGCAGGCTATTCTAGGACGGGGTCTGGACTATCTACAGGATGCAGATATGGTACAGTGAAGCAGGCACAGAGTCAAAGCCCCTGGCTCTGTCTGACAGAGCATCCAGCACTGTTGAAGACTGGTTACAAAAAGAACAAGCAGCATTATCAAAGAGATTAATATCCAGCTAGTAACAAGGGGAGCTGAATTACCAACTGTAAAACAACATCTCATCTATTTTTAATATTAGCACTCCTCTTAGCAGTATGAAAAAGGAATGAAGAAAGGAAGTAGAAAGGAAAAACAGGGAGGAATATCTTACCTATTAACCTCTTCAAATCCCCAAACTAGCCAGTAAATAGCAAAAGAAGCATAAACCAATTACAGGAGTAAGTGTCAAAGAGATGTATTAAAGGTTAGGTCAAAAAAAATCCTGACATCAAAAGAAATGTAATATAAAAAAAAAAAAAATCCAATACTGTTTGGATAAGTCCTCAAAACTAAAAAAAAAAAAAAAAAAACCTATGGAATATCTTTAAAAATTTTTGCTTGTATGTAAAAGCATCGAATCTATTCACTCATTTTTAAAACATATCATCAATTATATATTGGCCAAGTATCTAATCATTCAAAGAGTGACAAGTCCAAAATGATAAAGAACATTGTTGCTGTTGTTATGATAATCTATTCTTGCTGCTTCTCACATTTTTCTCTTTTTTCACATAGTGATGATACAGATGAAACAGGCCACTATTGTAAATCACACAACTACAAAATACATTCTTTCTCCCACCCCAGTCTTTTAAGTTTTTCCATTCAAGGTCTAATGCAAACAAAAAAACCTGCTAAAATCCTATTGTTAACTCTTAGTACAACGAGCTTGGGAATAAAGAAAGTACAGTTTTCAAATGTGAATATTCAAAGCTAGGCACTTAAGTCCACATGTGCCATTCAAATACAAGTTGCACTATCCAAAGGAAAGTCCCTCTTCTTTACTCAAGTATCCTTCGAAAGCAGCTTCTGCTCTTATTCAGAGGAAATGTCTGAAGTGTTGACCTCAGTATTTGCTGTCACCTCATTAACACACCTTACCTCTTTTCCTTGTCTGTCGTGCTTTGTTTTATTCTCTAAATTAATAGGGATATTGGGATAAATGATAGTGAATTTGGATCTTATTATTTAATACTGATGAAGACCTCGTTCACTTGCTAAAAATTGTCTGTCAAGTGCAGGCAACTGGCAGGCAACAAATGCAACTTGGTTACTCAGAGCATAAATCAGTTTTGCTGGTTAGTGTGAAGCCAGAGGAAATGTGGTTTTAATACTTTCATGATCTAATTGCTGTTGCCTGCAGTAGAAGAATGGACTTAATTATCCATGTCTTTCCCACGTATATTCCTACACCCTGGACTTAGCATGTAGATGACCAGATTCACTGTGGAAACACAGAAATGCAGAAAGCTTATCCTAAACCATCTATCAGGTTGATTCTTACATTAGTTGCAGCATTCTTCATCCCTGCTTCCTTTGCAAACATTATTAATCTGCTTTCATAGGGTAGCTACACTTAGGATACTTGCCTTGTTTTTGCCAGCACAAGTAGCCCATACAAAGTCTGAATGGTGAATAGTGTTACTCCCAGAATTTTCAGAATAATTTATCTGAGGAAAAAATAAGGCTCAAGTTGTCAAAGTTTTAACTTGCCACCCTTCATCTTATGCAAACACCACACTTTAAGGAAAAGAAGTTCCCACGAACAGACGTACCTGATTGTGCTACCGCTATGGCAGGGTAGTTAAAACCAACTGATTTTTTCAAGTTCATGAAGATATACATACATACATACATACATNCCAGCTAAAGAGGGTAAAAGGAAATCTATTATATAAAATAAAAATAATAAGGCTAGCACAGATCTATTGCTTAAGTCATTAAAAAAGAAATCAATTAGTAATTAACAGCACAGACTTTGACCACAGAAGGCAGTTGTCTCTGCTATTTCCTCTCCTCCAAAGAAAAACACACCCCAAATACCCCACCTTCTGTATCTTCCTTCTGTCTTGTACAGGGTTTTGTGAGAAGAGCATGTGGACTCAAGGTCTGCCCGAACGAGTGTTTTCTACCCACCAGTAGAAACATCAGAGCCTTAGGAACTGAACTGCCAAGCAGGGATGCTTCTGTAGTACCACTCTCTCTCTCTGTTCAGCAGAGACCTCATGGGCTGCCCAGGACTTCTGCATTTAAAATACCGAACAGATTTTCCTTCTCAAACTGATCCAATCACTTCTGTGACCATGCAAATCGTGGCACCTCCTGGAGCACGCTAAGTGTGTGCCGTGTGAGGGTGTGCCTCATATTTGGTTTGATCTGCCACCAGTGAGTTACATTTGTTGCCCCGTTGAGAGACCCTGATCAAACAATCCTCACTCACCATTTCTGTGACTCTTACACCTTTCCACTGTCACCTTAGTTTGTTTTGCATGTTAACACCTAATTTCTACTCTTTATTTCCACAGCAGTAACGGCCCAAGTGCCTGTGCTTGCCAGGAACACTGCTTAGCATCAGGGCAAAGGCTGTGCTGGCAACGGCAGGCAGGACACTGTCCATGGATGGCTCCTAGCTTTGAAGTAGCACACATACACAAAATTCACACATGGTCTAAGACCAAGGCCTTTAAACTCAGACCTGACATGTCACCTGCAGTGACCTTGGCTACAGGAAAATGCAGTAAGATTTGGTTTATATGGTATTTTTTAAGAAACTATTTTGATTAGGATGTGATCGACCATTTGCTCTTCGTCCTTCTACACTGGTATTATAACCCCTTTTTTTTCAGGGCTCTACAATACCTGTCTACAGGGAATGAGAAAAATACGCAGACTAAAGTATATTTCTGTAACTTTTCCTTTTTGCCTGTAGTGAAATTTCACACGTCCCTTGATGAAATGCAAGGTCACTCTAAGTGGTGTCTGCTGTCATTTTCAGAGGAGAGTCAACAGTTCCTAGGACACTAGTGCTCTTCAGCCCCTCTCATTCCTGCTGGACAAAGAACAGAAGGGGAGGTGGCATAAAAACTCTCTCTAATAGGTATTATTCAGAAACAAACCTTTTCTTTCTATGCTTTTGAAAATAGGACTTAAATACTTTGGACAGCCATCAGCAACTTTACTGGACATAAATCAGTCTTCCCTCAGCTGCTTCTAGAAGAAAATTGAATAGGAGATGGTTTTCTTTCCTCCTTGCACTGATGTACCTCATGGACACACAGAAAGCCAAAAAAGTCCCCACAACAATGTCAGCATCACAGCTCATTTTTAAGTAACAGAGGGGGCCTAGATGACAAAGGCAAATAAAACCCCATACTACTAAAAAGTTTAAACGGAAAACATCCTACAGTGTAATTCGATGCAGCATGAAGAGATGGTACTTATTTAGCTGTGGTAATAGTGGTTTTCCCCTTTACTCTGCTCTTTTCCCAGAATTAACTTGGTTTCCCCCCTTTACCTCCTCAGATCACTGCAGTAATTTTGGCTTCATCTTAAAAGGCCTTGAGGCTGTGTGCAAACAGGATGGGCTTGATCATCATCGATCATCATTCAAATCAGGCAGCTAAGTAGAACTAGCTGGGGCTGGAACCAACCAGAGAGGAAGACCATGCTTAACCGGTGCCACCGCATCACGATTTCCCTTCTGGAGGCATTCATCACTCCCTTCCCCTTACTTAACAGAAGGCATGTCTTCTGGAATGCTGCTGAACTGTGTCTGGCAGAAAATAAAGAGAAGAAAAAGCTAACATTTCGTGTTTGTGCAAGTGCTTCTGCCGGCATCTGGACCATTGCCAGCCTATTCAGTGCAAGCTTGCAGAGGGTTATGATGCTGTCTGAGCATTTGATGAAAACCGTAGAACCTCAGAACACAGGCTTTTAGGTGTGAATGGTGTGTGCTGAATTGTAATGGGGAGTTTCAATGACATTTGGAACAGAAAACTGAAATTTCTCAGAATTTGTTTCCCTTTTCCTTCCCTACCTAAACAGGGATCTTCTGATGTCCCATTAATATTCCGTTCTTTGAAAAATTACTTATGTAAGGAAGACGAATGTTACAAATTCACTCCTCTGTAATAGCTACTCTCTCGCTTAGAGGAAAAAAAAGCCCAGTCTGGAGGAAAGTCATCTCATTCTTTTTAAATTTTTTGTTAGAATATATAGGCAGTATTATCATTTGAGCTACACCTACAACGCATGAGAAATTTCTAAAACCCTCACAGATGTAAATGTTTTTCCCCCTCTTCAGATGTTATAAATAGAAAATAATTCTCTCTTCTGCTATTCCTAGCATAAAGCCTTTGAGAACTGGTGTCAGATGGAAAGAACTGAAAACTAGCCACAGACAAAACACGCTGCAGCTACCAACTGCCTAAGGAGACTGATAATACAAGACTTTACACTTCACATCCCTCAGGTTTGAACCTGCCCTAGGTATATGATACACTTCAATGAAACAGAACACTTGCAACACATTTCAACATGGAAGAAAAGAAGATAGAAAAGAAAACAGCTGATCTGTACAGAAGTAGCTACAAAGCCTGCGTAGCTGGACAGAGTCAGTGTCAGACTTTAAATGTTCAATACAAAGAATTCAAAGTTAACATTTTGGTATTCAAATAAGTGTTCATCTTTACAACCCGAAGTATATTTTATGGTAAAGGATTACAGGTGTACACACGAAGAAAGCCTAAGTTTAAGGTGTGAATTGGTAGGACCAGGCAATAGCAGGGTAAAGTGCTCAAGTAAGAATACATAAGGAGATATGAAATCCCAGGAGCCCAGGCTGATTTAGGTTCAGAAGCATAAGAAACCTCAAAGGAAATGTGTTGGAAGAAGCACCAGACATTTAGCAGACAATCTTGGACCGAACACTCATGTGTTTAGGAGACAGTAGAAAAACTGGCATATTTTACCACAGATATTCCAGACCCCATTGTTAAGGGAAGAAACAAGGGGAATATAAACCACTACTACTCACTCACTCACATATTCCAACCTCTAATTGGAATTAGAGGCACCTCTAATCCATATGTACTTTTACTTAAAGTTATGGTAAAGTTGTTCTAAATCAAGGAGTTCCTGTACAGCACCAGAGTGTAGACCCTCACTTGTTGGGGAACCTGGGAGTAAAATATTTTGTCCTTTGAACTTTCAGGAGGTTATTCCCACTTGCACTAGGGGCCTAAAAGAAATGTGTCATTACTGAGCCTCCTCATGATTAGAATTGAATAGCTAGAGATCAAGGCAGCTTTGATGTCATATCTAATTACATACCGTAATTACAAAAGAAGACAGCAGCCATTGTCTCACAGTATGACAGATACACTGAACACTTTAGTGTGGGGTGCTAAGTTTAATTTTCAACAGTACTTTAGCTCATGGCCACTGGTGCCTAGTTAAGTCATCAAATGAAGTTTGACATCATTGACCTAGATCTCAGCGTCAGGAAAGGATTTACAAATTAAAACTAGAATCTAGCAGACTTGCCTAATAGGCTGGAGAGATTAGTGTTGATCAGAGCACGATTTCAGCTGTCAAATGTGCACACCTTGCGCTGTCAGGAAGGGTATCTGTGACAGTGCCCACACTGGAACAGGCACTATACACATACTAAAGAAACTGTAAACAGAGAGGACAAGCAGCATCTGGGGGTTCAAGATTCCTGTGTTTCAGACTGAAAGAGAACATTAGTGCAAGCTACAGAAGATCAAGTGTTTCAAAACCATAAAAACAAGAGAAATAATTATGATAAAAGCTCTACGAGAAAATAGGAAGAGACTAAGCAATTGCAAAATGTGCAGATAATTCAAGTGCAGTTGAAGACCATTCTAAAGTGATTAGACTGGAAGTCAATACTTCTGAGACAAAGTCATTTTAGAGGTGAAGAAAAACTTTTCTTGCTGCACAATAGAGCTGTTTCCATCTACACCTAGATGTGGCCCAGAAGTGTTACAATATTTAGACATCTCACGATTTTGTAAATACCACTTATCTAAAAAGGACAGAGATATCCTTTCACTCAAAAATTACACGACACTGAGAATTTAACCAACCAGAAATATCTCAATCAAAACATAAAGTTTTGAAAATGCTTGCTCATTCAAACATTCCTAGTGTAAATAAAATTTCCATCTCTCATTCAGGAAATTGTTATGGTTTAACCACATAAGTATCTCAACAGTTTAGAAATTTGGACAGAGTGATTTTGCACTAGATATTTCCATTTATCTTTTAAGAGAGTTCAAGTCAAAACAGATTGGCCTGACCCAAATCTGGAGTTTATGTGTAATTCTTTTTAAAATCAACAATTTGCTCCAACTCAGGACTGGAAAAACCCCGAATATCCATAGTTAACACAGTGAAATCAGAACAATTCTCTATTGCAAATGAAGAAGTTCATTTCCACTGACTAAAATGTATGTATTTTTATTTGTTCATGTGTCAAGATCCTCCTTGTTGGCATTTCGGTTTCAAAGAGAATTTAGAGCATGAAGCCTTGAACAGGACTTTCTCTCCAGAAAACTGAGAAACAAACTCCACTAGGTAGGTATAAGAGGCTGAGATATCACCTGTAGAAACTTAACAACATGATAATTTTTCTGGGAATCTGAGGATTTGTGTCTTAACGGAATTTTACACCTTCCCTCTTTTCAGCTCTTCTGGGTTTATACATTTCTGATCTTTTATGACTCTTTTGGTACAACTCAAGTGCAGGAGACCATTATACAACACTGGAAAGGAGAATGGAAAGGCCATGAGGCTTCTGGCTGATCTCTCTGTCCATTTAAGACACCACTGCCTCTGCCCCAAATACGTAACTGGGGAGAGCTATTTTCCATCATGCTCCCACGTAGATGAGCCAGATTTTTATCTGCAGTGAGTGAAAGAACTGTAAGAATGGTTGATTCTATTCTGGGCTCCCACCACCCCATATTGACCTTCCCTTCCTTACTGATCACTATAATCATGATATTTTCCTCAAATTTCTTACCAACCGGCAATCAATGACCCAAATCTACAATCAGTTTTGCCTTTGATTGTGAAGGAGGAAACAAAAGGTCAACTGTAGCCAGAAGACAAAACTGGCCCAGCAGAGAGGTAAAGTCTCATTCTACAAAGCCCATCCTTATATTTTGTAAAGCCTCGCCTGACTTCTTGCAAAACTTAAGTCCCATTTTTTTTTCCTTGCGGACCCATAACATGTGTCAAAGAGTAAAATGGATTCTACCCAGCATCTAGCATTAACCAGATTGCTAGGTATGACAAGAAATAACTGGAGAATGATTTGCATCTGTGATTTACACAACAGCACAACTTTGCTTCTTAGGATCAGGTGATGTTAGCAGGGTGGAAGGAGAGAAAAAATAGGCATCATGTGAGCTAGGAATATAATGCAAGATCTGAAGAGAACAATCTGTTGGAGTTCTCTAGTTATTCATCTCTGCAGAGTCATTTTTTCCTCATTAAAAATATTAAACTTCAAACCAATCAGCCTGCCTTCAGCTGCTTGTTCCCAGAATAGCTACCTAAAAGAAGACAAAATAAGATGAGAAGGTGTATACAGGCAGTGGAATCTCTTTCTCATCCTTGTTGCTCACAAAATGCCAGAGTTACTGTTCCTCAGATTCATTCCCTAAAAAGAAATTACTTTCCGAAGTGCTCTTGAAAGAAGACCCTGGTCAGTATATCCACCAAAATATAACAAAAATGTATTCCATATCTGCTGCCTCAACATCAGTTGCTTAGAGCCTCAGCTGCTTAAAAGAAAACTTACCCTTTACATTTCTGGCAGAGTTGTTGCAAACCTATCTGTTAGAGAATGATGCTGGAGAAGAACTGAAGTATATACACATTAAATGAAAAAAAAATAATTTCCTCATTAAAATCAATATTCGGCAGAAACTGCCACTTTTTAAAATGTCCTATAACCCCAAGGAAATCTCAGCATGCTTTCTGTCTAACAGAACTAAAGTCATACTTTGAAGAGATTCTAATGACTATTTTTTTAACTCTTTTTTTTTTAAACTCATCAGACTAGTTACTTTCTTTACTGGTGTTCATCTACCACTAGAAGGTGAGTAAATGAACCCAAATAGGTTGCTGTTGTACAGCTAGAATACATTAATGTAACCACCTTTCCTTTCAGAGAGATGCATTTTTGTGGCACTTCTCTGCTGATTTACAAGAGTGCTTCCTATTTAGAATAGGCATTTTCCGTTTTTGTACATGGGTAAAGACAGAAAAAAGAATTGAAGGCCTAGGCATGAAGTCAAAAGCAGAATTGAGAACCTGTATATTCATCTGTCTTTTAATTAATTCTCAGTTAGATACTGGTCCTCACTGCCTTGGTTTTGCTGAAATTAAATATTTTGTTGCAAAATACACTATTGTATTTGTTTTATTTTATTCAGTTTTTTTCAATTTTCATATATAAGCGTAAAACCAGAAAAGCCGTTCTTAAGTGGAAGGCAGGAAGATTTTCTTCTTAAAAAATAGTTTTCATAATTCTAGAGCAAAGAGCTCACCACCAAAAAGCTGTTCTTACTGAAAATCATGACAGAACATACTAAGAAGCTAGCGAGACTTCATTGGGTGTGTGACAATTACCTATGCCGTTCCTCCATGCCTAAATAAATTGCTCCTTGAACCATATTTTCTTCAGGTCTCCCATCCAGGCTTCACAGGAAGTCTTCACTAAGCCAACACAAGAAATTCAAAACCAGCTCTAGCCAAAAGAAAGTGGATTTCAAGCACAACTGAGAAGATGACACAGACACCTGACTTTTTTTACTTTGGACTGACCAGTTATTTGAATGTTCTGTGGCTGAAGATAAAAGCCACAGAAATTAGAATGTCCAAAGACATTAGAATGTCCATTTCATGCCAAATTTTGGACCCACAGTGAATCCCCTGCTGTTCTTTGCAGACTGCGCAAGTTCTCAGCAATACAATCCAAGTGGCAGAAACTGTAGCCAAGGGGCTTTTTTTGGTAAGCACTGTTTCAAGTGTACAAAATCAGATGCTCATTTCTTAAAACTAACCCACCCTGACAGTTGTCCCACACCACAACAGCGTGAGTTGCAACCATCTAGCTCAGTGCCAGAGCGGCTTTCTGTGAAATGTGCTGCAAGAGTTTGTCAAGCGTGTGGAGTGACATACCAGAGACATGCTGTCCTGCTTTGCCCTCTTGCTCTGTGCTTTCAAGATTGCTTTAATAGAATGAGTACAAGGAGGGAGTATGAGCTGCTGGTTACCACCGGGGGCAGTTGATGCCAGGACCCTGGGATTTTATCTTCAACTTTGTCTTGCCCTCTCTGGTTTAGGTTTCAGCCCAGAACAAGTCAGAATTTCTGCCCCTAAAAGCATTAAGAAGCCAAGCGAGAAGTTGCTTCAGTCTGCATCCCATGTAACATTTTAACCATTTAATAGAAAACCAGATGATTTACTTCCAAAAGTTGCAATGGATGTTAGCCAGCTGTGATTCAGTTAAGCCTCAGATACAAAGTATAACAACTATATTACCTGTTCAGTATCACGAGCCTACCAAATATTAGGGGCCCATCATTTTCTGTCCCCCTTGAAGCAGCACAGTTCTTCCACACAAGCCTGAGCATATCAAAATCCAGACTTCCCTCCTGGCTCTTCATTGTTCCTCACATTGTTAATGACAAAAATGACATAGCAAAACAGATCAATGTTATTTGTCTTTAAAAACTCTCTTCCTCTTCATCTGCAAAAATAAGAAAATACATACCTAGACTTCAACATGCTTTCTTTTCAACTCTGAGAGAATATTACCAAAGCTTACTTCACCTGTGAAACAATGACTAATTACTGATTAAACTGAACACTTGCCCCTCACCACACAGAACTGGTGTACAGCTCTAGCTGCTCCTGCTAATTTAGTAAGAGAAGTTTATTTATTCTTTGTAAAACAAGCACAAACACACACATGAAGCCACATATTTTCACAGTTATCTTTCACCTGTTTCTATATGGCACAAGTTGAAATGAGAATTTGATTCCCTCCACATGGCCCTGTTGTACTACGGGCATTGATGGTGAATTAATACACAGTGAAAAAAGGACTGTTCAGCTATTTAAACTTAGTAACTCTACAGGCAGGCATTAGTTCAAAACTGTGGGAGAAATTGCTAGATAATTTGTTTACAAAGTTACTTAACCTTTTACAGACTATATCAAGCAAAGATTTGATTCCTGTTCAAGTCCGGTCCATCATACTTTCTCAGGTTTTAACACATTACTCAGATTTGCTTATATTTCATTTTAGGAATTACTTTCTAAGAAACACCAATTACAAGATATTTCTCCAGCTTCAGTAGTATAGTTACTCTGTTCTGATGTGAACTGCAAGATAAAAAATCAGGGTCCTCACTATTTGAGCAGCAAAGAAACTGGAAGCCAGTGTTCCTGTCATGCTTTCCCTTTTTTGAATAACCCTTGTTTCTGAGACACTCGAGGACCCAAACAGGGGGCTGGTTGTGGGGCTTTTCCTTACAGCTCCCGGTTGCTTTTAGCCAGATCCTGGGCTCACAGCACTGGCTGCCTGTGCCCATTCAGCCACATTCTTGGCTGCCAGCTCCTTCCCAGGCCTGTTTCTATGGCACTTCCTCGTTCCCCTCCCACCTGCATCTCTGCTCACAACAACACTAAATGAGAACCTTTGTTTGGGCTTGGGACATGCTCAGGCTTTTTCATAGACCTGCCTTTTTTTTTTTCTTCCCCTAGCATGTGGAAGGTAAACACTACACTCCCCAGCTTTAAGCAAAGGTTGAGCTTCACCTATAATAGCATTAGTACTCACAACTTTGTTGCACACAAATCAATCTAAAGAGCAGCCCCTTCCACCACATCCTGCCTTTCATTTCAAAAATGATGTTTCTGGATTGCATCTGTGCATTGCTGTATTGATACACCCCATCAATCCTTGCCACTCAGATTCTCACTATAATTAAGACTCAAAAAAAAAGTGAATGAATAAAGCATCTCAACAGCAAAACACTTAGATATTCTAGTAATAAACGCAATATAAGACATTATGAAACTAACCTGTGATGTGGCTGAAAAAGAAAATACTTCAGAACATCACCGAGTGAATGAATACTCATCTATTGAATTGAATGCAGTGGGAACCCACTTTCTGGCTACCTTCAAATATTTGGAGTTAAGAGCCCTATTCATAGTATTTCATGCAAAGACAAATGCAGACATCACAGCGAAGAACATGAAGCTAATTAGCTGACTTGGTCTGCATAACTCTAGACCACAATAGCTAATACTCAGAAACAGTGACTGAAGGAAGAGGTTTGACTGGACTGACCAGAAGGTTCCTCCTCAGCTGTCAGCATTTAGCATTGTCATAGGCAATGAGAGGTTCATCCTCCCCACCACTGCCTGCTGCGGACAGAGGAGCTGTGCTTCTCACCACACTTTTTAAGCACACAGCAACTGAGACCCATTTTTGCCTTGATGTTGTGCAATCCATTTACAGGTTAAATGAAACACTGAACAGTAACCTCAGAATATGCCCCAGCATCTGCCACTGCAGAGCATCAGAATGGAAATTCCTGGGCCATCCTCGCGAGAGCATTATTCTACTATATGGGTTTGTTTGTTTAACCTCTTTTTATTCTCCAACTAGCTTTGAGGTTGAAGAACAGGCTCTGGAATGAGTCCCCTTGGGACAATGGCTGACCCTCACAATCTGACAACCATCTGCTGAAACTAAATTTAGGGAAAATATGCCCATCCAGTCCTGGCTGGCAAAGAACCACACAGAATATAAGCAATTCAAACCAAACTGAAAAGTGGCCAAGGAGTCATTGTATTACCTTGGTTTTATAACAAGGACTTTGCAATACAGCAATATAGCTGTAATAAAAATCTGATTCCTAATGCGGGAAACATAAAACAAAGCAATATTATTCCCAGATTTTTTTTTTTTCCTGAAGCAGCACCGTGGTTTTTCTCCTGTCGGTTCATTTAAAATGGATGTCATTATACATAGTCAAGTCCTGGCCACCATAACTAGACCCAAAGGAATTGAGGAAGATCATTGAGTGGAGTGGCAAGACAGAAGGTCATCAAACCAGAACCATATTACTCTCCCGTGACATCTGATGGAGCCATGACAGCAGTTTGGATGCTAGATAACATGAATATTCATCTTTATGATTTACAAGTTACACTGTGACTTTGGAGTGACACTTCTCATGTGCCCTCATGGTACCTTGGTGACATTGTGAGGAACGAGTAATGTCAGAACTCTGATTTGGCGTGAAGTATCACCCACTTTTTAAATTATTATTATTATTATTATTATTATCATCGCTTATTTTGAATCAGCCCCCACAGTTGGAAGATGTAAGCAACGGGCCTGGATAGTAGAGGGACATATCAGCAGATTTGTAAAAGAAGTCAATAGAATGCTGTTACCACAAAGCATTTTCCCAAAGAAGCTGTGACCTGCCTGCATGCAGATCTAATAACAGAAATAGTGGTTTCTGCAATGAAAACATTTACATCAGAAAGTTTCCCTCCTCTGGAGAAATCTCATTTCGGTTAAGAGGCAGATACGACAAAAATAAGACGATGTCTCGAGCTTCTAAGAGAAGTTTCTTAGAAAACTGACAGAGGCAGGTTGAGCTGGCAGAAGCCCACCCTGGCCACTCCTGCAGATGTAGTACTCCATTACAACACCTCCGTTTGGCCTGGACTTTTTTCTTGAATAAATAGCACACCCATGAAAATTAAGACTCATAGTGTGTCTGTCAAGTTTGGATACTTTCTCCATAGAGTTCAGAACATTCTATGAAAAATCAGGCTGCCAAGGGGGATTTGCTTGTCTTCCTGCTTCAAAGGAAGAAAAACAATAAAACCCCACTCTCTTCAGCATCTTCCAGCCCCTGACAGAGAGCTATCAAAGTCACACTACTGCAATGAGCTAAAGACCTGACGTTTCAGTTCCCTGGGATTATTCACTGGAAAGAGAGACCTTCTGAATTCCTGCAAGCTTTCTTCTGGCCTAACGCTAATTAACAGAAGCATTTGAACAAAATGCTTCGGGGCAAAACATGGAATATTTTGGTGACGAGCTATGGAAAGATTTAAAACACTCCTCCGTCCGCTGCCGCCGTATGTTGTTACGTTGTTCCTTCTCCCGGCAGCTTTTCAGAGGTGCCGCTTCCCTCCCCTCCCTGCCTCTCCCGTTATTCTCCCAAAAGCGGGTGCCCCGTTCCCGCGGGCGCTCAGATGGAGCTCAGGGACCGCCCGGGATTGGCAGGCGGGACGGGCAAAAGGACTGGCCCGTACGGGGATCGAACCCGCGACCTTGGCGTTATTAGCACCACGCTCTAACCAACTGAGCTAACCGGCCCGCCCGCACACAACGTCGCCGGAAGCGGCTCCACGCTGCGTGGTAGCGGAGCGGCGCCGCGGTCGCCACCACCGCCTCGGCTCCCGCGGGACGAGCGCCGCCGGCCCGGGGCACGTGTGTGCTCCTCGAGCCGGCTGTGCTCCTCACACAGACACCGTGCCGTGATCCCGGGGCACGTGTGTGCTCCTCGAGCCGGCTGTGCTCCTCACACAGACACCCTGCCGTGATCCCGGGGCACGTGTGTGCTCCTCGAGCCGGCTGTGCTCCTCACACAGACACCCTGCCGTGATCCCGGGGCAGGGACGTCAGCACGCGCTGTCCCCAGCGGGGACAGGGAGGTGACAGCGCGCGGTGAGGCCGCGCAGGCTCCGTCTTTTGGTGTTCCGGGCTCATGGGGCGAGCCCCGGCCGCCTCCAGGCCTGCCCTCACGGCAGCGCTGCCCAGAGCACGGGGCTCGGGGGAGGCGCTCCCAGGGCCCTTCCCGCCCGGGTTATCCCATGGCGGAGCGAAACTCGCCACAGGCTGCGGCAGGATTGAGGATAAGAGCAGAGCACAGGATGTACTCCGATGAACCCGGGAGCAGGCACGGCTGGCCAGCATCTCCTGAAATTCACGTGGCAGGAGAGCCGAACGAGACAGAGCCTGAAAGCACTTACCTCCCGCGAAGTAGTGCAAAGAGTTACTCACAATCCCTTTTTAAGCCCTATTTTGTCTTACACAGCCAAAGGTTTCGGTTTTGCCATGTTAATTTTCCTGGCTTAGAGTGTTATAAAAATATCGAGCTTTTCAAATGCTTGGTCTTCTTGGCAGAACTCATCATAGAGAAAAAAAAAAACAACCATGGAATATCTCTATCTCAGCCAGGGATGAGACTGACTCGGGATCATTGGGATGACAGTGCACTGTTTTTTCTAGTCCACACTCATCCTTGTGGTCAGTGCCTCCACTCCCACTTCTTTTTGCCTCACTTACACCATCCATTCCCATTTATTGCTGTTAGCCCAGCTGCTGCCAGCACTTTCCTCAAACACCCATCCAATTCCCCAAACGTCATTTTGCACAGCTTCTTCATAAAGTCCTTCATCCCTAGGAGCAAACTGATCAAATAATTTGCAAACTCCAAATTGTCATTTCTCCTTCTCCTCTTCTATTTGATGTCCATGAAGTAGCAACCAGCCAACTGCCAGGAAGCACATATGCTCTGGGATCTTGATAACCAGCTATATTTTCTGGGAAATGTCACCCTGTGTGAAGCTAAACTCACTCAAATATTTAAAAGCAAGGTCACATCTGGAACTTTAAGACAAAGATGACAAGTGAAAGGGCAGGAAGAAAACACAATGACAGAATTTCCTGAGCTGGAAGAGAGCCACAAAGATCATTGAAGTCCAACTCCTACTGGACATTCTCCCAAACAAACCACAGCATGGGTCTGTGTAGGGAGTCTGGGTACTCTCTAGACAGATAGAGCAATAATTGGCAGGTACAGGAACAGCAGACTGTTTTTTGTGCATCTGTCACATGCATTCTCAAATGGATTCTCACACTGGTTTTGGGTAAGAAACTGTTAGCTAATTATTTTTTGGTTAGTTGCTCCACAGACAGCAAGATAGTGAGGATTAATTGTATTTCTTGACTTTCTGACCAGAATATCCGTAGAAGTAGCTCAAGGCAGTAACGTATGGCCTAATTCATAGCTGTGCACCATTGTTTTTGAATCAAATCAGGTCCAATTATGCAATGAAAAAACTCAATGCCCTTTGGCTGTTTCTTTCCACTACTTCCTAGTTAGGCTAAGCAGACTTGTCTTTTTCGACAAAGTTTAATCAGCACAATGCCAAATGCAAACCCCTGTTGTTCCAAACCCTCTTCTACACACAGAAATAACATCCTACCTTTTTAGGAGAGACTCAGTCGGGACCTGCTGTACAAGCAAGAGATTTTCTGTGATTAGACAGTGACAGATAACATAACAGTCCAGGAGAGCAATGCTGCCTCCAAGAAAATAAAATTTTCTAATTGAACAGTAAACTCTGCTTTCTCTCCAGGGTGTGGGATCCATACTCTCAAGCAAAGAAACAAACCAGCTTGGAATGAGAAACAGTTATCAGACTATATACTGGGTACCATTATGGAATTTAGATATACTGGGTACCATTATGGAATTTAGAGGTTGTACACACAAAGTGTTTGCAAGTATTTTCCAGCACCATTGGTGTTAGAGAATTGTGCTCACAAGTGCTTTATCAAACAGAATCTGAGCTGTAAGGGTTTTACTAATACAAGGCCTCAGCTGGACACCTCAACGACTTCAGATTTTTACAGCACATTTAGAAGGTCTGCGATAATGTCCCCCTCATAACCTTAACCATTATAGAGAGCATTTTCAAAACTCCAAATCATCTATGTTTAAAAAGGACATGGACAGCAGGACACTGAATAACAAAGGTGGTCCATGTGACAGCAGGATACTGAAGAACAAAGGTGGTCCACGTGCTTGAGCTCTGTCTCAGCTCTCCTCAGTTGCCAGTTTCCTCTCTATCACAGGTCACCCAGCACCAGTGTCCCTGAGCTCTCCTGCTCCCTTCCATCCCTGGCACACGGCTGGCACTGGCAGCCAGCAGTGCCCTGCAGTGAGAGCAGTCCCAGCTCCGTGCTCCCGGCTGTCTCCCAGTACACTACAGCCTGCACCACCTGTACTTAGGGCTGGAATCCCAGCAGCTGTGCCCCTGTCTGTTGTCTGCAGAGGAAAAGGGTGCTTTCCTCAGACTCAGTGCAGTTCAAGATGACAAAGATGCTTCTGCCTCTGTGCCTAAGCAAATTACTTCTTTTCCTTCTCACAGGCAACACATTACCAACTAATATAAGCTGCACACCCCCACCGTGCTGCAGCCTGTATTACACATCAAATGCTGCCACAGTTCCTGCCATCATGAACCGTGCCTGTGTATGAAAGCAAGGCCATCTTCCAGAAGATATTTAGGGAGAAAGTAAAACACAGCATGCTCATGAGCTTCCCTCTGCCTCTGTCCCTTCCCAAGTGCCTGTGCTGCAGGACACCTTAGGATCTTATTTCACACAGACCAGTAAGGCATCTTACAAAGTGATATTTGGTCACTGCTCACTTCTCAGCCCAAAATGGATCTGAACCAGCAATTTATCAACAAATTATAGCTTTAGGCATTCTGCAGCCATGTCCCATTTGTTCTAATCTGTCATCAGTTCAGAATTGACAACTAGGGGAAAAAAAAAAAAATCATTAGCTGCCCAAATAAAAGGGTAGAGGGAACTAATGCTATCAATCTAAACACTATGCAAGGATTTATTAATAAACTTGCCATTGAAATCTCACTCATAAAGATGCTGATGTAAGTTATTTGCATATGTCTGTGCATCAAAACAGAATAAAGACCCATAATGTTATATTTAATAACATTTTTATAACCCCAATCATAAAGTAAACATTTGGTGGTCATAAAGTGTGTGTTGAAGTTTCAAGTATTATATTTATAGAATACTATATTTATAGAATTTCTAATAATAGCTACTGTAATTTTTTTTAATAAAACAGTTAAGAGGACTATTCTTATCCAGCCATTATCAGTGTTCAGAACTAGAAACCTGCAGATTCAAAAATCACATTTAGAAACAGGGCATTATATCTAGTAAAACAACCGTAGTACGTTCCTGCTACAGCAATAGCAACAATGTCATGCTTTGAACAGAAAAACCAAACTTAGTTTTATTTCCTCTGTTGGCCAGCAACAAGTGAAGAAAACTCCAGAGTCCCAGAAAGAGGAAAAACCACTTCAGCCACCTAAAGTGAACCACCAGTGACTATGAACACTGGTCTTGCAATGTCTGCATGCCATCACCATGCTTATTTGAGGCTAAATTTACCACAAATCATAGAATAGTTTGGGTTTGAAGGGAACTTAAAGATTATCCAATTTAGTTCCAATTCCCTCTGCCATAGGCAGGGACATCTTCCACTACACCAGAGCCCCATCTAACTTGGGCGTGAACACTTCCAGGGATGGGCATGCACAGCTTCCCTGTATAGCCCGTTCCAGTGTCTCACCACCCTCATAGCAGAGAGTCTCTTCTGTAATCTGACATAGCAGTAAGCTATCCAAAGGAAACCAGAAGTCCGACATTTCTCAGAAGACCATTCCTCTATGGCATATAGAAAACACCCACATCCAGTAGCTCCCCTTAGCAGACTACACCCCTCAAATAGTGTAGCTATGCACATACAGCTGTCCCTTCCCAGCAGGCAGCACACTGGACTGAAATCCTGATTGTAAGGTTTTAGTGCCCAGGCTGCTGGTAGAAGACATGACTGCAAAGATATTTGGCTTGTTTACCTGTGTCACGGTTCCTGACTCTGATTTATTCCCCTGGAAAATGTTTTGAGATGCTCTGCAGCTCTGAGCCTACAGCTAACACCAGGTATCAGTTTACCATTTGACATGCCACATTAAGCCTACAATAAGCATTACAGGGGTCACCAGGATGAGTTATTATTAATACCATCTCATTATTAGTGCTGAAATTATTGGCAGCTTCTCCATTTTTCACTAGTGCCTGCTTGCTTTGTTCCTGCTATTGATGGGCAGAATGGATTAGACTACAGAAGCTTTACATCCAGCTCAAGTGATACTCTCTTGCAGACAGAAATAAGAGTTTGATTTTCGCTTTTTTACTCAGAAAAAAATTAGAAGTTTGAGGGTCATCAAGGCACACTTATCCTTTTACATTTACAGTGTGAAGATGGAAGTTAATTATTGCTCCAGAGTGGTTAGAAACTTCATTCTAGTATATCTGTTTTATAAAAAGTCCATTTCCTGGTGGCTTTCATTTAAAAAAACCCAACACCTTAGAATGGTAAAAAGCCAGAGTACCATGGGATTTCACTAAAACTTGCTTGCAGATGAGTATTCTTGACTTTTTAAACAAGGACTGCAGAACTACCTCACGATTTATTTTTATATGCTGAGGAAGCTGGTTAATGCAGTTCTTTCAAACTTGAATATTCAGGGAGGTATGTTTTACAAGCTTTTCATATTTTAATTAGAAACAGTCACAAACATCCTGACCAAGTAACAGGGTTTTTTTCCCTCCCACCCCCACCCAAAAAAAAAAAAAGATAAAAATCAGACTCACTTTCTGTGAAGTTGCTGAAATAATTTTCTTCTCCCTCTTTGGTTTTCACCCCTGCTCCCAGCTACAGAGCTTACATAGAAGAGGAGTACACCAGCAAATGTATTTTCACTAAAACAAAATCTGCCTTCTATTCAATGAGGTTTTTCAAATGAAATAGTTTTTCCTAATATGCCAGGCCTCTGTACCTTTAGTCTGCATTGTGGTACTAAGTGTCTTTATTATAATTCACAATATTTCCTTGTGAAAAGGCCAATTTGTGATCAGACAAGTGTCCATTAGCCTTCATTCAAAACCATTGCCATAGTGATAATTTTTTTATTAGACCTGTAAAACCTGCTGTTTCTGGCCCTCCTATTCCTTCAGTCCAAGCAGACATCCTCTCTTCTGTTCCGTAACACACCCAGCGGTCATTAAATTTCCATTTGAAAAGAATTAAAAAGGACTATAATTTTTATGCGATTAAATTGGACCAATTATTTCTTGAAGCCACAAGCGTATAATTTCCTATAAGCACTGAAGAAAAATCAATATCCCAAGTTCATAAATTATTTATTACTCCATCAGGCTGCCATTTGTTAATGTAACAGAAGGACACCATTCTGGACCTGAACAAGAAGTGCAGCTTTCATTCATATAGATAAAAAGGATGCACACCAAAAAAAAACAGTGAACCTAAAGAACAGTCCAAATACTAGAAGTACTCCAAACTTCCTATGCCCCTGCTCCCTGAAGACAGCTATTTCTCAATAAGAAATGCTGACAAACAAAATGTCTCTATATCAATAAAATGTCGCACACAGTTCATGTCAGAGGTTACGTTTAACTGTTTTGGTGGGTTTCTTGCTAATTTTGAAATGGGTTCCATGTACAACCTAAAATTACAGTTAGTGCTTATGGAACCATGATTCTGAATGCTGGAAGCAGTGTACGATGTAACTTCAAACTGTTTAAAGAGAAATCCCATAATATTTCTATACTTTTTTGTGTCGGTTTCCCTAATGCCATGAAAGATGTAGCAGAATATACTGTTTATCTACAAGTTTGTTTTGTTAGTTAGTCTTTTTTGAACCTAGGATCTTTGGTGTGGGTTTTCTCAGCTTCTGTCACAGTCCCCAGCATTGTCACTGCTCAACACTCACGTGGCTCTTTTTGTCTTTACGTGTAACAGCCATGAGTTTTTGCAACCATCATACGCATTAACATCTTTTTCCATTTAGGCAGAGGAAGAAGCAGCTGAAGTATTCAGAAAAATCAGCGATTCATGCAAGGCAAAGCAGTCACTCCAGAGTTCAAATCCGGATGGGCTATCGTACCATTACGTGTCTTGAAAAAAGCATTTGAAACCAGTTAGAGAAGAATCACGCTGACACCCATTATCCCAGGAGCACAGGGGTGTCATTACCCCAACAGCAGTACCTGGCCACAAAAGCACAACTGGATCAAGATCTAGCAGGGTCAGCTCCCCTTTCTATCCTCCTGACATAGATAAATTGAACACATAGTTTATTCTGTATACACCTTTGTGATGTGACCTTGGAAGAAGAGTCCTGTCTGAGTGGATATGAAAGTTGTCATGTTGCGTCCCATAAAAAGGAGGCTTGGTTCAGTGTTATTAGGTCAAACACTTATTTGTCCTGTGAAAGCCTACTCTGACCAAAGTCAAAAGCAATTTTGCTCACACATTGGTGCAGCAATGTGTCTCTGACTGGATTCAGAGTTAAAAACCAGCATGTCCAGAGGGGATACAATACTTTAAATTACAGGATTTTATTTGAAATATTGCTTCTTGAAGTGTGAAAAAAAATTTTGCATTAACATAAACACATATACTTCACTTCATCATCCCAAGCCTAGGAACACAAGCTGTAGAATGATGTGATCTACTGAATTTCATGTTTACTTGTCATCCATCAAAACTTTCCAGATCCAACAATTCAAAAGGCACACATGATCCCAGAGAGCTTTCATTTTTCTTCAAAAATCAATCAACGAAAAAAATATGGAAAGTTCCACCTCCTCCCCTTACTGTAAAATTCTTCAGTCAGCGGAAAGGGGAAGTTTAGCACATTAATCTACAATCAAATATTGTAAAGATTCTCAGTGTACAGATTTTTTGCTTACCTGACAACTATATCTATAACCAAATTTTCTATTAATTCACTTTTGATCAAATTCAAAACAGTTACCTATGTTTCAGTAAAATTGACAAAGGAATAGAGAGCCAAGCATTGTTTATCTCTTCAACATACTAGAAAACTCTTCAGGACACACCTTAGACCTGATCTTGGTAAAGGCAGGATCAGGGCTGTAAGACACTGGCAAGTCCAAACACAAGATTTTTTTAACAGGGCAGAGAAAGGGAAGGAGAAAGGACTTCAGGGCTTTGTTTTTTACAGAACGACTTCTACACCGAATTATGCTGATCTGAGAAATTGAAAACAAAGTGGAACCAGTTCCCTAGATGTTCTTTTCCCTAACAGCATGATATCAAGGTCCAGGATCATGACAAACAGATTAATTTTAGGAGCACACTTCATTATCTGGACATAGGAAAGAGTTTCTTAAAAATTCTTCAATACACAGAAGAAAAGGTTTATCTAGTACAAGCTCACAGCAGTCCATTTTTTCCAGGGCTAGCTCTTCATTTTGCTTGGCACTGGGAACAGAGTGGAATTTACCAGCCATGACCAACTAATTCAGAGACACAAGTTTGAGCCGTGTCTGTGCTGCCAAGCCATGCCAGCTCCCATTGTGGAGCAATACAGCACAGAGCAAGGCAGGAGCCTGAACCAGCTGTTACAGACACAATGGGCAGTGCAGCAAGGGAGCAGAGCTTTTCAGGGCACGGCTCTAGTAAATATCGGCATTGTCCAAGCAGGAATATGCTTTGAGTTTGGTACACCAAGAAGTATGAGTCAACTTAGCGCAGCCAGAGCGCAGACTGAAAGCTTAAGCAAGGATTTATATACAAAGCCAGACCCTGTTGGACAGGATCAATTCAAACAGAGGAAAGAAAAAGAGCAAAAGCCTTTTAGGCAACGTTTGAAGGAGGATGACCTTCTGGGACCCTGCTGATTACTTACATGATTTCTTGCCAAGAAACAAGTGCTGCACTGCTCTCCAGCCAGCATTAATGATCCCTGCACATTGGCAAATTTACTTCCAGCCCCAGGCTCAGCTGCAGTTACTGAATATGGTGACAAACTACTTTGAAATATCTGGTTTGTGACAGATAAAAAAAAAAAAATAGATAGACAGATAAAAAGGAAAAAAATCAGTCCTTTTCAAATTTGGAAATTTGTTTTAATTTCATTTTGAACATGCAGAACTGCAAGTAGTCTGCTTTTCTAAATAATCCTCAACTTTACCACTGGGCATGCTGGCTTAGAGCTGGATATACACTAAAATCTCTTAACTATACCCTGATCCAGCAAAGCAGGTCAGAACAAGTATAAAGCAATGAATGACACAGTACTTAATTATACCAATCATTCCAAGCAAAGAAGGAGCCTCCAGGGGCGTAATCCAGGTTGGAGTTTTTTTAGTATTTTTTTTTTATTATTTTTGCCCTCCTTACTCTCCCTCCAAAACATTAGAGTTTTGCACAGGTAGATTAAGACTCAGCACATCTTGACATGGATTTTTAGGGGTTTCATAAATAATTGATAAATAAAACTAGTTTTCCCCTGATCTTTACCCAGGTTAGTTTTCAGCCTGTCTTTGTAAGAGAGATGCTCCGTCTCTCTGATCTTCTTTGTGGCCCTCCTCTGGACCCTTTCTAACAGGTCCTCATCTTTCCTGTGCTGGCGACCCCAGAGCTGGATGGCTTGGCAACAGCATCAGCCTTCAGTACCCTGAAGATATGTATGTCATTAGGTCCTGTAGACTTGTGGCTATTCAGCTTCATCACATGGTCCCAAACCTGCTCTTGGTTTATAGTACGAGGGACTTCATTCCCCTCACATCCACTCAGAGGATCAGGACTTGAGGAAAGTGGAAAGTCTGACTTCCAGTGAAGACTGAGGGAAAGAACTTATTGAGTACCTCAGCCTTCTACATATCAGTCACACCAGTTCACCCTTCTTGCTTTTTCAGGGGGCAGGGAAGAGTGGGGGGCTACACTCTGCTTGGCCTTTTTTTTCCTGACCTGTGTACTTACAGAATCCCTTCTTGTTATTCTCCACATCCCTTGCCAAGTCCTGTTCCAGTTTTGCCTTGGCTTTCCTGACTATTCCCTATAATTCGAACCATATCCCTGTACTCTCCCCATGTCACCTGTCCCTGCTTCCACTGGCTCTGCATTTCCTCCTTCCTGTTCAGTCAGAGTCAGATCCTTGCTCACTCATCTCAGTTTCCAGCCTGTTTTGCTCGATTTCCTACACACGGGATAGAGAACTCTTGACTCTCAGAAAAATGGCCTTAAAGAGACGTCAGCTCTGTCCTTAGGGACAGCTACCCAAGAGATCTTATTCACCTACCCCCTAAATAGCTGGAATTTCACCCTTTCAATGTTCAGGGTCTTGACTTTGCTCCTAGAGACCACAAACACAATTAGGGCAAGGTTGCTACAGCCTTGTCTGCCACCAATCTTAACTCCTTAAATGAACTCATCCACATTGACAAGCACCAGATCCAGCAACTTGTCATTTCTGGTTGTTTTGTCCAGTACTTGGACCAAGAAACTGTCCTCTACACACTTCAGGAGTCCCATGGACTGCTTGCAGCCAGCTGTATTGCTTTCCCAGGAGATGTGAGGATGGCTGGAGTTCCTTGCAGCTGAGGGTTTAGTTAGCGCTCTCAGCCTTCAGGAGGCCTGTTTTGGTGTAGGCATCTACCCAGGGAAGCTGTGTCCTTTCTGTCTGGGTTTCAGCCTCACCTAGGTTGTGATGGGTAGACACCACTTTTCTTGCCAAAAATAGGCTGCTTCTTGTTGACCCTCAAGAGGATGGAGTGACTCCTCCTCTGAGCCCTTCCTCACTAACAAACATGCAAATGTGATGTGATGCACCACATCCTGTTTGCCATTCTCTGGGTGTCCTGCTCACTCTGCTGATGGTAGTAAAGAAATAAGATAATGAGCAGGAAGAGAAAATAAACGGTTGAATTGAAATTAAAGATAAGGCAAATTATTTTGAAGCAAAAACATGAGTGTGAGCTGGCCACCTACTGCTTTTTTCTTCCAGCAGAAATTAATGAAATGTAGTATCAGACAGGGATAAGATAAAAGTAATCCCCCCTTTCCTCCAAATAACAGTAACTGGTCTCTTGCTTTATGCTGCAGACATGTTATTTGGGCAGTGTTTTTTATTTTAAAAGATTTAAGTGATTTGAGGAAGATAGGTAAATTTAAGACTACCCAGTACCTAGCAGGATCCTGCAGGGACAACACTAAAATTTATTCTGAAAGTGTTTACCCCCCTATTGCCTACATTTTAGCAAAATTTTATCCATAAGCTGAGTTTTATTACAAGAAGAAAAAAAAACCAAACCAAGACTGCTTATTAACAATAATTCATTCACTGCAACTCAGTGATTTGCTATTCACATTTATGTTCGTGCCAGGCATCCTGGGTAGTGGCTGAAAACCTCAAATCTTACAAGTTTTAATAGAGCTCTATTCAAAATATTTTTGTTCCCCAGCTGGGAATGGGAAGACAAAGAGGGAGAGCAATATTTAAACCCTAGTGCACAGCTTGGATGACCCAAGCAAACTGCATCATGAAGAGCTAGTGTGTCCTAAGCCTTACTCCATGTGGTAAGGACTTCTAACTAAAAGCATCTAAATAAAAGGCACCAAAAAGTGGCCATCAGTATATTCCAGCCACAATGAGAAACAAACACTTGAAGACCTTATGCAAAGCAATCAAATCTGGTGTTTACCTTAGTGCTTACAGAGATTAGAAACACGCACGTGCAATCCAGTCTCACTGAAAAAAACCTTACAGAAATATTAGCAAATCACAAAAGAACACCTCTAGAGCAGACCTCCTGTAGTGTTTAGCTTCAGCAGAGACAATTGGGAGACACTGGCAGAAGTGGCACCTTTATCCAATCTAACATGCTAAAGTCGATGCAGTCATACGGATTTTGGTATCCTCAGTACTCATATTTAGTCAAAGCTTGTTCCCGCATCAGTAGACTCGTCTCAACAGTTTCTCCCACAGGGAGAGAATTTGGGGCTGAGCTAACCACCTCTGATGACACAGGGTTACACAAAAAATGGAGTCAAACTCACTAAAATTAAAAGATAACACAGTAAGAGGATAAGGCTATGCTGCAGTGGATCCACCATCAGTTTCCTGCGTGATCACTTAAGTGATTCACTTTCCTTGTGCCTCATTCTGTCTGCAAGAACATGAGAATGAACAAATACTGGAAGCAACTCCGATATCACAAGGGGTCGAACAGCTACAAAGCTCAAAACATCATTTGAGATAAGTATCAAAAGATTTTGAAACAGTAAGGTCAACTACATAATTTCCATCTAAACCCACACTGGAAACACCTTGTTCCTAGAAATATGTGGCCAAAAACATTTGGAATTAAACTTGTGTCTGCTGGAATACATCTCATTGTTTCTCTGGTTGCCTTTTCTTTAGAGACTCAGGTTTTGCTTAAAAAGCCGTCATAAAACAAGAAAAACCAACAGTTGCTTTCTCAAGTTTATAAAAACAAAAAATCTTAGAAATTATAACTCAATGACTGACACCTAAAGGCTCTTACAAGAACATTATTTTTAACAAGTAGGACTGGCAGCTTTTAGAAGCTCGTGTTATCACAGCAACGTTCAAGGTAAAAAATGGAGCACAAGAGGAGACATGTTCTGACATTCACAGCAATATACAGGAAGTAAAGGGTCCAGAGAAAATAAGGAAGCCAAAAAACAACAACAACAACAACAAAACCCAAAAACAACAAAAAAACCCAGTTGAAACTGAATTTTACTAATAACAGGAAATGCGGATAAAACCACGAGATCAGTGAAGTGAGAATTGCCAAGTGATTCCTCTCAGGGAATCAAGTGACTGATTGATCACAGGTATTTTAATCTACTCTATTTTAGTTACAATTCAATCAAATGTATGATTCAAAGCGGAAAAGCAAGCATCTTGAAGGAAGCAATCTATATGAGCATAATAGATGAGGATAATTTTTATAAGAAATAAATCAAGGTAGAGGTGCCTGTGGGCTTGATTTAATTGCAGAGGGAGAAGAGTGACCGTTTTCTGGCAGAGAACTTTGATGTGCTTGCAGAAGAACTCGTGTTTTTAAAATTATCATGTGCATCATGAAAAGGGCAACAGCTGCACAGCAGTAACTTGACATGCAAATTCCTGCCTTTATTCAGTCCACGTATGCACATGCTGATAAGAGATTTAAGCAGAAAAATATTCCTTTTGCGTCATCATATGTAGAAGGGATATAGTTGTTTGCTCTGAAAAAAGCTGCTTAATACCAAGAAAAACGTGCTATTTCACAAGCAAGCATCAAAACGTTTAGATTTACATTACTGTTTTAACCTTATAAATAGAAATAGACTGATGGGTATGAGCTGACCATAAGCTGATGGACAGGTTCAGAGCAAAATTTCTGAAAAGCCATAATATACAGGAAGGAGCAGCTAGTTTAAATATTTCACTGTAAAGAGAGAAATCCAGGCGAACTTATTTTCCCCACAGAAATAAGATTAATTTGGTTAGATGTGGCTCATAACACATCAGCTGCACATTTTTCTATCACCTTTAAGCACTTAAAAAGGGCCGTGCCAGCAACAGAAGATGTTCACATCTCCCTGGATAGATTTGTCCTGGTGGTTCATTACAGGCTCTGTTTTTTTCTCACTGACTGTTTTCCCTGTGCAGTAGCTACAAACCAGCACCTCTTGTTTCAGATGATATGGAAAGTGGAAATCGTAATTTAAGGCACATCCTTGGTGGGTCTCCCTCAAATGCACCAGGACCAAGACTGAAAAGGCTCCAATTACAAAAAAAACCCCAGATCTTGTCTGAAGTAACTGATAATCCTGTCCCTCTCTGCCTCCTACTAGCCATGTCCCTGGTAAAACTCTGCCACCAGCTTTCTTCCTCCATTCTGATTCTGCTCTGTTTTCTCCTAAATTTTCCTAAGTCCTACATTCACAACTCTTATTGAGATTTCTTCTTCTGTAAAACTTTTTAAAACCGTGATAGCCCCCAGTGCAGCAGTAAATTGATCAATATTTAATATTTGAGAGGTCTGGCTAAGAACTTTAACTAAAAGCTGTGATTTTTTTCCAACCCCGCACCGGCGAGCTGAAATAAACACTGGGTGTACAGCTCCTGTAAGCTCCACCAAGAGGCACCTGTTCATATTGTCACCTTATTGTTTGATTCCTTATTAGAACTGTGGCAGCTAGCAAGCTACTTAAGGAGCCCATCCCTATCAGAGATGGATACCTGGCTTTGTTAACAGTGAAATGATTGTTTTTCCTCAGCTCTTCCTTTTTTTTTTGGACAAGCACATAGATTGGTTCTCCGCAATCACTTGGCACAGAACAGGGGAGCAGATGAGGGGACACTGTTTGGGTGTTCTCGCTACAATCTGCACTTGCAGTACTGGTGACATGGAATACCCAGGTTCCAACACCCATAAAGCACCCTCCTCCTGAAATTCCAGTACATCCCAGCCACAATATTCAGTTCCCTCAACTGCCAAATCATCTCAGAAAATCTGATCATCAGAAGGACAATCACAAGCAATCCACACATCTAGGGGACTGAAAAAGCATGCAAGTTGAACTTAAAAAATTACCTTAAATAAAGTTAAATGAGGCTCCAAAAGCTTTACTCATATGAAATGCATCAATTAGCATGATGTGTCGTCATTCTGAATGATGATAATCAGAAGGAGAAGTTTTAAAGAGAAAATGGCAAGATTTCACAAAAATGTAAAGGCATATGTCTGCATGAAAGAAAACCCATTGAGTAGTGAGTATCACAAACACACACCTGAAGGGAAGATATCTGTTTGGGGAGGCATGTCTGCTTTTAAATCAACAGGCTGATGATATATCTACTAATCTATGGATTCTCCAAGCAGAGTCGGGACTAACCTGCAAAGGTGTGAGGCATGCCTGCTTAGGGTGAACTAAGAGGGTGAATGCCATGTCAGTGTAAAAGCAAGAGAGCTGCTGATAGCTCCTGTCAGCAGCATTTAGCATGGCAAACACTGGGACAGGGAACACAGAGGGCAAGAGGAAGAAACTGAACACCTTTGCTGCTAGATAGATACCCCCAAAAAATACACTGATCCTATAGGAACAACAATCGAGAAGTTCTAATTTTAGTATTCCAGGTCCTTCCGGGCTTCGAAGCCAAAGCTTAATCAGCTGAACAGCCTTTTTAAGAAAATACACACCGTGAAGTCACACTGCAACATGCTCAAAGACTGAGGTGCACAAAAGCAAAACAGGCAATTGAATGAACTGCAAAACCAGTGTTAAGATTACCAGCAGTAGACATAAAATACATATCTGGCAAACCCAAACCAAAATAGTGCCTGGATGGACAAGTAAGAAGAATTTAAAAACAGGACTGCATGCATGCACAAAACTATCTTATTACCTATCCCCTCGACTTTTATAGCCAACCACTTTTTCTGGTCCAATACATAAAGTTGCACCTGATTACCAGAGACTGCTCGGGAGACTGCAGGGTGGAAAAGGTTATTGCCAACACCACAGCTACCAATTCTTCACTTTTGTGACTCATCCCATCTTTTTCACAGCACCTGCAGTGCTGCACACTAGGATGCACAGTACCAGTTATTCTGAATTTATTCCTCAAACAAAAATCAAAGGGCTAAGCACAGCCCACTACTGCCAGTACAGCATCGGAGAACAACTCTAATCAGTTGTTTATCAAGGCCTGATTTTCTTCAAAATTTATTATTCTAGAGGATCTCTGGATTTTTTCCAATTATGTGAAAAAGTTAAACCAATGCAATTAAAAATAGGAAGCAAGCACCCTTTCACAAAGTCTGAAAAGACAAAGGAAGTCACAGATATACGCTCATTTTTTAAATTAAATTTAGCAGCTTTGAAAGATTCTCAATACACAGCCCTGCAGAAGGAAGGCCTTCATCTATAAAAGATGCCGAGCATACATATTAGAAGTGCATTCTGAGCTGTATGAATAAGTCATAAGTAATGTAAGTCATTGAATGCCTCCCCACCTCCTGCCAGAATGGAGCAGAAACAGCTCATGATTTTCAGATAAAGTTTGTTATTCAGAAATTATCTATGAAATCATCTCCATGAATTGCTATTTGCTTATACCTTCTGCCTGAATAGATAGTTGCTCTTATTAGCTGTTGAAAATTCCAGCTGTTTTGATTGGCATGTAGCTCACATAGCACATCTCTCCTCTTTTCCCTGAGCATGGGCACTTACTGGGAACTCACAAAACTACCCATTTTAATCTGAAACCTGATTCAATTATTTGTTTTCTGTGAGCCTGGTAGAACATTTCCTTGCAAGCAGCAAGCATTCACAGCACTGGCACAAGCTGTGCAGCCACATGGACAGAGCTCTAAACACCAAGACCTGGGCAATAGGTCTTCATCAGGTGATTGCCTCTCACTCTTCAAGTGCCACCTGCATCAGAGCTGCTGTCTTTAAGAGCCACTAGGAGCATGTGATAGTGTCCTACAGAGGACCCAGATATTATTAAACTCATGCAGTAGTTACAAAACTGGAAGCATTTATGGAACTTCTGTGCAGTATTTACCCCAGATCTTCAATACAGATCCTCTGTCCAACTCTGAAACGCTCCTGTCCTTGCATGAATAACACAGACATAGATCAAAGACTGACATAAAAGCTGCACAGAGCATTGGACAGCCCAGAGGATGCTCCACATGACTGTTTCCAACACAGCCATGCAACAGATATTAGTCTGCTTTTTGCACAAGTGTGTCTTTTTTCTCATGGTTTGAATTTTTTTAATTCCCACCATTTTCAGTCAGATGCTTACTTTGCTCATTTACATTAAAAGCACTTGTCAAACATATGGTCTTTATTTCAAGGTTTACTTCCAGATGTGATGTCTTCAGTCTGCTGTCAGTAATCCAGTAATCTCCAAAGGAAGCCTTTGAAATTGGCTCTCCTTCAGGATCCTAGTTTAGAAGAGCCCTTGATTTCTGTTTTAGAAACTTGAGAGACAAGGTAAACATTTGGTGGTTGGCTTTGGGAATTTTTTTTTCCTTTTTTAGGAAATACTCCCCCTTATGACAGACTTTGTTAGGCTCAGAACACAAAGAAAACTACTGAGCTGAAATATGGTATTTAGGATAACCTGTGTTCAAATCAGTCACTCTTGCAATGGGAATCCCACAAGGCTACCCCTAGAATAAGCAAAAAACTGAAGAAACAGTTCTATCATGAAAACAGCATTTTGTTAAAAGCCAAAACATTTCAAAGGAATGTATTTTATATAGATAAAGTGGAAATCTGACAGCATTAAAATACTTTGCGTTTACTTTTATGTGAAAAAAGTATTGTAAATTTCACTGGTTTTTTCAACAATTCGACATATGAACAAAAAAATTAACAGACTATAAAAGTAAAAAAAAATTACTTGGTTTCAGCTCCAAAAGAAATGCTTTTATGATCTCAGATAAGTTTGGAAGAATGATTAGTTTATATGTTTCAAAATGCAAGTTGGCTTTCCAACAAAACAAACCCAAGAAGCTAAAAATTTCTGATTGATCTTGGGTCCAACTAATCAATCTAGATGACAAGCCTGCTAAAAGCATCACTACACTGATTTTTTTTGCTATCCCCCTACCCACAAAGATCCAAGAAAAATACGCAGCAAAATTATAGACAAACCCAGAGAGAAGCCTGGAGGCCAGTATTTAGTTGTAGACAACCTACACTTTGCATCCTGGTTCCAAACAGGCTTCACCAAGAAGCCTGAACATCAGGCTCCACCAAGAAGCCTGAACATCAGGCTCATCCCTAATAAAGTGTCATACCAATTTTGGGATGAATGTGAAGTAGCTAAGTGATCCAAGACCGAATTTTAAAGGTCAAATGCCTGTTGTGAAAATATTATGTTTGTCAGCAGCTTTGGCTGATGCAAGAGATTGCACTAGCACAGAATTTTGACTACAACTCATCAGTGTAGTACCCATTTTTCAGAACCAGTCCCTGAAGAACAGTGCTAAGGTACATGAATAGGACATTGTGGAGTAAATATTTTTTAAATATTAAGTTGTACTTCTGCCAAAGCAATTCACAGGCACTCAAGCAAAACAGTCACATTACTGTTAGCATGCGAAGGATTTCTACGCACTGCTAGGGAACACGCCAGGGATTATTCTCAACGAGCAACACCTAATGGAAAAAGCAATGGTCAAAAATATCCTTTTTGATGCAAATGACATTTGAATCACAGTGAAAAGCAGTATACATGATAATAGCATATATTGCCAGAAGCTTCCAGCTGCAGGTATCCAAATGTTTTTTTCAAAGGGTAGTTATTTCAAGCAACTCAGTACCTGTTCTCACAAAAAAATTGCACAGTAACTTAGAGGAGTTAAGTGATTCGCTCAAGAATATTCAAAATCGGGCAAGAATGGCACAGTGGAAGCCCTGCAAGTAGACTCCTGCTCTCCCAGTTTCTGATTCCCCAGTCCAGCAAGCAGGCCAGCAGTGTCTCTGCTGTAGCAACATCTGGCAAGCCTTCCATTAAGGGCTGCCTGTCTGAGAGGTTCTCTACCCACGGAAAACACTTTAACCAAGACGTAGTGCATACTCCAGCAAACACATCCACGCAATAATGAGAAGGTGAAACAGCAGCATTCACATGAAGCAAGACCTCACTGAAGTGAGTGATGCCAATATGCTGTTTTTTCTTAAAGCCTGGCTACATCTTTAAAATATTTGGAAGTTTAAATACTGCCTTTGCATTTTACGACACAATAAAAAGTGGTTTAATACAGCAATAAAAACTCCAATATGCCTTGACAAAGTTATTTTAAACACAGGTCTAAAGCCCATAGCTACTAAGTTGTAGAGAGATTTAATTTCAGAAAGGCCTTGACACAATACCATTTTAAATGAAAGTAAAATATTCTGCATATCCAGACTTACTAAATAAATCTCAAGGTTTTTATGACACTAATTAATGAGTATGAGCACATTGGGACTGCTGAGTAATTTGCACTAAGGCTATATATCGTAGATGCAAAAGCAGAAAGTGGCAGATGCCTTAGTACTGAAAATGGGGTTTAGGACCCTCTGAAATAAAATAACTGCAAATGAGGAATTCTTGAGGTTCAGGAGAGAATATTTACTACAGTGACCTAGGGCACAAGTGAGATCAAACCATTCAAAGAATTAGAAGCAGCATGAACTGCATTCTGCCTGTCAAAACATCACACAACCAAAACAATGAAAAATTAGAGTTAATTGTGCTTCTTTGCAGCAAACAGTGTTTCCTCACATATAACACTCAGTGAGGCACATGAACAGCTTCACTTCCACTGTGAGGAATGGGATTTGACCTGTGTTATTTCCCAGCCATTGGGGTGGAAGACCCAGTAGCCGGGGATCCACGCCCTTGCCAACCCGAGATCATAGCACTAATTACCCCCCAAGGCAGCAAGGGGACCCAGCTGTCCCCTGCAGCCATCAGGGCCAGCCCCAAGGCCAGGGGCTGCCAGCACATGTGCTGCAGTGGCAGCCATCCAGTCACGGCCAGACACCCCCACCTTGGCCAAGCGGGACAGGCAAGCATCTCTGGCAGGTCTGTCCTCACGGAGCCCCGCGTGGGTGGTGATAGCTTTGGCTTTAAAAAATGTCAAGCTCAGTGTTAAGATGGAAAGCATTTCTCCCCAGGCTGCTCAATCAAGTGCTCAGAAGCTGAATTAGCTATTTTTTAATTTTTACCACACAATTAAGCCAAACTTTTGCATTTCAATTGAAATGAGAAAGGCACTGCTCTCACACACAGCACACTTAACAAGTCTAACGGGACAGTGGTCTCCGGCTGGGTGGCAATCATTTTATCAATTGCTTTATCTGGCACTAACAGCCCCAGAGCTACCTCCTGTTCATGACCCTCCCCACAAAGATCCCTTCACCACCTTGGAGAAGTACCTCCTGCTGCTGCAGGTCATGGGACAGGGAAAAGGGAGGTTTTTTCTGAACAATCACAATCAATTCCAGACCTGTTAAACCTACAGGGCAATGAGCCACAGAGGATGCTTAAACATACAGAGTGTGCGGAATAGAACAGCATATGTTTATCTTTTGAAAAACAGTTCAATTTGACTTTGAAAAAAAAAAAATAACACAGTGAACAGAAGTTAAAGCATAGAAAAAACAAGTTCTACAGCATACATGACTTCTATAAGAATTGTATTTATCTGTGATTTTTTTTTCCTTTTAATGTGGAAAAATATATTAAAAGGGGCTTATCTCGTCTTAATCAGAATTATTTTGGTGTTTCTGGCAGAGCATTCTTGTACCAATTTTTCCTGCCCTCATCTAGAATCAAATATTTTTCCCTTACCAAGATTAGTCAGCATGCTTTCAGGGAATCAAGGTGGTATTACAAAAAGATAAAAATTAAAATACACAGCGTTCTCAAATCACACGCACAATAATTGGCAGAAACAATACTCAGTCTTCTGATTTAGACACTGCGGAGCCCTCTTCTTGTTAATTACAAAAGGTTAGGTGAATGATTTAGATGAGCAATTCAGGAGAATTATGAACCTTCCCAAACCTTTGTTCAAAATAAGAGCTGAAATTTCTGGAGACTCATGAGAAGCTAACTTTAGTCACACATACCCTTGTGCATGCATACATATACAAGTGCACACTCTGAGCTCTCAGTTTTCTCCTACCCTTCCCACATTTAACAAGCAGTAAAAGTGTCAGAATAATCTTGAAGAGTAATGCCTGTGTCAATAGAAAATTTTCCACCCCACACTGCCTTCAGTAACACCACATTCTTTTCAGGGAAGGAATTCTGAAAACAGCTTGACTGTTTTTATAAAAAAAAAAATTAGCTATAGGAGTGATGAAAGTAATAAGGAATAAAACTTTGTTTTTGTTAACCAAAAAGCATTTTGATGAATGCCATTTTGTGCTTGACTTTTTAAAATGTCATTCAGCATGCACAAAGACTTAGGAGAAGCTTTTTATAAAAAAAACTCAAGTGCTTTTTGGCACTCTACAAAAGCACCTCTAACCACATGATTTTTTAACACTTAAATGGGAAAGAACATCTATTTTGAAAACACTGCTCAGAATTTAGTTTATTTGCTTTCCCTCAGCATTATCAGTGGCCCAAAGGAGCATGAGAGGAGCTGAACTCCTGTCCTCACCATGACTGGTGTGGCAGCTCTAGTCCAATAGCCGCATTTAAGCAGGCCTAGGGTCAGGCTGGCAGACCCTGAGCATTGTGCCGGTGCCAGGATGATACAAGTGCCAGCTGGAGAAGGCTCATAGCTGATCTCACTGGTGTGTGCAGGGGAGTGTGCTTCTGCCATCCATATCCCTATAAATATGCCTGCAGCAAAACCCCAGCCTGACATACATTAAGAGCTTATCTACCCATGGCATGCTCAGGAGAGTCAAAGCAAATCAGCTGAAGACACAGAGTTAAAGCCAGGAACTTAGAGTAATATTAGATGAAAGTTACTTTTAAGAGGGAATACCAAGAGGATACTTTAAACATGTTTTAAGGCAATATAACGTGATTTCAGAAGTCAATTGATTTACCTTCTCTTTTCAAAGTACACATGTGAATAACAGAAAGACAGAAGAAAAAAGAAAGCAGAAAAGGCAGTAAATGTCAGCCTTCAGAAAGCACCAGTATCATCCAAATAAATGTAACGACTTACATTTAAATTCCTTTTAAAAAACCACACTACAATAAAGGCATCGGAAACCTTCTTTGCAGTTAAGGAGTCACTGGGACTGGGGGTTTCATCTGAAGGCAGCACAGCTGCATTCCCAACACCAGAACCAAAAGATTTACATTTGGGAGGCAGTTGCACATCAGAAACCCTTAGGCTACTCAAGAATGCTCTCTGTTCTAGCACCTCAGTTGTTATGCTGCTGGGTCTGTATTTCTCTTTTCCCAGAATCAGGATTATAGAAATGTGATCCCACTGCAACTCACCACTAGTAACTGCTGTAGTTCTCACCTCAGCACATCATCAGCAACTGACTTTTTGACATGAGACAGCAAGAGCATGAATCAGTGACCCGCTATCTTTCACAAGGAAAAGTGCCATTTAGTTTTAAAACAAAAAAACAAAAGAAAAGAAAAGAAAACAAAACAAAAAAAAAATTAACAAACAGAACATAAGTCCTGAGCTCTGTTCCCAACTGCTTCATTTTACTCTTTCATCTCTTGATGCTCAGCTTCTTTGCCTTACACATGCAGCAAATAAATTCTCGAGAAATTCTTGCAGTGCAGAAATCTGAGTCATTTAACCTTTTGGAGTTTTGCATTACTTAACCATTTCCAAGCCAATAGTTAATCTTTATGAAGTCTTTCCAAATCTTCTAGAGTCTATACTTCATGGCAAAAGCATCCTGCACATACCAGTAGTTAAACGCCAAGTTTTTCTTCTCTGAAAATTTTATAGATTTAAAATGAAATTATCTAAGCTTGCATAGTACAAAGGCTGGCTTCTGCACAAGTGCATACGTGATTCAATTTTGGTCGACTAACTTGACATTCATACACCACATTGTGCAGAATAGGACAGCAAGTATTCAATAAGACACTGACACTGTACATAAATTTAAGATTATCCATCAGTTGCAGTCCCTTACTGAACTGGTCTTCTATACATGATTCTTTTAAGGCCATAAATATTTCAGAGAGATAAAAAAAAGACTTTAAAGAACCCTGCCATCCCCCAAACAAAGCATGAGGTGAAGAACATGGAAAAAGTGCAGAAATAATCCTTGCCTGACCTTTTGACCACAGGTCATTCTCACTTTTTAAAAATTGTTTTAATAAACTTTGAATTTGTTTGTATTTCATGTTTATCTGCATAAAAGGATTGGGACTAATCTGTTTATTATTGCACAGGTGAAAAATACAACTAAGTGATGAATCAATTTAAATAGCATTTGAACTACTGGTTTTAGAACCCGAGGCTTACATTTTCCCATCTCCCTCCCAAAAGGCTATGCGTTCTTTACTTGCTCATCTGCAGGAATTTACAGGTGTTAAATTAGCCACAGTAAGCCTTACCTTTTGTTCCCTGATTGCTATCAAAACATATTGAGAATTACAATAGAAACATATTGAGAATTACAGAGAAAAAGTTAATTAAAAGTTTGAATAGAAGCTCCAGAAAGTTCAAACAAAAGATTTTTCCCTAGTTCATACCAAGATCTGGCTGCATGCATAATTACACATAAATCAGACCCTAACTTTCTATGCTTTTCTTCAATAAAAAAAATAAACCTTTCCCCTTCAATTTAGCTATATGTTTATAAATAACCAGGGCTCCTCTCCTATTACAGTCAATACCTTATAGATGTGATGCTAAAGTGATAAGACATGCACAAAAAGACCAAAAAGTTCCAGTGATTTGTATTGTTGGGGCAGCTTGCCAGGTTCCCCATCTAAATCTATCCTATAAATAGAGGTATTCTAATGTAAAAAAGTTTCCCAAGTATCCACTGCAGTTTAAAGACAAGTTCCTTCAATGTCAGCTTTCCACAAATATAAATGATTGAGTTTAGCTCATAAATGTCATCTGAAAGTAAATTTTAAGATTGCTGCTTCCAATATTCATACCAAAATAGCAAGTTTTATGTTAAAGGCCACTGTCTGCCTTACAGAAAGAACCTTCCCGCTCCACATTTCTCACTGCAGCCTTGGCACACAAGCACTTAAACTAACTAGGCAAGGATCAAATCACATTCTTTGTGGAAAGGATGATGCATATAGATTTACTTGGGTTTTTGTTTGTTTTTTTTTTATTATTTACTTCATTTAACAGTAAGCAAAACTTAAAACTATCTGTACATCTCAAAACCTGTCCTAGCACAGTTTTCTTCTCAAACGAGCTGTTAGTGACCATGGTAGAAATGCTGTTAAGGGGAATTCAAGCAGACAAGACAAGAGAGCCAAGGCAAAGACATAAGGACACACGCCAGCATGATAAACGAGGGTCTTCTGTGTCAGTAGGTCTGGGAACCTGATAGCTCACCATCCCACTCATTCCCACACACTGCTCAGCCTTAACCAGCACAGGCTACGGGGCAGAAGCATTTCTTAATAACACATTTTCGGCCTTGAAAAAAGGCTAAGTTGTAACTGCCATCAGCTTTCTATCACATTTTCCTTGAAGCAGATTTGATTAAGCATCATGGATGCTCATAATTCCAGCTTTTGTGACTAGTTTGAGTAGTTCAGACAGTGCTTTGTGCACTGGTTGTATATTTAATACAGGCTCTGGGACAGCACCTCCACCAGTGTGAATCTGGAATGACAGAAAAGGAATAAGTTTTATAGTAGAGCTGTGGCCGTGATGGTATTGAGAGGTAAGACTGGTGAAGAGCAGTAATAGCTTTTATTTAGTCATCCATCAAAATGGACCAAAAAAACACAACAAAAACCTGCACAAACCACTAAAACAAACAAACAAACAACCCCACAATAAGTGCTCTTTTTGATAATTTAGATATTTAAGATATTTAGATATTTAAGATTGTAAAAGTCAAAGTAGAAGGCCATATTGCCTTTGTGAAACGTGTCATGTTTCATTAGGTTTTCTTCATTAGAAAAATCATGCATGGAAGCCCTGATCATTACACCATCCTGACCTACAACAAGTAAATATTATTATTTAACAGATGTCACCACCCATTAGGTTCTGCCTTTTTCCTCCAAGTTTGCACTTCTGTCTCTCCAGCTTTGCTAAACTCTTATTCCAAGCATACAAACTACTTTTACCTGATGAAAACATGCCGCACTAAAGTATAAACCCCAGCAACACATTTCCACAGCAACAACAAATACTCCACTCCTGCATCAGCCATCAAAATCCATCCATCCTACATAAACGCTTTCTAAAATGTGCTATGCTTCATTTCTTTTACCTCTGGGAGTGACTAGGCAGACACTATGTAGTCAGCTAACTCATGGACGTGCCTATGAAAGACAAGAACACAACATCTCACAAAAACTCTGCCTCTGCTCTCTATCTTCATGAAAGACCTACAAAAGTAAAATGAAGGAAATAAGATCAGTAACTCTAGCAGATGCCACGTGCTCAGTATTGAAACTAATCAAGGGTATAGAGCAATCATTTTGCAGCCCATTAGAATTTATCCTCTTTCCACCCTAATGGAACTCCTCCACTTAGGGACACAGGTGAGCACGTCCCTTAAGAATATGAGGTCACAAACTTTTCAAGCAACATGTGCAACAGAAAAGTATATATTAAAAAAAAAAGAAACCAAAAAACAAAAACACAAAACCACAAAACCCCCTGTACTTGTTTTTTTTCTACAGTCTGCAGGTGATATAAAAGCTTTCTCCCAATAATGAAAAATGCAGTTCAAAAGCTGAATGTCAAGGAAACTGGGCAGCTCCACTTTACAGATTAAAAAAAAAGAAAAAAAAGAGGATACTGAACTGTGTGAAAGTCTTGGAAAAAAAAAATCAAGACAATTGCACTCTGCTTCTGACCATTTTATGAGAAAAAATATAAAATATTCCTTCAGTAAGTTCTTAATTTCTAATTATATGCACAGCTAGAACCAGATATAGAAATAGCCAGCAGTTGGGTATGGTTTTCCTCTCCCTCCTCCTCAATTGTAAAGCTAGTCCTAGAGCTCTTTGTTCTGGAAGTTGAGAACGTGATGCAGTGTACAAGTTGTGTTCACTTTTCACCTTTACTTTCCTTATGGGATTCCTGTCTGCTACGACCCAGACAAAAAGCTTCAATTACTGCTCCGTTTCCTGAAACACAGGAACAGAAACCTCAGCAGGCTGAACGAGATGGAGCAATACCTGCACCACAAGTTCAATCAGCTCTCACAGGTCCACAGATCAGCTGAGGTGACAGACACCATCCATACAAAAACAGCTTTCCAAGCCAAGCCCACAAAGTATTTGCAGTCCTACAGAGGTGTGCACACACTGTAGTATTAGTTCTATTATTGAGACATGTAGAAAGTTTGCTTAATTTATGACTATTTGCCTTTAGTAGCCTTTTAGTTGCTCTTAAGTCTTATTCTGAATGGCTTTTAGTATCTGGCAGTTGAAGCAACCCACACTGAATAACACTGGGGCACACAGACACACAAATTATTTCAAACACATTTGAAAAGCATCAATAGATGTTATATTTGCAAATATGCATGGAAGCATTTAAGTAAATGCAGCACACTACTTCAAAAAGTACAGACCTATCAGTAAAACCATTAAACTCAGCACTTTTACCTTCCTCTAGTTGCATTAGAAATGACTGCATGAGGTTGGCTGAAGCTCCTGCTAATGGATTTTGAATGCAGTGCGCTTTCTCCACCTCCTGTTTTAGAAGCCTCTCATCCTATTTCAGTGTACATCTTGTGCCTCCAGCTGGCTGGGAGTTGCTCTCCTGTGTACCAATTAACTCATAATCAGGTGGAGAGTTATCTGAACCTTAACACAGCTCCCCTCACAAGCATTACAATTCAAACACCACTTTCAAATGCGGTCATATGTGTGGCAGAGAACAGGACACAGCAGCCCCTTGTGCTTCCCCTGGTGGTGGGGCTTTTGTAGCAGCACTTCAGGGCACGTGAGCAACGACTCCTAGAACAGCAGGCTGCTCCAGCACTTCATTTCTGTGCCTCAAAGAGGTGTAGGGCTTGGTTCATGAGGTCAGCAGACAGATTTTTTTGCTGAAAGCAAATACATGAAAAGCTATAGGAGAGCCCAGTTATTCTCACTAGATGAGGTCATCTGTGAGGAAAAACAGCATACCCTTCCTCAGCTTCTCATTGTTCCTCTGGAATCACGCCATAGGGTCACCCTCAGTAAGGCTGCTGGGAAGCCTTGCAGGAATGTCCACACATCAGGTTATAGCAAAATCAGGCTAGGCCACCAAGGATATCCAACAGCAAGAAGAAGAGACCCCTCACTGGTCAAGGCATAGCTCCAAGAGTATCCAGGAAGAGAAGGTCCAGCAGCAGCTAAGTTCAGACAAAAGTCTAGATCATAAGGCAATTTCCTGGCAATAAAGTATGTCTGATACCAGGGAGGAAACCAGTCCACAGGTCAGCATTAGGATCAGGTCCAGTAATTACCAAGCTGAGCCTTAACAGTAGACAAAGTCAAGCCAGGAGGTCTGTCCAAAGACTGAGGTCTGGATCGGGAAATTACACCAGCGCAGACAGCACTGAAGAGCAATGTTCCTTCCACAAAGCTCAAACAGGGACTAAGAGGCCAGCGCTGGTTTAAAGATAAGGTGTAGATGGAGGCCTCAGGTGAGGCTCTTTAGGGTCACTAAGGCTTATCAGTGCCTCCAGGGCCTTAGCAACACATACCTGCTGCTATTCCTTCCCCAGGGTGCATTAACAGAGAGTGTGTTTGAAATGTTGCCATGGTTTCCTGTTCACCCTGTGAGCTGGTTGTCTTCTTCCTGAGCTGTCCCCAACCCCAGCAAAGACCTGCAGCACTAACGACCTCTGTGTAAGAGATGAGAAAAAGCAGCCACTTTATTTCTTTGTGTTCCAATACATCCTTTTGGAGACTTTATGATTCTGTTCCCCTTCTGGGAGACTCTGGCAAAACTAATTACGTAAATACAACCCCCAGCAATGCGCACACCATACTGAATGGCTTGCTTGCATCAGACACTGCAGTATTTATTTTCCATTCATTTCACCCTTCAAGGAGTTTAGGTATTGACTTTCCATTCAGATCTGAGCAGAAATTCAAGACAGGAAATTTGCCCTGGTCTCACAAAATACCAACAGAGACAGCTGTGCATCCTCTTGTGCCACTTCTTCTGCCATGGAATGTACGAAGCACTAAATTACCTTATTCAATGCTTTGTGCCGAGCCCTTGAACCAAGCAGCTCTGCTGCTTGACCTTTCTCCAGGAACTCTAGACCTTGGATGCTGCTCCCTGAGACACCCTACTTTGCTACCTTTGAGAGGCAGGGAGGAAGGAAGAGAAATAGAAGGTAACAACCCAATGTCAAAAGCTGAAGGAGGGATTGTGATGCAGAAACTTGGCAACCTGTTTGATATTTGTTCTGAATTATTGCAGAATTTGTTCAGTCTATATTAAAATTTTATAAGCAACAAGGATAATAAATCAGCTACAGAAAATAGAAAACTTGTGTTTACTCTTGAAAGAATTGGTGTACCTTGAGGTAACTTTTCTCCCAGCAGATGCTAAGATATTTTACTTCAAGCTTGACAAAGAAAATGTTGTCACTTCCACAGGCAAAACAGATGTAGAGGAAACAAGTAAAAAAGCAATACAAATGTTTCAAATATAAATACTACTGAAAAAATTCTGGAACAGGATGCATATGAATTAAGCAAATAAATGCTTGACAATTATGCTCTCCTTAAACAATTTGTATGGTCGTTTGGGTTTTTTTTGGTGGGTAGTCCTTCTCTAGTTGAATTAATACCCATAGGATTTTTTCAGCTGAACTCAATCTAATTGGTATTGAAAGGGTTTGGCTGGCTATATTCACAGTAATTATTACTTTCAAGGAAAATGAAAACAATTGTTCAGTCATCACTGCAATGGTAAATTTTCTCCCTGCTTGCAGCTTGCATGCCTAAGGTCCTCAAAGTGTAAGAGTTCAGTTTCATTAAGGACTAAGCTGAAGTAACATATTCCTATATTTTATCTCCCAGACGTATGTGATGTTTCACTATACATCTCATATATTTTATCTCATAGAAAGGAGATATGCTAATGAAACATATGCTTTACAAGTAAGACTTTTGCAGGAGAAACCTCTTAAAGTTTATCACTTAAAGTTGATAAAGTAATGATAAATCTTTCACCAGGATTTTGAGCCCATCCCAACACAGGTAAAGCTTTCAGTTCCCTTCTTTCTGTGTGGCAGACTGCTCCATTATTTGAAGAAATGAATTACACATTGCACACACGTACATGGAAAATCAGGTAGTGACAAATATCTCGTCCTATCTTTCAGTGGTCCCATTTTTTCTAGCCCATTGTCACTGTGGGTTTTGATTT
This sequence comes from Cnemophilus loriae, assembly GCA_013397755.1. Classification (NCBI taxonomy): domain Eukaryota; kingdom Metazoa; phylum Chordata; class Aves; order Passeriformes; family Corvidae; genus Cnemophilus; species Cnemophilus loriae. The sequence goes on from VZTF01000769.1 coordinate 1,776,047, forward strand.
TTATTTTACTTTTTCCTTGTGCAGGTTCCTCAGGTATTTTTGAGGAAATCAGCTGACCGATATTAGCAATTAGTGTAGTGAGGCAGAGGCTAATTGCAGTGATTAGTTACTGGATGGCCAAAAAGGGAGGTTAAGAGACCAAGGCCAATTAAAAAAGGAAAAGGCAGATAGAAACTGGCCTCTCAGCACATAAAAGAGAGGAAATGTGTATGCATGCAGTGTACCTGATATTGAAGCCAGGTGCTTAGTTTCGTGGTTGGATTTTGGGTGGCAGGTTTGGGGTGTTTTGTGAGCTTTTGCCTGTGGGCAACCCTCCCTCTTTGTGCTATCTAAGGAAGTAAAAGTAATATTCTTATCATGCATGTAACAGTGAAGCTGACCATCTAGGAGCTGCCTCTTCTTGCACTGTGAAAAATCAATTCTGTTCAGTTGTCAGGGAAAAGACTACAAGACTGTGGGGAGACTGCTTCAATACAGCTCTCGGTTCTCTCCATGTGTCATAAGGCCTCTCTAAGCAACACAAGGACAATCTCAGCCTTCACTTGGTAAAAAGCAATTAAATATGTTTGTGAGTTATAGGAATTCCTGAATTCACTACTCCCCTCTCTACATGCAACCAGAGTGCCTCAGTGAAAAAGACAACAGCTAGAAGAAAAATTGTGGTAATAGTTATCAGTTAACTCACACAAATGAGGCTAATTTGGGAAGGATGTTACTACTCATAAAAGTGAAATAGTTCAGAGAGAAGTTTTAAACAAACAGAAGGTGAAAATCCAGAGGAATTTGTGACTGATTTAAGGTTAAAGAGCTAATCTTGCAATTGCAGTTAGCAATCATGGTAATTGAGCTCATGATAAGAGACCAGATGGTGATTACAACTGGGAGAAAACACCCAGAGAAACTGATTACTAGAACCTTGGGATTAACGTGTAATTTAAAACAATAACAACAACAAGGAAGAAATAAAGAAAAATGTGAATACCTTAAACCAGGCATTTATTTACTTCAGGCTGATCCTGGGGAATAACGGGTGCTAAAGCCGCTACAGAGAATGTAAAAATGACAGAAACAGAAAAGTGCAAATGACTCAAAGTAAGAATTCAGAAACTTGGCACAAAGAGCTCCACACAATATTCTCACAAAATAGTAAATCTCAAGTCCCATAAGCCTGGAAACATATAGATAAGTTTCCTACAAATGCATGCAAGCAAGGAAGCGTCACAGTTCTCCTAAAACAATGAGGTCAAATCCCGAGACCACTGATATACATCTCACAGACCTATATATTTAAGTAGAGATGGTGAGTGGAACTTTGTCCACATGTGTAAAATTTTATCATTACACAAAGCTCAGATGAGCTGAAACAACTATAGACAATTTAATATCTTTGTCAAAATGGGCTTGGCAAACAGTCTACTTCCCTAAAATAGGAACATGATTTTTTCCATTTGCAATGTATGAGTTATAAAAGTCATGCTAACTTAAAAAAGATTTAATATTAGAGGCACAAACACTTCACCTTTGACAAAAATCTATCAAGCTGAGTTTAAACCTGCAGTACCTACAAGTCAGTGGCCATTGCTTTTCTTTCAGTTCAATTTTAAAAGGAATATGAACTGCCAAGTCATGCTCCAAAGCCAAAGGTACTTACAGAAAAAAATATTACCAATATTATAATCATATTCTGATTAAAAAATCGAGTGAGTAATGGAGATGCTAACCTTCCAAGAAGAGAGACATGGAACAGGGTGTTTTGCAAGGTCAACCAACTGAATCCTTCATAGCAGCAGGGTAATAACTGATGTCCTGGAGCAAAGCAGACACAGTTTGAGAAAGACAAAAACGATTGTCCTATACAATACTTCTCATTTCCAATTCAGCTCCTCTACAAGATTGTACAAATAAAGAGTTGCTTGCCAGCTTCTATTTTCTTTAAACCCAGTAGTGGGATTCAGGTAATTTAATTTTAGCATCCTAATGTGAGTACCTGGCCTTAGCTAGTTACTTAGGTTCACTCTCCAGTAAGGGAAGTACTTTGAGAGGATTCATCATTTTTATGTCATTCTAGGATAGTTATCTAAGGTAGTAGCATTAATTGCTCTCTGGAGCCATTGATCTTCATTTTATCTCTATTGACTACAGACAGAGTTTAAACATTTACCTTTGATGAGATGCTTCATTTTTATGTGTCTCAAATTAGATAGGAAAACTCCCACTTGTTATGCCTGGGAAAGTAATCGCTGATCATGTGCCACAGTTTAATGGGCAGGAGTTTGAGCAGTTTTCAGTGCAGCATAAGTTGAAAGATAACATCTTTGTCCCTTTCCCCCCTACCACTCCTCTTATCCTTAGATGCCTGGAAAATCACATCAAAATACGAAGTAATGTGTTAAACAGGAGCTGCAGATTGGGATTCTGACCTCTGTTTAGCACTAATGAATTGCAAGATGGCACCAAAGGACACAGATCAGCACATTCCTGCTTGGTTCGGCTTCTGTTCAACAGGGAGCTGTGCACGAGAGCTCTCCGAGAAGGACAAGCCACAGAACCAAAAGATGAGTGGGGTCATAACTAGGGATGCCACAGACAGCAGCAGCTGTAAGAGCTTGCCACTCCAGCTAGATCAAAAGGAATGGAGGAGGCTTGCAATAAATTGTGCAATAAAGTGCAATATAAAATGGAGACAAAGACAATGTGGTCAGTCTTCTGACAGGAGGGGACACCTGAAACTGGAAATTCAACTCCCAAGGTAGGACAGAACAAGAATAATTGGGCTTACAGCCTCACAAATAGTGATGCACTGACTCAGGAGACATTTCCTTTCCTGGAAGATTCCTGGAGATTTCCATGCTTCTGTTACAGCCCTGGGTCTTTGAGAGCCTACCTGGATGACATTAATAATGAGGTGTGGTTTAAATCCTATGTTAAATTAAGGGAATTGTTAATTAATGTGACTTTTAATGGTAGCTGTGGAAAGGGAAAAGGGAAAGCAGGGAGCATTGCCTTTTCAAGGCTCTAGAAAGACCCAGCTGCCTTGTCACACAGACATTTCCACCAGGCTTTGCTGACCAGGAGGGTTTGAGTGAAGCAGGGCCCTGTAGGCTCTTTGGCTCTGAGTAGTTGAAAAGTTTAATTTACATACAGCTGTGTAGGAAGCTCCCCAATTGTGAACAGCAGCAAAATTAAAATGGGAGAGCAGCTGCTATCATAAGTTTTATCATCCCCTGACCAGTACTCTCCCTGATGACTTAACTTGTATAAAAAAAGTTACTCTATCCACAAGAGTCTCACAATGTTGAAGGACATTTTAAAAATAACTCACTCAGTAGTTAGACCTTTAGCCTCTAACATTGCTTTATTAAATCACAAAACACGATATATTCAGATAACATTAAGGTTCTGACCTTGGATGCACAAAAAGTAAGGAAATTCAGAGGAAAGTTTGAACCTCTCTCTGTGTCTAACATCAGACTTGTGCCTACTGTTTGCATTGAGGGCTTGTGGCACCTACTGTAGCTACGAACGATCTCCTGGTGGTTTGGTGACCCTTTCAATTTGTAGGTACAATAGCTTAAGGATAGGACTTTAAACTGGACATGAATTACCTGGTGCTTTAAGGTTGAATTTAGATCTTTAGCCAAGTTTGGAGAGTTTTTTTGAGTTCAAATGTTCCTGTGTTTTAAAGGCATCAAGACAAAGCAAAGAAAGACCCCTTATCGACAGCCTGCTGTGGTGGTTAATGCAAAAATATGAAGTCTTTACAACCAAACTGTATGAAGGCTGAAAAAGTTTCTCCTTGCCTGAGAATCAGCAGGAGAAATTTCAGGATAGAAGAAGGGATTTTTTTTTTCGTACTTTAAAAAGAATTCCAAAACTGGGGGTTAATGTAAAACTAGGGTTTAATCAAGCACTCCATTGTTCTCTGATGAACCAAATGGAGAAACTCATAATTAGGTATGTTTTCCTTCCCAAAACTTCCTTGGGAGAGTTATGAAGGGGTTAATTCCCTAATTTAAAACAAAAAAATAAAAAAATCCACCCACCTTAACAATTACTCTCCCTCAGGTGAAACTGTAATAGCAAATGCTATCTCTGAATAAGCTGCTGCAGTGCATTCATAATTTCTTCTACAAAATTACAGATATGCGAACAGAAATTTAAAGCAATAAAAAGATCCTGAACACCTATTTCTCAAAACAAAAATAAATGCAGAGTAACATAGGATAGCAAATAAGTCTCTTACACAGTCAGGAAGCTCTGCTTGTGGAAGCCTTCTTTCCTTCGATGTGTATTCCCACATTTTCCTTACCCTCTGATTGCCTCCACCACAAGCATCTCTATTTCAGTCCATCAGCACTGCCTGAGCCCCCACCATGCTGCTCCCAGCTCTCCCATCCCCACCCCTCCCATGCATCTCTCAAGAGTGACAGCGTGGAGGCATAAGCGTACGCATCTCACAGGAGCCTCAGGGCTCACTTTCTGGCCGGGGAACCCGAGGGTGCCACTGACTCCACACAACCCCCAGCTCGTGCAACTTGTGGTCCTTTACTATCCACTACCCATCTGATAAATTGGACTGAAATTAAGCTACAGGTGACAACTTGAGAGTGGTGGGAGGATGGCTGACTGATGTGCCCACAGACAGTAATCTGCTGATCTTTAAGTAATCTGCAGATGTTTAAGAAGGCTTCTAAAAGAGGAAATCATCACCTAAAATCAGCTCCACACTTACTCAGCTTCACGTTGCTTCCCTCCCAAGGTGCCTTCACATCTGGGGCCCTGACATCCTGCCCAGCCCTGCTGCTACCCCACGCTCACATGGGTGACAAACTTCACCCCCCAGATGAAGATGTACCCCTCGAGGCAAGCCTGGGGAAAGCTGCCCGGTGCCACAGACCACGCCAGTGAGGACACAGGGAAAACATCACTAAGTGATGAGTTGCACCCCTGCAAAAGATGGTGCTTTAACCCTTCTTCATTTCCTAACCAATGCTTATTAATTCCACATAATATCTAGTTTATAATTGCGTTGTTACTTAAAAATGCTAGTCAGGTGCCATAGATTTTGTTCTACTTTTTTATCACAGGGTAATATATTAAAAATTAAATAAAAGTAGAAAAAAAACCCAGAAAACTTTGGGGATCATGCAAAAAGATAAGAGCACACTAAATTGTATTTTCAGCATAAGAGCTTTGACGCTTTCCTACTAACTACAACAGGCAATGCTAGGGTTGTATCTATATATTTAATTCAGACTGCTGCATGCAGGTACTTCAAAATTTCAATTTTAATGCTGTGTATCATCTAAGGTCTGTCTGGGATATTTGGAAATGTGTTTCTAATTGCTTTCTCCATGCAAAAGAGATACCACAGATTACCAACAACAGACCTATTAATCACCAATGTAAGTGCAGCTAGGCTTATGCATACAATATTTATAAGTGTTTATATACCTCTGGCTAATGCTCACAATCAATGAGTGCTAGACAAGGCATGCTACAGAATTATCAAATGGTCATATCTTTCCATGATATTTAGTCTGTAGTTGACCTTTATTCTAGATTATATTTGTGATAAAAAGGGTTTTTTTAATATATAAAGGAAATTATTTTTAAAATGCTTACTTTCCTGGGGAGCTGAAAAACTTGACTGACTGCATATTTCTTGTAGACCTAGGAGACTGTTTATTGCTGCCTGTGTGGTCTTTCAGATCATCATCAACTACTTAATGAGCAAATATGATTTCTCTCTTGACTTTGTAGTTTCAAAAGGTATAACTATGAAATAGGCCTTATGTGAGCTATAAGGGGTATGCGAGGGGGGGGAATCCAATTACTATATGAGTTTAATTGTATCTCCTCACATCCTATGAGAGGAAGAAGTAGTCTAATCAGTTTGCAAATAAAGTCTCATCACATTTTACATATTTCTGGTTGTTGGGAAAAGCATATTTGCATTCTAAAGAGTACATTCATCAGCTTCTGGTCAAACAACATCTAAGCATTCACTTCTTCCTTTCGCAGTCAGGCTCAAAAAAATGTAATTCAGTAATGAGAACTACTGAGTCCTCTTTCATTTCCATTGAGCTCTTATGTTAAAAAACGAAGCCAGTCAAACGATTTAGTTCATTTATTTATTTATTTTGCAAATAAATTATGTGATGATATTCATGCCTTTTTTTCCTCCCTCTTTGTAAATCATTTGTGAACCAATCCAAATACTGTGACTGTATATCTTATTTGCAGGCATTTCCACAAACTTATTCCAGTCTTTGAAACATTTGCTACCTCTTTGCTTTGAATATGTGTCATTTGGTCTTCTTGGTGAGGGACCAGTCACAGGATAGATACTAGAAACATTGAATTAATCCATAAGTCATTTTGCTTGGAAGCAGAGCAATTCCCTAGCCATTCCTATAAAACAAAACCTGGGTGGAGGGTCATAAATATTTGAGGTAAAAACAAACAAAGTGCAGCAGTTTGGAATTCTGCATAAAATACCCCACACTTGACCCTGTTCTCTTATTTTTTCCTTCTTGAATTGTTCTTCTTGCCATAATTTTTGAGCAGAAGTATCAAGGCCATTAGCTCCCTGACCCTGTCTGTACTCCTGAAGCACAGGGCTCTGCATCTGGCACAGTCACAGCAGTGATCTGTGGAAGGTTCAGTCCAACACTTGCCTGTTTGTCTGCAGCTCTTCACCAGAAAAATATATAAAAAACCCCAAGGTACATATGTGAGGGTGGCAATGGGCAGCTGTGGACAGCTCATGAAGAAAAGAAAAGGAATCTTCTGGGAGGTTACCAAGCTACAGCTGATATCTTTGAAACACTGTACAATATGCTAAGTTTCTGTGTCGATTACAAAAATTTGCTTATCAATGGCATTTGCAACTCAGTTCAACCTGAACTCTGCTGGTTTCCTGCTGCCAGAAGACTGGGCTTTAGAATTTTTTTCCTTTTTCCTCTGGTCCACCTCAGAAAAAGTTGGTACGGACTTGACTGAATTGATCCTCTCCGGCTTCAACTATCCAGTGACAACAAAATTGTAATTGCAAGAAAAGAGGCTGATGTTCAGCAGCAAGCTATGCTTCAATTGTGCGTTTCCTTTTGATCCCAAGGTAACCCGTGGCAGTGGTAGGTAAAATGATTTTCCAAGCATAAGCAGAAAAGCCCCTGAGGAAGAAATATGCTGTATAATAATGAGAGGAAATGCAGCACTTTTTATTGAAGACACCATCCCTCTACTCAGTGCAGACACAAATACCCCTCTCAAAGGAAATGTAACCAATATTTTCAAGCATTCTGCTCCCTCACATCCAAATCTTAAGCGATTTACAAGAATTCAGTCTTAGTAGTGAAGAAGTGATGCCTGGAAAACAGCGATAGGTTTCTCCACATGACTAGGCATTTGTGTGCTGCAGGGAAGTGTGCATCTAAGCCCAGGCACATCCCTCCAATAGCCCCAAAAGTATCACCAAGTTGTTCAGGCTGGTGTGCCACAGCTTCCACAAGCTAAACAGCTGAGAAAGATGCTCTGTGTGCACAAAAGAAAGCAGCAGGCAGACACCTGTGATTTTTAGCTCCTACTTAAGCTCAATAGTAAGCACATACTTGGCATTATGCATTGAAATGAACAGTGTTACTCATTTGCTTAAAGTGACACCTGAAGGGCCCAGCACTGCCCCCAGGGGAGTCTGTCACCATCACACCAGTGCCCCTCCAGCTGCACTGCAAAGCTGGGACCCCCAGTGATGAGCCTCATGGCAAATCCCTTTTTGCAGGAAATGTAACCTCTGAGTGCCATCCCCAGCCATCCTGAGTGCTTCACACTGCACGTCTCATGTCATGGGGACATATTTATAAAGACCTTATAGCAGCCTCCCAGGACCTGAAGGGAGCCTACAAGAGAGCTGGAGATGGACCTTTGACAAGGGCATGGAGTGACAGACAAGGGAGAATGGCTTTAAATTGAAAGAGGCAAGATTTAGATTAGATATTAAGAAGAAATTCTTAACTGAGGGTGAGGGTGCTGAGGCACTAGAACAGGTTGCTGTGGATCCCCCATCCCTGGAAGTGTTCAAGGCCAGGCTGGATGGGGCTTTGAGCAACCTGGTCTAGTGGAAGGTCCTGGCCATAGCAGGGGTGTTGGAATTAGATGAGCTTTAATGTTCCTTCCAATCCGAACCATTCTATAATTCTATGATATATAACAACTTACCTCACTTCACGTCTGAGTGTACGTGACCTGTGGAGCTGCAGTGGGAAGTGCTTACATTTCAAAACGAGCATTTCATCACAGCCTTGTTCCCTGTCAGTATTAAAGCTGCCAACTGGTTGACTAGACACTGGCTGGCAGCTGATAGCTGTAACTTGTTGCACAGAGCAGTGGTTACTCCTACGGTGTAAACCTTGAGCTTGGCGTCACACCAAGCACACAGCTGGGAACCTACTCGTGTTGAGCTGCCCCTTGGCCTGCACACACATGGATCACAGTTTTATCCTCGCATGTTGTTAAGTTATGTGTATTAAATAGCCAGGACCATGCCACAGTAAGTGACATTTTCTATCATGACAACTATTTTAAGACTGCTTCCATTTTTCAGATCCCAAAATGAAACATCATGTGCCTGTCTTTTTTACGCACATTGAACACCGTCAGATTCACTTCATGCTTTGGAGGAATGGGAAAGTAATACCTAAAACCCTTCAAAAATGAATTAAAACCCTACACTTCCCCAAGTCAATATTGAGAGTGTCTTAATATTTTCTAGTGGGCTTCAAAATATCAAATTATCATTCTTCTAGTGTTGTGGGTTTCATATAATGCTCTCTTATGAACATGTGTTCAGCTGCTCTTGCTGAAGTGAGTGTTGCCTGAACGGAGAAAGAAACCTTCCAGGACCTTCCAGAAAAGCAGGAGTCTTGTTCCCAGCTCCTGTAAATGGAGTCCTTGTAAAGTAGTTTAATTTTTTTCATTTTCAGCATCTCTCATTGTGTGCAGCAGCGAAATCGGTGCATAGACAGCTTAAGCTAAACAAGAGCCTTTTCCATCAAGATATTCTTTTCTTCGGTATGTATACATTAGTTCAGCTTTGTTGCCAGGCACCTATCCATTCTAATGGAATACAATTATGCTCAGAACATTATTTTTGTAATATTTTAGAAGTACCATTTAGCACAAACTTGCTGTCTTTTCCCCACATGCATGCTATTTACAATTTCAGCAGACCATTTCAATGCATGCTTCAGATTCCAACTCTAGAATTAGAAAGAATATTAATCGCTAAACTATTTTTGCTTGAACATGACCTAACATATTTTACAAAAAAATGGAATTTTATAGTGCTTCTTGAGCAATTAGATCCATTAGGTATGTGGCTTCCTTAAAGGCAATAGCTAACCTAATAGGGTGGCCATATACAATATTTTATTCAGATGACATTTTGGGTTTTAGCATTTATAAAAAGAAACCATTGCTTAGTGAATCTTTTAAAATGATCCAAACAGACTATTTATCATCTTCAGAAGTCTCTAACTGGCAGTTTATGTTTCGCTTAGACTTAAACAAGGTGACTGCTTTCTGGCCACTGAGCAATTTTTAACATATCTTTCAATAATACTTTCTCAAAAGCTATTATTGGCCCTTGTTCATATAGAAAGATTGTAATCAGTGTGTCGGCAAACATCCGAATGTGAACATACTCTGAGAGAATGACACAGAGAGAGAGAGAGAGAGAGAAAGAGAGAGATGTGCTGAAACTGTGTTGAGATACAGGTTCAGGAAAACTGCCTGTCTTTGAGACTAGTGTCCATAAATTTTATGGGACCTATGGACAGATGCTATCCAAAATGGAAACCAGGTTCTTTTAATTTAGTCTGTGTGTTCTGAGGTAGTCATTGAGCTACCAGTGAAGTGCTTTTTCAATTAATTTTGAAGGCAAGGTAGGATGGATACTTGCCCCAAGTTTCCAGTGCGCACTGTAGAGTCCTTATTAAATCAGAGGTGTGGCCTCATAATCTTAAACCTGCTGAAAAGAGCTTGTGCTCTTTGGAGAAAGGTCGCCAAACTGTGCTAGAGGGGCTGCGTGGGACAGAGTTTCTGCCTAATGTGCTAAGAAGACCCAAAACAGAAAAGGGGGAGGGAGGAAATCCTGTCTTTTGTGGGTTAGAGAAGACATCTTGGTTACCTATAGCTAAAAATCAGAAGTCACAATTTCTAGAAGATACTTTATTTGGATTTTTAGAAACTCAGGTAAAACACTATTGTGCAAAACAAAGTATAAATGCCTAAATAATTATTTAGCATGAAGTGGTACATTTCCAGATACATTTGAGGCATTTGCTTCAGCTGATATAAAGAATGACCCCCTTGATGATACTCAGAGGTATTTCTGGTTAATTCAGTGGTGCTGCATTAGCTGATACTCAGCAAAGACATGTCTTCACAGATAAACTTTCAAAAGCCTTTCAATTGCAAGCTTTTTTCTAAAACCCTAAAATTCTTCAACTGCTTGGTTTGGGAGGAAAACCAGTACTCAAACTGTGCTGAGCCATATGACTGAACATACTGAGCTCTCCAGAGCCAGCTCCTGTTTCCTCTACCGCTCAGCCACAGCCTTGTGGCCAGAATAGTTTCCTCACAAATGCCAGAAGACAAGTGCAATGAGTAGCTGAGGACTTTCCTACGTGACTGACCCAAATTCATAATCACTGCAGGTATGTTCCTCAGAGAGATACAAGACAAAGTGGCAGCACTGCTAGATGAACCATGAGAACAGCTGCTCCTCACCATTGCTTCAGAGGCTGTTCCTACACCCCTACTTCTGCCAAAACAGGATAGCAGCCTATAACACTCTCAGCTGGTGTCAGCTGGTACAGTGGCACCACGTTATACTGCAGAAAATTTGACTTTGCAACTTCAATTCTTGCAGTGCCATAAACACTGAGAGTCAAACTCAGAATCTTCAGCACCAAAAAGAATATATTTCCACCTTGAAAGTTCAGAATAATCTTCTTTGAGCTGTAGCTAGGCAATAGACTCTTCCTGTCAGTGAATCAGCTGCTGGAAGAAGACTTCACTTTATGTACAAGATACTGCATTTACATTTTGACCCATTTGAAAGATGGCTGAGGAGGAGTGACAAGTCAGTCACAAATCCTAATATTTTGGCAAAGTTCATTCCAGATTCTTAACAAGAAGAAAAATAATAGTCTAGATTCAAATATAGTAGCTTATTCTTATGTTTTATTTATGAAAATCCTTTAATTAGCAGTTCTTTGCCTCTACTCTACTCCCCACTTCTCCTGAAATTTTCTGGCTATACTGCACAGTGCAGTATATCATGCACACCCTCCAGAAAAAAAAAACAGTGCCCAGGCTACTGGGCCTTCTACTCAAAGTGGAGCCAGTGATAGATTTGAGTTCAGCTCAGGAAAGTGGCTTTGAAGTTACGCAATATTTCTGTTTCCTGCATTTGAGTTCATATTGGAGAAGTCTCTGGAGTGCAAGCTGGATACCCTTCAGATGAAGCCAAGCCAAAAGATGCCCCGCAGGGTGCACAGTCTACCTGTGTGGCACCCTAGAGCTAATCTGTTGTTAAAGCTGGTAACAAGCAGGCAGTGCAGACCTTGGGCACCCAGGAGCAGCTGCCTCACTCTACAGATCCACTCCTGCGGGGCTATGCTGCCCTCTGAGGCACGCATAGCTTCACGTGTCCCTTTATCCATGCTTTGAATATAGAGGGAAATTTGATCAATTGATTCTCTGGATTAACCTGTAGATGGAAAGTCATAAAATTCTGGAAAGCCACCTTCGAGTCCTGAGGGTTCAAGCAAGGCTTTGTATCACAGATGTGACTGACCTGTCCCTGATGGAGAGAACGCCACAGCAGAGAGCCCTACAGCTTCAGCAGTTACCCACTGTGTCCATCCCCCTTCCCTTCCTCTGACCTAGTGCTGACCTGCAAAGTACCTCTTTTCCAGATCTGTCGTTGTATGGATATTATGAAATAGAATTTAATTTTCCAAAGGCACGTCAAAAGTGGAGCACAGAGAGAATTTGAAAAGGTTGCAAAAGGGCTGTACCTGTACTTTGTGCAAGACTTTAGACCTCTGGGAGACTAATAAACGCTTCTCACTTCTCTTTTTGGGGTGCACACAGCTGTATTCATATTCCTGTCTGCCTCACTATCAACCACAAAATCTTCTTGCTTCTGGAATAAAAGAAAAAAAGAAAAAATTCCTAGAACAGCATAACCTTTTTAAAGATCTTCCACAGTCCCCTTCCTCAAAGACATACTAACTGGAAACTATGGGAACGCAGATCCCTACTATGAGTCCATATTATTCAGCAATATTCTTAGGAATCTACTAACTAATTCCTGAAGGGGGTAGAAAGAAAACTGGAAAGTCTATTTCCCAGTAGAAAATGGAGTAAATCTCTTTCACTGGCAGACTTACACGCACACACAATTTTTTGCAGCCTAATTCAGCGCAGACATAGAAGTCAATTGGAACAACAGTGCAATTAAGAATGCTGCATTCAACCCAGTCTGCTGCATAGCCCTGATATACATAGAATTGGAGGCTCATACACCTCCAGTTTCAAAGATAAATCATCAGTTGTACACACACAAATCTTTATTTCATCACATCTTCTTGAGGCAGGTAAACTGAATTCTGCATCAATCACCATGCTCTGATTTTCTAAGCTTTTCGTTGTTTTAACATAGCACTGATGTTATTGTGCCAAATACTGCAGTTTACAGTACAGTGAAGCTGGTTAGTTTAGAGTTGTTATTGTAAAACAGTCATCTCATTGATATAAAAGTTTTGATCTTAAATCACAAGGTGTTCTGCTTACTTTGTATTAGAGATGTCAGGGAAAATTTTTAACTACAAAGGGGTGAAGAAAGTGTTTTCCTAAGTACTTAATTTAAGAAGAGATACTGCATGCAACCCAAAAATGCTCTTATGAGTATGATTGCCTGAATCTTAAGTACTTCGTATTTTCCAGGCTGTGTTAGCCAGGGCACTGAATAAAGGACAGAGAGGCAGTCAGTTCTATGTCCACTTGCAAGACAAAGCAGTGCCACTTTGTTGCGTGTTTTTGGATAGGAAAGGCAGGATTCAGTCATCAGCTGAGCTGAAATCACTCCTTCTCAATTATCTTTGCAAGTTTTCCGTACTCTGAGGCTCATGTTTTGATTTTAAACAGTCAAATATTCACAACTATTGTCTTCCAGAGAGGGATGTGCTGTCTCTTACCTCCAGTCTCTCAGCACGTTAGGCTGCCAATGAAGCCTGGAGGGGGCTCAGTGGCTGCTGCAAGCTCCCATCTAGGCAGGAGCACACAGCTCAGCAGGATGTTCCACTGAAAGCAACCGTCCTCCTGGAAAAGCAGATGTTGACTTGTACCATGTGGGAGTGGTATAATGTCCCTCACCGTCGTGCTCAATTTAGTACATTTGCATCCCTCTGCTTCTTACCACTGTGAATGTCTTAGCTGGTATTTAATGGTTTGTGTTATTTAAATTGGATCCAAACCTTATTTACCTAGGTCTATTAGAATTCCTGTTCTGTTTCCTCATTTATTCAGACATATTGCTCTCCCTCCTTGTTTAGTTCAGTCTGGTTTTGTTTTTCCTTAAAGGCTCCATCTTCTCCCAAGACCACATACTTGTGAGCTTCTTTTTTTCTTGATAAGCTCAGGAGTGCAATCATGCTCCCTCACCCTACAGTCTTGCCATGTAATTCCATCAGCATGCCCAATCTCTGTTTGCCCCCAGCACCACCTTGTTCAGGAACAATGCTTCTTGTGCAAAGTTGCAATCTCTGGAGGATCTTATTGTGACAAGCATTGCATCATCCCTCTGCCTTAATATGCACAGGTATTTTTAAAGGACAAACTAGAAAAGGCCAGTTGTGAGGTCAGGCAAAAGTCAGAAACCAGATACCTTGTTATCTTGAAGAGGGCTTGAATGGTACAGGTACATCTTTTCTTGCTTGGCCACATAATGGTAGATTTCCCCCTCAGGTAAAAACAAACTGAAAGAAAATGGAAAACAAGCTGCAATTTCTCTGTCTTGGCAAGCATTCTATGCTACCCAAAACACACAAAGCTAATGGAGTTTATAAGGTGAGGAACTGACTAAGAGGGAGGGCTTATAAGAAGCTAATGAGGATTTCAATAAAATAAATAACTGCCTCTCTACACACTTTCAGCCAAAGTTACTCAAAAATATTGAATTAGAATAACCACACTTCTGTTCTTTCTTATGTGTGCACATATGTGTACACATATTACTATTTTCATTTTTTTTCTTAGTCAGAGAGATAGCCCATGTAGGCTGAAAAGCTGGTTAAGGAGCATCTCTGATCTCCAGCCAGAATCAAATACACAGTTATAGCTGAGAATAGGTCAGGACAGACCTTTTAGTAGGGGACTGGGCAATACACAGCAGTTCCCACTGGAATAGGAATGAGTCCTCTGGAAAACGGCTGTGGACCCTTTTGAGAGACAGCCTTTTCCCATTCAGGAATCCACTTACAGCAACAAATCCCATACTGTTAGGGGAACCTGCAAAACAAAAAGCATGGGAAAGCCCTGCTGAGTCAGACCTTCTAGCCCAGTACTCTGCATTAGCAGAGAGAGAAGCAGTTACTTAACTATTTATCCTCCTAATACTCCTGCAGGTTCCACAACTCCTGGACTGAAGACTTTATGGTGTACATCATGGATTATTTCCATTACCTGCAGTTTATGGATCTAAATAAATGTCCATTAATTTGTGCATTTCCCTTTTGACCCCACTGATGCAATCTGCCTCCACAGCCTCCTGGTGCAAAAGATTCAGATATTAACTCTCTGTGATGTAAAAAATAGCTCTTTGTGTCTATTTCAAACCAATTTCTGCTAGCTTTAATGCATATTTCTTGTTCTAGTCTTGAACTAGACAAAGTCTGCTCTAGGTTAGCAAATCAAGAGACCTAGACCTCAGACTAGACGCCCTAGGTGTGGTCCTGGATTTGTGCTACCTTACCTGCTAATTGGTGATGTCATGAACTACCATTGTATTCCCCTTAGCCCTCACTCCATCCCGAGAAATCCCAGCCATATTAGTTTTTCTTCATAAGGAAATTTCTTCACTCTCTTAGTTGGTTGCCCTTTCCAGTATCTTTTCTATATCCATTATGTGCTTTTTAAATTGTGAAGTCCTGATGCACACAAAGTACTCAAAAGTTGCATCAAAGTTTTAGATATGAGCAAAATAGTGTTTTCTGGTTTGCTGTCAGTACATTGCTAGTGATACTTAAAATTGTGCTGACTTTTTGGCTGCCGTGATATCCAAGCAGTGATTTTAGAGGACTGTCAAGGACGACTCCAAGATCTCTTCCCTGAGCTGTAACTACCATCTAAATGCTCAGTATTGCACAAGCACAATTTAGGTTATTTCCTCTAATTGTGTCACGCTACATTTTCTTACACTTTTTTCATCTGCTGTGTTTTGTGGACAACACTTTCCAAAGTTACTCACTATCAGCACAGTATTTGACTAACCAGAAAACATTCTTAATATCATCTGCAGATTTGGAGATGTCACTGCTCATGCTGCTGTCAGTCAGCTGAGGTCTGACCAGCCGTATTTGCCTTTTATATCCTTTTTGGAGACAAACTGGGGGTTGTATTACTCCCATACCTGTGGGATCTTCTCCAGGTTCTGATTTAACTATTCTTCTGTGCTTTTAATTAACAGAGCCAGCAGCCCAGCAAGCCCTTGTTGAAGACCCTCCTCCACAGTGTCACAGATTGAAGCTTACATTGGTTTAGCTTCCACCTTCACTGGGCATTCCCCTTATGACAGGTAACAACAAAGTGAGACCTGCCCTAGCTGAGGCACATCAGCCTAACTCACTTTCCAGGGACAAATTCCACTTTTCTCCCCATCTTTCTTAGCCAAACTGCCGTGAAAATTGTCTTACTTGTGGTCATCTGTTCACTACACTTCTGTGTATGCAACTCTTAATTCCATGGGTTGTTTTTGTTTGGGCAAGAATTCCCAATAAACATCAGCACCTGCTAAGACAAATGTATGAAGGGTTTGAACCAGAAGTGCACTACTGTAATCTGAAATTTCTTGTTCATCTAGCAATACTTTGTAATAAAGCTACCAAGTAAGATACTGTAAGACTAGAAAATGTAATGCCTGTATTTAGCCAGCAGGAGAGAAAGGCGTGTGGATAACCGTAGCCCTTGAATTTTGACTTCAGTGGTATGTAAAGCTTCAGAACAGCTTTTAAGGAAAAAGATAATTAAAGACATAGAGGTCAAATGAAAATGGCATAAAATACAGCATGGGCTTAACAAAAGTAGATTGTAACAGATTAACCTCATTCATTTCTTTGACAAGATAACCTACACTCTGGACAAAGGATGTGATTGATTCCATCTGTCTTAACTTTAGCAAACACTATGATAACAAACTGGGAATTAATAGTAAAACAGGAAGAGATGGGGATTAGCAGAGAAGTCGTGAGGATGAGAAGCTGTCTGAAGTCAGACATAGAGTGTGCTTTTTGAAAGGGAAGGCTTATGGCTGAAAGGAAATTAGAAAATGAGGTTCCTCAAGAATCAGTTTTGACCTCACTTTATATAACTTCATAAAAGTCGCTAACAGTCAGGGAAGAAACATTAGGAAACACTAATAAAGAAAAATAACTCACAAATAGAAAGTATTTTCACTGAAGAGAAAAACTGGGCTACACTACACAAAGAAATGGACACCACTGAAGACTAGGTTAATAAAATGGAAAGAAATCTTAAAGTGCAAACTGAAGGATAACAATCTTTAGGACTAACAGCAAGAAATTCTCCTGTAGGCTGAATGTTCCACCATTAAAAGTGGTTAATAAGAAGAAGAAGGATTTATTTCTGCTTGTTGATTTGTAGGAGGGCAGTGGGCCACTAATATGAGGAAAAGCAAACATGAAAAAAGGAAATCCAAGCACACATAAACAAGGGCTGTTTCTCTAGAGGTGGGGAAGGATACTTGCTATTAGGAGAAATAAGATTTTAAATGGAAGAGGTACAAGAGAGAATTATAGGGATATTCAAAGGACTAAAGAGCTTATTTTTGGTGAAAAGTCAGGAAGAAAGCTGAGATAGAGAGACTGAAAGGAACATGATTGTTATACCCTAAATTATTTAGGCTAAAATCGGAGCTCACCCAAGAAAAAATGAGTACAAGCTTTAAATTGGATTTCTTGAGCTTGAAAAATATGGACTCAAGAATTAGATTAGTTTTTTGAAGGGAACAAGAGGAACCAAAAAACTGGTTTTAATATATAGTCTTACAGTAAAGGATATGTAATACAGTGCTTGCATTAGCCAGAGATGGCACTCAATTAACTCTGAAGTCTCCTTCCCAGTCCTGTATGTTACCTTTAACAGAAGCAGTAATCCAACTTTGCCACTTAAACAGAGCAGTTAGAGGACAATTCCTGCAGAGTAGAAGCTTCTTCTCTGGAAGTTTGCAGATCTTTTAGCCAAAAAAAAAAAATTTAACCTTCCAATCTTGGCTTTTTCTTTGCAGTGGTCACCCCTTGCACGAGCAGTGCAAAGGAAGGGCAGTAGTGGCCTTGCAGATAGATGTCTGTGACCTGTTCCTGTCACCCACCTTGGTACAGAAACCCTCGAACCCGCAAGGAAGGAGAGAGGCTCTGAGTGCAGCCGTGGGGGTGTACATGTATTTGTGTCTGGTAAGAGGTTTCCTCCTGTTTTACATTCACAGCATCTCTGTGCAGCTGACAAAAGCAGGCTTGAAGTGCAGGCTAGGAACGTGTCCCATGGTAGATTTAATCCAGTGTAATTCGCAGGAAGCGCGAAGCTGTGGCAGCACGGACTCCAGTGGGACTGCTGCAATCCTGCCAGGGACTGGGGTATGTGTGCTCCAGTTTAATCAACACCAGCAAAGTGTGCTTCCCACGCTGCCATTTTTTATGTAGACATATCCTACAAAGCTAATAATCTTTACTATCCAGAGGATTCCACATCTAGAAATACATCGCAGTTTAATTTGTACTTGATACTGTATGAAAACAAGTGGGGAGCTGAGATCTAGCCTCTGTGGGGTTCTGTATCCAAATATAGACACATTTCATTACTTTTGTCCAGTTTATTGGGGCCTTTCTCAGCCCACGCACGGTCTGCATTACTCAGGTACATGAAACCAGTAGGAGCAATATGTTAGCCAAATACTGTTTATAGTACACTCAGAGGAGACTGCCCAGTTAAGGCAGTGCTCAAGTGCTTCCCAGTCAAAGCATCACTGTGTAGATGCAGAAAGAGTGAGTTTTTTTCCCACCTCTTTTTTAATCCTCTCTCAATTCTTTAATGACCCAACCAGTTATATAAACATAGAAAAGTGTTTCAGCAAATGTACGTCAGGGAGATTTAACAGATTTGGAAAGTATTGTTCCACAGATGTCATCACTTTTATTGATGCTGGCAGCACTAAATCAGCTGTGATTTAAAATTTGACAAAAAACACGTAAAATAGAAGGGCCTTAAATGAAAATGGTTAAGCTTCCAGTATCAGCTTGGAATATAAGAACTAAAAGAGCACCATTTCTTTTGCAGAATTAAACAATTTTGTGGGGGATGGTTTGTCGTTTGACAGAGATCAGACTCGTACAGTATGACAACATTCAATGACTTCCTAACCTCACACCATGAAGTTCCTCACATATTACCCAAAAATCTACTCTTCCCTAACCGGTGCATTTTACTTCAAAATAACTTTAGCAAATGCTTTCTCTAGGGAAAAGGTGGAACACAGGAAAGCAAGCTGTAGATAACAGACATCTGCTATCTGTTTTTTAAACAACATGTGAGAGTCCAGGTTTCCCCCAGGTAGCCCCATTCCCATCAAGAAGAGTTAGCCCCAGTCCACAGAGCATTGCAGCTGCTTTGCACCA
The DNA here is from genome assembly GCA_013397755.1 of Cnemophilus loriae. Lineage (NCBI taxonomy): Eukaryota > Metazoa > Chordata > Aves > Passeriformes > Corvidae > Cnemophilus > Cnemophilus loriae. The sequence goes on from VZTF01000769.1 coordinate 1,795,024, forward strand.
CATTAGCAACACAAAGCATCACACTGGGTTTATCACCCAAGAAACAAAGATAGCCTGCAGTTTTCATAGTCAAAAAATGAAGATCACAGTCAGAAATATTTCCTTTGGGTTACAGCACAAGTCTCACAAGCACAGCTTAAATTCATCACCCTGAAACTGGAATCCTGGAATTACTTTCACCTCAAAACCAAGCTCTGAGCGTGAGCCTACAGTCACTATGGATCAGTGCAGTGTAATTTTGGTCTCTCTCTCGTGCAAGACAGCCCTTGGCTGCCACTTGGAGGCAAATTATCCACCAGGGCCTTCTTTGTTAATTAATATCAATTTAGAGGCCAACTTGAATGCACGGCTCTTTGCAAATTACTTATTTTTTAGCTGCAAGCCTAAGAATCTTTCTTCCTTTTCTATACCGTGGCAAATGGGGAACAGATTTTTGTTTCCTAATGCTAGTATCCAAAAACCTAAGGTTGTAGACTCCGTTGTCAATGGCAACAGCAAAATCATTGTTTAGCCTCTAATTAATAGCATGGAGTGAGCACAATTATCAGTAAGCTTATGTTTCCACAAATAGCAATTCTGGTTCCTTTCTGCAGAAATGTTACACATCACATAACCCTAATCCAGCTGTCCAGAATGGTGCTTACCTGTGAATGTTGTAGCAGATGACTCCAAACTTTAAAGTTCGAGACTCTTCCTAAGGCTAAACAACAAAGAATTCCACACACTGAAACTATTTTCAGTTGGATTCCATCAAAGTGGTAGATTTCCAAATGGTAAATTTTTAGGCTTTTTGTCTGTTCCCTATTATATTCCCAGCCTGGCTAGGTAGTCCCACAGGGCTATTTTCACAGCAATGAAAGTTTGAGTTATGTCCCTGCTGCGAACTGCCTCTGGAGTAGCTTTTCATTCATGAAAGAAAAACCCCTCCACTCTGCTACTTGCACTAGATAACTCAAGTCGACCACCTGGAATATCCTGCTGACTGCTATGTGGCTCCTTTTGTTCACTGCATTATATTTTTCTTGTAGGTCTTGAGAAGCCCAAGTTCCTGTGCAAAAATCCAAGTTACCTGAGCGGGTTCAACAGCAAATAACATCCTTGCTTTTTTGCACTTGGAGGGAGATGACTACTTGCACTTAAATATCAAGCTTAACTGCATCTACATTTGTCCATCCTTTGCATAGCCTTCCTTCCCTGTTTCCCTGACAGCAGAAGCAAGGAGTTTTAGGATCACAGGAATGAATGCTCTAGCAAAAAGTTGTACCGGTGCATAAATTAAACTTCACTAAAGCTTCTGTACCCCACTTACAGGAAATTATGCTTTGCTCTTGCAGGATATTTATGGACAAATGATGCAAAGAGATACTATCCTTGGATGTAAGGTACAAGCTAGTTAAAGAAAGGAGGTAGATGTTTTTTTGGGGGAAACAAAACCAGTTCACACTATGTGTCTGCTTCCCTTCAGAGGAATAAAAAGTTCAGGCTGTGACTATACTGTGATGGGTGAGACCTTCTGAAGGACATCTGATTGTAGCCAAAGATTTCTCTCACTGCTCTCCCAGTGAGCAATGGAAAGGATTTCCCAAACGTTCAGTTTCCCTCTGCACAAGCAACCACAGCATATGATTCTAAGACTTGAAACTCCCTCTTAAAAGCAGGAAAGATTTTGACTTGTGGCTCTGTCTTGAAGGCTACTGCATCTCTCTAATAGAAACCTTCCTATTTCCAGCCTATATTTATTCATGGCCCTCTTAAATCAGTTTCTTCTTGTGCCAGCATTGTCCTCTTCCTTAAATCTCTCTTTTCCTTTGTGGCGTTTACCTCCATAATGCATTTATAGATAGCAGTCTTACCCCATTCTCAGCCTTCTCTCTCTTCATTGAAATGACACTAAGCATTTATAGAGTATTTTTATGTCTGAAGTTCTGCACAGACATTATGAGTTTCTCCTCACCAAGAAGATGGGCAGATAAGCAATATGAGAGTTTTCATTTTTTCATTTTTGACTCTTAGTGCATGTTTGTGATGAGATCATTCAGGCAGAAAGCTGAAGCTGTCACACTACAGAGGAGCATCACATTACAGCCAGAAGGAGAGTCAGAACTCACAAGCACCAAACAGCATTCCAGAAAACAGCCTGGATCATGGTCTATTTCATCTTGGTTTTGCTTTATATAAGCTTTCCCCTCCTTCTAAACATCGGTGTTTCATAATAGTCCATAATATGACCTATTAAAGAAGCGACATTTTAGCACAAACAATATTGCCAAATTTGCTAGTGACACATAAAAGAAAATAAACTTAAAATATATATATTTTTTGTACAACATTTCAATGCTTTGGCTGCACTGTGGCTCACCAATCCAAGGGTCACAGCTATGAATGCTTTGTTCTAAAATCTTTGGAACCATTCATATTTAGAAATTTGTTAATGGAATGATAATGGCCTCATATCTCCAAAAGCAGAGGAATATCTCTGGAGATACTGAAAGAATATATATCAAAATGTAATGAAGAAATGCGATATCTCTGATTGCTTCCAAAAAAATCTTGCAAGCAGCACAAAGCCTACATGAAAATCTAGCAGCATCTCTGGCTAGTTTTCAGATACATAGCAGGGTACATGTAAATCTTTAGTGCTCAAAGAGCTGAAAAAAGAAAGCAAGGAATCAGATCTCATACACACAAAAGACAAAAGCTGAGCTTTCATTTTCCAAAGTTATCCAATTCATATAAATACAACCCAGCAAGTTTTCATTCAGTAAGAGTACAAGCAAAAATCAAAGTGTTAGACATCAATTCCTCAGTAAAAGGCGATTTCAGATATCTGGGTATCCTAATATCTGATTAAAATTAAAAAAAAAAAAAGGAAGACAAAGTAACTCAATGGCTAAGTGTCTCTCTTGTAACAAAGTCCTATTTCACATTCAGGATTATTTTCAATAGGCACGTTTTACTGCCTCCTTATGACATCTACAAAGCTGCACGAAAAGGTGGCTACATCATCAAAAATGTGAATTACCCATTTATACAGTGATGACACTTAATGGGAGAGGAGTGAGAAATGTTCTAATTTGGAAAAGATGCAATATTTCTAATATAAATTATAGCCCAATTTGAAAAGCAAAGAAGACCTGATAGATTACTGTCTTGCTTGAGATTTGCATCTCTTCCTGAGCCCTGCCAAGGCAGAAACCTCCAGCAGTTACAGGTGAGTACAAAGTGACTGCTTAATGCCAAAATAATGTCATTGGTTTTAGATCTATTTGGGCTTCAAGAGCAAGCACATGACCGAAAACAGGGTCTCAATCTCTGCCTTATTCCCCAGTTCCTGGAGTGCCTCAGCACACCCAGCTCAGATTCTGAAGCCAGACCTAAGCATCCTCAGGACTCCCTTGCACCCAGGCACAGCAAAAAGCAACCCAAATACCAAGCCAATGACATTGCTGTTTCCACTGAGGAATGTCAGAGACAGTGTTACAAAACACAATTAGCTAAATCCATGTTGTGGCAGCAGAGTCTTATGCAAACCAAACCAAGAAAATCCCCAAAACAGGCCAAAAAGCAAAGCCTATTGTCAACAAAAGGACCTAGACCCTCTAGGCTGGTAGCAGAAAAACTCTTCATTGATCAATCATTGAGCCAACAAAAGACAATGTAATATGTAGACAGTTAAATGATAAGGACATTATCAAACAACAAATAGTAGAAAAGGAGATTATAATTCAAATCAACTTGTATTAAAGGCGGGACAATCCTGGTTCATAATTACAGTCTTTTTATTTTGAGCAGGTGAGCTTTAAGACCTGCTTATTGAAGTCAGTTGAACCAAAGATCTTAGAGGCCTAAATAAGAAGGCATAAAAAACCCTCTAAGTCAAATGGATAAAATCAAATCTGGTATATGCATTCTAAGTGTGGAGAAAGGAAAAACCTCATAGAGCACGTTGGATGGAAATCTACATTAAAAATGGTTGTGAAGATGCCTACAAGAAAGAGATAAAGACTGACAAGTAATTAAAACAACTTCTTAACTTTATCCTAAGACAACAGCACTTAATACACTGCTATAAAAATGAAGGAATGTCTTACTGCAGTCCTGCAACTTTGTCCCCAGTCCAAGACCATTCAATATTATCATTAATGATGGGGATGATGGAATGCTGCATACGCTTACAAAATTTACAGACAATGACTAAAGCTGTGAGAACAATGGAGAACAGGACTGAAATTCAAATTGCATTGGCAAATTGGATAAATAGCTTGCAAAAATGAGATTCAATACAAGTGGGAGGACAAACATGGGGCACAACACTTAGGCAGGAATAATCAGTTTGCACAAATACAAGATAGGGAACAACTGGTTAAGCAGCAATTCAGCATAAAAGGGTGTGAGGATTACAGGGGATTACAAAGTAAGCACAGTTCAGCAATGTGGGGCTAATACAAATGACATAAAGGCACAAAACCATGTATAAAAGCAGGAGGATAGCCTGTGAGATAGATGAACTATTAATTACTCACTCAGCATTGTATAAAGTGTTTGCTTTAGTACTGTGTCTACTTTGAATACTTTCGACCAGAATCCAAGGAGAAACAAAAGCTGGAATGGTCAGAGACTTAATCTGATATACTCAGAAAGAGTTAATGAACAACAACAACAACAGAAAAGAACAAAAAAAAATTAAAAAAACGAAAGAGATGGAGGAAACGATGACAGTTATTGGAGGGTTATATAAAGGATAAATCAGGAACTGTCATAACACAAGTGGAAAGCATTCAAAGGAAAAGTAAATGCACAGTAAGCCTTTTCTTACCTTGATACATAAATAGTAAAGAAAAGAGCAAGGTCATGATACACTGAAAACGGGATCAATAAACATAATCTTCGTGGACCCATAAGCTAAACAAGCACTTTAGCATAGCTTCACTCATTTTAGCATAGTTTCACTAAAGGTGACAGTACAGAATACTCAGAGATGCAGAATAAAGGCAGAAAAGTAGGATCACTATAAAAACAGGGGCTAAAATGAGGTGGAACAAAAAGTCAAAGTACTTATGCAATTGATGTGTCCAAATGACATCTATCCAAAAAACACTAGGAAAACTACCATATGCAAATATACTGTTATAGCAATAGTAAAAATACTACCTGCACATCAAAAAATACCAGTAATAAATTCCAGTGCCATAGCCAAATCAATTTGCAAAGAAGCAATAATCAAAGTTACAGAAATAAGGGGACATGGTAAAATAAAACTCGAAAGAGTTTTATCTGCAGTAGTTTGGCCTAATCTAACTTTCTTTCTACAGTGTATTTGGACTCGAGAAAAACATCTGGTATATATAAATCTGTATGGGAAATGACCTAGACAATACGACTTCATAGGAGAAGCTACTTAGCAAGGCACTGAAAGGAGGTAAATATGGGTGTTCTCAAAGACTGATTTCATAGCCAGTCTTATTCAGCAATATTTATTTTAGTGGACTCAGCAAAAAGAATATGAAGGCAGTTAAGTAATATGCTGATAAGACAAAGCTTGTGAGCGTCCCTGTACAATAAAACATGATAATTAAAAGGAGTTTGGAGAAAAGGGATGAAATACTGCAGAAGAGGACAGCGGTAGTAAGGGATGGATGGGAAATTCAGGTAGAAGATGGGAGGGCATCAGTTTGACAAGAAGAAAGACGTGAGTGAGCTATTTTATCACAAGTGATGCTGAGCAAAGGTAATTGCACAAGAACCTGCACAGGGAACTACTGAAATGTCCTTTGGAGCCCTGTGGGCACTCTGGTGATCCACATTCTCAAAAATGATGAATTTAAGCTATTTAAAATGGAGCAGGTGCGCAGAACATTTTCTAGAATGATCAGGGAAATAGAAAGCTTTGCTGAGAAGAGAAACTGTTTAACAAATGAAGGCTGGGAGGGAATATAATTGTTCTCTATAAACATATCAAAGAGGTAAACGCCAGGGAAGGAGAAGAGCTATTTAAGCTAAAGGCAGGTATTGGCACAAGAACAAAAAGGTAGAAGCTGGACATAAATAAGGTTAGACTGGGAGCATGATTTCTAACCATCGGAGGAAGGGAATTCTGGAGAAGCCTTAAGGAGCATGAAATTCAGGTATTTTACAGTGGAGCTTTATTGGTTTGGGGAGGCACCATGGTAAGGTGACTGCCTGGGACCGCAGGAGGATTTAATTCAATGAGACAAAGAAATCCTTTCAATCCTGTACCTCATAAAAAATAGAGGTCTTTCCTGAGCACTCCATGCAGGTATAAATCAGTTGTGCTCATCAAAGAAACATCTGTCATGCACAGTGTGGGGCACAAACAACCATCCTGATGGGTCCTTCAGGATAACGTGTAATAAGACCCTGCCATTCCTATTCCATGGATACTATCAACAAAAACCCTTCAAAGCTGTCTCTTGCAATACATGGCCTTTATATTAGCAAGCACTTCCAGAGGAAGGCACAGCATACACAAACATACTTTACATCAATTAGAACTGATCAAATCTAAAAATCAAACCCACTAGGAAATGATTCTACACTTTTTAAATTACTCTTAAGATGTGGGTTTTCTCCCTTTTTTATTTCTCAAACTACTTCATGGAAGACTTTGCTTCAAATGAAATTAAATATTATGAAAGTTTCTGGCTAAATAGCTATTAAATGCTATAAGAATTTTCAATTATTTTAAAAAACTCTTTATCAACTATTTTAATTTAAATATTGTTTTGGATAAATTTTGATGAAATATTCCATTAAATTTGTAGTAAAATGTTCGAGAAACCCTTCTAATGAAGTAATACATTTTATAAGAGTTAATAGTTTATTAGGTGTCAGATGATTTTTTTGACAAAAAATATATTTTAGTGAGAATTTAGAAATATGTGACACACATTTTCTACCCAGCACTTTTCCAAGGAGAATAGCTTTGAGTCCTGTACTGCATTACAAATGGGCACATAGGGAAAAGAAAATAATTTGATCAAAGGGAAAACAATGCATTAATAAAGTACCAGACCTCAAGCGTCCAGACTCAAAACCCCATCTCTTTTTAAGAAATAATTTCTTTCTGACAGAACTCATGCAAATATATGAAAAACAGTAAAATATTTTTTCTAGCTGAGAAAAAACGTGCTATATATTATATACTTTGCAAAACTATATAGCTCTTGAAAGGTCCTGTTGCTGTAGAGCAAGCTTCATTTTCCAAGGACTGACACAGGCCTGGTTATGATGATGATAAATGCTGAGAAAATAAATTTCACTTTGAGATAGAACTCAAGTAAACCCCCAAATTCACAATGAAAATCATGACTGCACGGCAGATCTGTATCAGGAAGCTGCATTTGAAGTTGTGGCTTATAATTAACCTTAAATCCACAGCCGATGAAAGTCCTAATATTTTTTAGTGTAGTTTCTTTATTGCCACTCATGTGGAAAAAAAAAAAAAAATCTTGACAGGCCAGTGGTAGGACTCTGGATTTAAGGGAGCTTTAATGCTACAGCACTTGTCAACAGCATGTTGTTTTCTTTAAATGCTATCATAAAAAAAGAGAAAAGCAAATTAAGCTATCAAACTATCATTCTCCAGTGTGTTAAGAGCCAGCATGCGAGGAAGGGAAACCTGAAACCTTTTATTTACAGGACTGAGGCAGGAATCTGGAGCATGTCTCTAATAGGGGGGATCAGGTGCAATCAATTACTCTGCCCCTACCAGTCAGAAAGGAGGTGCCTTTGCTGCACCGACTGGAGCTCCGTTAGCACCATGGCAGGCCCAGCTCTAAAAGCCCTGGAAGGGATAACAAGGCTCTTTGGATTTCTGCATCCAGGTCAGGTTTTCCAAGCATCAGGATAATATTAAAAGCAAGCGAGGTGGATGTTACATTAATTAACTGCCTTACAACTCTTAGAGACGGTTTTTTCCATTAGCAGACTTCCTTGAGATCCTGATTTCCCATATAATCTTGATCAAGTAATTTCTCAAATGCCTCTCCAACAGTAATAAATAAGGCATGTTTGATATACCCAGAATGCAGACAGAAACAGCAAGTTTCATAGGACTGATTTCCAGGTGCAAATGGAACTCTGTGGGTTTGGATATTTTACTCCAAGAATTTGTTCTGTGTGCTATTTGTTCTCTAGAAACTATAAACTGAGACCTGGAGAAAATGCAAGACTTGTAAAATTCTAGTAAGAAAGGCCAACACTGATCAGCTTCCTTGATTATTCTTGATCATGGAAAGTCTGCAGAAATTCCTGTTGTGAGAAACATTTTGGTGCCAGAGAACAGCTTGGGTTCTTCCCTTCTGCATGTGCACCCAGGGATAGGCATAAGAGAGAAAGTTAAGCAAAGCATTTCAATCTCAGTCAGACTTTTCTTGCTTTGGTGAGTTTCAATCACAGAATTAACATTGTTTATAGTAGCTTCTGTGGACTTCAATAGTCTAAGGGCTTCAGCCACTAGAAGTCAAATATACAAAAAACTTTCAAATCAAGGACTCAACAGAAAAAACAAAAATCCAACTTAGTTCAAAATGTTAATATCTCTCCATAATTAACTTCACTGTCCTTTTGTAAAACCCTGCCACTAGTGTAGCCACAGAAAGATGTGGATATAAATTGCAGCATAATGGACTTTCAGAAATTAAGTCATTTAACGAGCAGAAACCCCAGAAAAATACTTTACGTTAGGCATTTAGGACTTGGTTTGCTAATTAAAACGGATAATAAATATGTTCACATGAAAGGCATCCCGTATGATTTCTTGTCTCAACTCAGTGGTTCCTATTATTTCAGTGCTCTAAAGCAAAATCATATTTATCATAACTAATTATCCAGATAATTCCTTGAAATGGTTCTTTCATTTAATTATCCTGTAACTCAGGGTCTTCTGTAACTAACAACAAGAAGCAAGCTCAAGAAACAGACAATAACTTGCAATCCGTACTATCAAAGCTGCTCATCTCTAAGTCTTTGATAAGGAAACATTATATTTAATAACTGGGTGCCTCAAGAAGAGGCCCACTGTGCAAGCATTTCAAAGCTGTCATTTCCAGTAGCCTGTGTTTGTTCGAATACTTCTTTATCACTGACTTTACTGGCAGTTGCTTTCTTCTATTTGATGCTGCATTCTCTGCTTATCCTGACCCACGAATTTTCCATATAGATCAGACAGATTTATAGACCTCGCATACTGTGTAGGGCACAGAATGCTACACAAACAACATTTTAGGCTGATTAATGGGTTTGTGCACCACATTAAAAACATCTTGTTTTGCTCCTGCTTCTTAGTCCCCTTAGGTAAGTTAATCTTGCCCATCATATCATATTTGTCTCGAGGTGCCTATTTTCTTCATTTATCCTCTTTTCCCTGCTTCACTGCTCGCTTGTCTTTCTCTCAGAGTGCACTGGGAGGTCTGTGCTGCAGGTGGTTTTGTCTGCTGCCTCTGTGCCACTGCCAGGGAATGCAGATACAACCTGCTCAAAACCTGGGGAAAAGCCACCTCTCAGGTCAAGGCTCTGTGCAGCCGTGTGAAGCAGCACACATTAACCAGCAGGGAACTCACAGGACTTCTCAGCTGCACCCTGACACAGGGCAGAGCAGAGTAGGAGGGACGGACATTATGTTAGAGACTTCAGGCCACCTGGAGCAAACACACATGCACAAAAATCTCTCAAGGCACTGCTAGAGCAGGTCTAAAGCAAGGCCTGCTACAGCACAACTGAAAAACCCTCCAGGCTGCTCACATGGCATGTAAAACTCGGCACGGACAAGTCCCATGTTCCACAGTATCCCATAACAAAGCTATAAAAAATTCACCTGGAACTATCTAGAGACACTGATGCTGTTACTTTTCACCCAGTACTCCAAAACAGCAGAGTTTTGCTGAAACTCCCCATCTTTTGTTCCTTCCCTAAGGTACACATGCTCACATCAGTTTTCACTCTGAACTGTAACACAAGGGTAAATCCTTCCCAGGCACAGGAGATATTCTAGATTTGTACAGGCACAGAGAGGAAAGTTTTACCTTTCCTAATGAAATGTAACATATCAAGTGTTTTTATCAGCCTAGAACTTTCTAATTGCAATCTTAGGCCCACCTGTTTATTTAAACGTCTCCTGGAATACTGCTTGCTCAAATATCATTGATCTCACACACACACACATATATGCATCCATAGCCTCGTGATATTACCCTTTGCTTGCAAGAGATCAAGACCAACCAGACTGGAAATTAACTCTGTCAATGCTGTTCCAATATCCCGTATGCTGTGCCACCATCTTGCACTTAAAATCAATGGCACAAAAGGCTGCCACCAGGAGCAGAGCTGGTATGCCCCAGGGGGTCTGCTGTGAAAATCCAGCACTAGTCAATGAAACCCTGTTAGTTCACTGCTTCAGTTTACAGCAAGAGTGCTATTGATGCCAAAAAAAAAGTAGCCATGCTGGTTTTTGCTGCACAGTAAAGCGCAATGGCCGAGGTGAGAGCTGATAATCTGATGGGAATGGGAAAACATTTTACAGAACACAGAAGTTACTGACAAATTCCTAAGAGCAGAGGCAGCAATAGAGAGGATATTTTTGCCCATGTTACAGCAAAGAATGGGTACTTTGATTGCCTTCTGCTTTTTACAGATTGCCTTAAATTTCCCATAGTGCTAGGGAAGAGAGTTGTTTGCAAAGTGAGTCTGATGCTTAAATCAGAGATCACAGTGACTTGTTGGGATTAATATGTTGTAGACAGGACCAGTCTTCTGGTGAATATTTCCAAGTACAGAGTGTCATTGCATCAAGCAGCACCTTGCTGTTAGACTGTGCTCCTGGCTCAGTGCAAGAACCTTTGTGAGCCCACAAGCCGTATTCCCTTGCTCTTCCTACAAGAACTCCCTGTAGGAAAGGGGGGTAACACCTGTGGTGAGCTGAGACATACCTCAGGGAAAGACAAGTATTTTGTCCATCTACGTACTCCTAGCAAATATATTAGCTAGAATAGAAAAATAAATTTAAAAAAAAGGCCTGCCATCAAATTAACAGAACTTGATCCACACCATGCCAGGCTGATGCTAGCTCCAAAAGGGCCAGAAATCACCTGTATCTCGGGTGTACCAAGGACAGTCAGGTGTCTATCTTCTCCTGCTTGGCATCAAGGACACTGCAAGCGCATGACCACTACCAGCACTGAATTGCTATCCTCTCCTCTTCTGCTCTGGCCACTAAGCAGCAAGAAGCTAACAAGACACCCCATGTCAAGTGGAGATCCTAAGGAGCCAGGAACCAAGTGCCATTGTGCTGTGAGAGGCCATCACCTCTCCCCTTCCAGGTAAGACACAGCTGAGATATCTGAAAAGCTGGAGCTTATCTCCTCTCTTGGGGAATAAGTTTCCCAGAAAGAGACAGAGGGTTAGCCCAAGTCTGCCTGCGTTTAGAAAATGGATCATTTGACAGGGAGAAGCAAAAATCAGGAGAGAAAACTCAAAGCCCCAGCTGATGGCCCAAACCTTCATCCCCACCACCATGAGGCATATCAGCACCAGGGCCAAGGAAGCCTGCAGGACAGATGGCTGGATTGGTGCCTCGGCTTCCCTGCCAGCCATCAGAGAGTCCCAAAGAGTTGAGACAAGAGATGCAGCTCCAACCTCACCTGCAGCACCAGACAGTGCCTGCTGCTGGTGCCATGCATTGCCTGTACTCTCCCAGGGCTGCACTTTCCACTTACAGGGTTGTGCCTCCTCTGAGGCAGCACCAACCCCCACCCTACATTAGTGCCTCAGCAATCACTTTGACCATAGCAGAAAAACCTCCACCTGCCTCACAGCACAGGGGTTTCATTCCTGAGAGCCAGCACTGCTCCAGCCTGCACTGGGTAAAGCTGTGGTGAATCTGTTGTTTTCCTTTTATCCAACTGTACCATGCGTGAAGTTCAGACACTTTTTCTCCTCCAGCTCAGTGACTTACTGCAGAAGCTCCCCCAACTCCACCAACAGCTCCTCTTCATCAGCTTTATTGTAGCTCAGTAGCATCAACAAGCAGTTCTCAGCCAGCTGCACTACAGACCTTTCTAAGTCTTGCTGCAGGTATGTGGCCACCACACACTAGCAAGTACACCCGACCTCCACAGATATCAACCAGTACCAAAACGTCTACTAGCCAACCCCCCTGCAGTATGTCAAAAGATATTGCCTCTTTCTCCAGCTATTAAGTGGTGCTACCTTCTGATTTAGAGCTGGTAGCTCTGGGATACATTCAGGACCATAATTCTGCTTAACTCGCTCTCCAGTAAGGTTGCAAATTGGAGCTCAAGTCAGACTGTGAACAGTCCTTGCTTGTTGTCTTTGAATAATTCAATGACGAACAATTTTGCACAGAAGACAATTCAAGGACAAACTAAAAGACATGAATATTTCACATTTAAATCAAGGCTTTTGAAAATGTTCTGTCTGTTCTACTGTATCTGTATTTTCCACACACCTGGATACCTGTGCAAAAACACGGACAAAAACTATATTTCATGGGACAGTACACTGCTAAATTTCATATCCAGATCTAAAAAAATTAATTCTTGACCTACAGTGGGTCAATATAACTCCTTGCTCCCAGGAACTCTGTATCTACAGACAAGAAAATTAAACTCCAGTAGTTCTATAATATAAGTGATTTCTGCCCCTGTATGACTAAAATGCGTTTTCTCCTAAAACTGACTACGTATTAGTCTCTAACAGAGCTAACCAGCCAATCTTAAATCTTGTTGGGCTTTATTATGCTTCTAAGGCAAATCAGTGAAGTCACCTCTTTGTCACTTCATTAATAACAAATATAGCCATTAGAAGTGACCATATGTTCCTGCAGTAGCCAGTGTTATTAATTCCTAGCAGGGGATGCTTTTTTCTCCCTAAAAAAACAAACACTAACTGCAAAGACCTTTTAGCTAAAGCAAGATCTTCTTCACTGTATAGAAACAGCTAAAGTTTCTTCAAGGTTTCTGCAAAAGAAAAAAAGGGAAATTGCAGAAAACAAAGCACTTACCAAGACCATCTGTTTATTATATTTCAGCTGACTGTGTACTGAGCTGACTAGAAGGGGCTCCATCAGCATCCTTGCCTACTTGTGCTACCTCATTCCTTCAGTACAGCGTAAAGACAGACGGCCAGTGGCACCTTTGTTGTGCTTAGCAGAGCTTTGCATGCTGGTGGGTGGTTATTCACACAATGCCTTCAGCAGTGGTGCTGTAGCAGAGCCCACGTGCAGCAACACTTTCAGACAGCTCTGGGGCTCCAGCAGGTGCAGCACACAGTTCCCTCCTGGGAAGCAGGAGCTGTGGAGAGCATACTACGTTAGCCCTCCAAAATCCTCATTAGCTCTCTATTCATCTCAGGAGCCACCTCAGGAGGCAGACACAGTGCTACGAAGCTCTCAAACATTTGCACGTGAGCTCTGCTTTGTACCAGGGACAGTCATCAGACTTGAGAGCCTGGAAGTTTCCCATGGGGGTCGGAAGAACTCGCTTTTGAGTCTTCTCTTGTGTCACTTCCAGCTGTTGAGAAGGTTCTTCAGGTCACAAGGCATATTAAGAAGCCTACCAGACCTTTTTGCCTGGGAGGATGAGGCTCTCAGAGCTGCTGGGTCAACAGCCACTTTGCACACTGCTGCTACGTATCCATTTTTTCCATAATCTGCATGCATTCTAAAACACCAAATATAAATGCAAGGAGCATCCACATGCATAAGATCATTCTCATTTTCATTTGTCTTTTCATAAAGAAGTTTGCTTCATCACAATGAATTAATTTGCTAATACATTTTCCCTTAGGGCATGTGTGTTTCCTTGATTGAATTGGTTATCAAAATTTATTATAGTTTAAGACCCACCCCCCAACATGTGCAAGGCACTGATTTATTATTAAATGCTCTAAATTTTGTGCCTTTGTAAAATGGACATACTGTGGATTTAACTTAGATATGTTGATAGTTCACTAGCATTGAAGCTGTGGATGTCACACACAATTTGCATAATTTTGGTCATTGCAGCACTTGCTGTTCCTGTAAAGCTAACCAGTGCAACAATTGCCCACTTTGGTGTAAATAAATTTGAGGAACTCTTCCTATTAGGCCGTGGAGACAAAATATATTTTCTCCTTGGGCAGTAAAAAGGAAAGAGGCAGGATGCATGGAGCTGTGCAGGGGGAAAAGGAAAAATTCTTCCCCCAAATAAAGGGATTTATTTGTTTTCTTTGTCTTTACGTGTGGCACTTGAGTTAGCCATTTACTCTCCCCTGAATTTTATTTCTGACTTTGCAAAATGGTAAATCTAATGTTGAATTGTAAATCTAAAGCTCTTCATTCCGTACCTCAGAGGGCTGAGGGGAAGATGACCCAAATAATGGGTATTCAGAACAGCACTCTCAGTACCAAGCTATGAATGAATGAGTTGAGGTAATGAGAAGAGGAAAAATTGCTTTAATGCAGTCTGGTCCAGATGCATGCCAGCTTAATCCAGTTGACCTAGCAAGACATACTTTTTGGAATAGTAAAAATAGCCAGAGGATCCCTAAGCTTTTGGAGAAATAAGGAGAAAAATGGGCATTAAACACCAAATCACAACCCTCGGCAGTTATTTACTATTGCAAGTGTGGGAAGGTGCCCCACAGACACTTATGTATGAGGATAAGAAATGGTCACTTTCTGTAAAAGAGTAGCACTGGACTGAGGCCCTCCTGACAAGACCCACCATTTCTGTCTGAATTCAGTTTACACCGTGCACGCATGCACGCAGAGTTGCCATCCAGCCAGAGGTCTGTCTGCAGGAGTGGCTGTGAGCTGACACACAGGCTGGTTCTTGTTCTCAGAGCAGCAAAAGCAAGCAGCAGATGAACTGAGATCTGCCAGGGACCCAGCACGCCTGCAAAACCCAACAGGAATAGGGGAAGACAATTTCTTTGAACTCTGTGGCCTGCCTTTACACAGTTTTGCAATAAACTTCCTCCCCATTACATTCAATGTGCTTCTTTCAAAATTGAGAAACAAGGGGGTGTCCTATCACGACCAAGTTAACACCTATACACTCCATGGCTTGCAGTGCAGTGCTGTACAATGGACAAAATGCTTACTGCAAAATCAAGTTACAGCAGTGCATTTGGATACAAGCTTAAAAACACACACTCACTATTTGCTCCCCTGGCACTCTGAGTGCATGTTCATCCACGATTCCTAAGGCACTAAATTTAATCAGAGAAAACAAACACCAATATTTCCTCATATTGTGTTCAAAATAATTTCATTAATTCTCACATCAGAAACAGCATGTACCTTCTTTTTCAAGTTGGTTTAACCTATCTCTCCCTGATTTGAGTGGACGTAAGAGCTTCAGGCAAATAATTTAGGATTAGGAAGTCAAGAGCAGACTCAAGTACATCCATACTTATCTCACAGAAGCATTGGCATTTACCTGTAGTGCAGGTAGCTCAGCCACAGACTCTTTCAGAAATTGTTTAAGTTGCTCAGATGTTTGTCATTCTGCTGTAGTCCACCTGTGCCCCACCAGGGGCTTCATATCTCAAATACTTCAGCTGTACCTATTTTATCTGTGACAAAGGTTCAAGGCCAGTTTACCCACGGAGCTCTGCTTTTGTTCAATACCTGCTTTGACAGTTCACTTTTCATGAGCATGTGATCTGTAAAATACAACTGAACAGTAAAAAAGAATTGCCTAAGGAGCTGTGAGTTCAGCCAGCTATGAGTATGACAGAGTAAAAATGTTCCCTCTTGTTACTCCTGACCAAAACAATAAAAAACTTCAGCATCTTCTGATGCATTTCCCTACCTGTCTTAGAAGTTTAAGACAATTCGTTTCAAGTTTTTCTGGTGTTCCTTCCAGTTCTTGCTGGACTTTTTTTTTCTGGCAACAGTTTGACCCAGTGTCCCCAGTTTTTCTCCCAGCCTCTCGCAATCTCAAGCAGACGTATTCTCACATATTGTCCATTACAATCAATCAGACATGAACTGTGTCCAATCCTTGCCTATAGTTTTGCTGTTAAATCCATTGAATCGTGGACTTCCTGCTGCTCTGAAAGCTGACAAGTTATCTTCCACCGCCTGGAATTTGTGCAATGTAAGAATAATAATAACAACAATAAAAAGAACAACGAAAGAAATTAATCCTGATTAATTACTTTTTCTCCAGCTTCAGTTTTCTTTGAGCTTGCCTGCTTCAGAAAACGTCAGCATATCCCAGCTAGCACTGAGATGACATTCCTGGAGTCACTGCCCCTCTCAAGGTGTGCCTGGAGGTGGTTTGTCCTCACCACTGAGGCAGGTGCCCAGGTGTGTAGACAAGGTGAGCACTAAGGGCTGGATCCACCTCAGGGAGCCAGAAGCAGCAGCTGTCCACAGCGGTCCTGCTTGGCTTAATTTGAGCCCCACAACCAAACACGTGTTGCAAAATTGCCTCTGTTGGCAGAGAGGTAGATTGCAAACTTTCTATTCATTTGAAGTGATTTCAGGGCTCCTTTGGAAGATGCTTAATTATTGATATTCTACCTAGTGTGGGAAGAGCGAATTTGAGAGGGTCCCATTGAGGAAGCCTGCAGAGAAATTTTTCCTTTCCTTATCTTTCATTTTTCAGAAATGTCAGTTCACGTTTGTATTGTGACTCTCTTTTTTATTTTCTTTAGGCTTGCCATGATTAAGAAAGAATAGCTAATCTCTGAATAAAAAAAAATAAATAAAGAAACAAAAAAATATAATTCTGGATCAAAGCATTGTAAAGAAAAGCTGGAAAACTGATGCTCATTTGAACAGTAAGCACCCAAACAGCAGAATGCATTTGAGTTAGCTGAGCTGCTGAATTAACAAAGACAGGGTTCCTGCAGACCCATTCTCATAGGAACTCCCGTTGAAGCTTTTCCCACATTTGTGACACCTCTAATCTTTATTCCTGCTTCTTTCCCTGGTCTTTTCACTCCCTGGAGTCTAATTAGGGTTGAGCTCAGTCTGAGACTTTCCATCTACTCATTGTCTGGCAAGTTGCAGGAAGTAAATATCCCCAACTTCTTCGTGAAACCTGATCAGTAGATTATTATGGAAGAAAGGCCAAACAGCCACACAAACTCTTATTCACCCAGAGCATGACCATACTACCTTTCCTTCATCTGAAACACAAGGAAAAAAAAGGGAGCTGCCGCATTTGTTCTGAGCATTATGAGTGCCTGTGCCTAACTGGCAGTGGATGAGGCTGGCATTCAAATGCAGCATTTTGAAAAAGCAAGGAAAAACTCAAAGGCTATCCTATTGTCTGCAAGTAAGAAAGGAGAGTATTGGGTGGAAGGGGATGCATGCCTGTTCATCTGGGTAAGGGAAACAGTTAACTTCTAGTCTTCGGCTATCTTTTTAATTGTTCATTAGACAGCTCATCTGTGTATACTTGCAATGCAAAAAGCCTATCCAAAGTATGTCACAGACAGATGTGCGTGCTGTGCAGCAGTAACTCCTCATGGAACTCTGAGACGTGATTTCAGGAGCTGAACAGGGGAGGGAGGAGGGTATATTGATCAACCCGGGAGGCCAATAGCTTGAAATAGATCCTTTTATATTTTCCATAGCTGTAGATGAGTTGTTTAGATTACAAAAACACACTAAGAGTGAACAGTGCAAGCCTCACCTTTGCAGGTGCCTCAGCAATTCAGAAATGGCCGCTGCCTTCCCACACCCAGAAGCGCAGTGGGATGAGCGTGCTCAGGAGCAACAGTGCTGAATTCCATAGCTGCACACACCTCCTGAGCCTGTGCATCTCCTCCAGAGCACACCTGAAAAGCTAATGCTGTGCCGTAACACACTCATGATAAGCAGCTGCTGGGTGAGCTTGTCTCTGCCGCTCGCCTGCCACCTCCTTGCCCTGAGCAGCAACGCACGTGTTACTCCGCCTGCCTTCCACTCCAGCAGCTATTTTATAAATTCTTCACTGTGCATTAGCCTATTGGTTTATTTACTAGAAGTCAAGAATACATTTACAACATGCCTCTCTATGAAGCATTCTTTAAGAGAGCTTCCATAATAATTAAGTTAAATGCGATAATGACACCCTGTTGATGGAACTGAAGCTAATGATAATGATGCCATACATTTAGTTGCAAGCACCTACTCAGTTAAATGAATGGGTCTATTGTTTTAACAGCACTAAGTCCCACAGCCTGGGAGACCACAGGAGAGAAAACAAAATATGTTACAATGCAGTTGTTTTGCAGGGCAATAAATAGGTTTGAAATACCCTATTTTGGCTTCGATGAACATGTGCCCAATCCATTACCCTGTCCTGGTATACAGAGATATGTACTAGTGGAAATACCGTGATTTCTAAAACTGGAATAATGAAAAATTGATGCCTTTTTAATCAAATGAACACACATTTGCTCTGTCCAGAATATATTTATTTGCACTACAATAGGTACTTGGAAAAAGTGTTTCTTTCAAGAATGTTTGAAAATCAATAATACTCCCCAACCTTTGCTGATCAGATATCAGACCTTTTTTCAGACTGTTAATGTGCACTTAGGACTGAGTGCAAAACAATCTGAGTGATATTGCAAAGCTTCATTTATTTTACACCCCAAGACTTCCCTGCCTTTTTCTCCAAACACTCTCCCACCAATACAGTACAGTTTTGCTGTAGTGTACCCAGATTTGCCTTTACGAAAGCATCTTCACATAAGGTTTAAAAGAAAAGGAGGTCTTTTTGGTTCGTTGGGGTTTTTTCTTTCAAATTACAGTGTATCTATAGTAATGTTGATCTGAACAAAAATGATAGGGTTGCTCTTTATACCTGCAACAGTCAGATGTGTCTCTCATAACAGCTTTCTTCTTTGCTCTTTCTTCCATGATTAAAGAAATATTAAAAGCATTCATCTTCTTAAAAATATTTTTCTAGAGCATAGAAGCTCACAGTTTTACACACACACTATTATCCTCAGAAGGCAGCTAGGAACTGTGGTAGCTACCCCACAGCCACACACTTCTCTTCCTCCTTTTCAGAAAGTCCCTTTCTGTGAGATGAAGACCATGCCATTCCCTGCAAGCTATTGCTGAGTAGCTGCCTTGAGATTACGTTTCACGAAACATCACTGCCTGAGCAAACTTTCTCACCTATTTCTGTGGTGGGTGAATTCCCAGGCCAAACAGGGGCACGCCTCATCCTCCAGCAGTGCTGTTCCCTCACGCATCACCAGCTGGGGGTCCTCACTCTTGCCCAGGCGCAGCATCCCAGATACCACCGGGGAGGGAGAGCAGCTCAGCCCCAGAGCTGGACAGCTCCGGTCTTCCCTGTCCACTCTGGCTACACCTGCTATCTGCTATCTCAATGCAGACCATGCAAACAAGCGATCTCAGCTAACTGCATGGAGTAATAATAATTCCAATAAATCCAGTGGCACAATCTGGCCTAGAGGACAGATCAGCTACTTGTGTTTGAGCCACGGGCTCTGCCATATTATTCTTTCTGTCTGCTTCCTGCCCCTCTCTGGCTAAAAGCACATTTTTGAGGGTAGCCTGCACTTCTAGTCACACATTTGATTTTTCACACATTTGATATTTCTGGCTAAATATCTTGCAAAAAAGAAACAGACCAACTCATGGTTGCTCACAATTATATGCAATTAATTTCTGGCCCTATGATAAACTATTCTTTGTCATTCATTCCTGTAAACTCTCATGCACATCCTTAGCATGACATCCATAAACACATTCATTAAAATCACCACAACTATTCAGATGCATAAATTTAAAGCATATCCATATGTGACTGCAAGATTTTGGCCTGTTCCTGCTGACATTTCATGTCTATTGAACCCCTATGACTTGGCATATTTAGAAAACATCTGCTGTAGTTAACAGAGTCCATACTCCTATTTTTCCCATCTTTTGTTTTTACGTTCACCCTCAAAGACATGACAGCATCGAGCGTAAATGGCAGCAATATGCTGTGTGTATGCAGAGCCTAAGAGATTCCATCTCAGACTGATATATATGGGAAACTGAACCAATACATCTTTAAACCCATAAGATCTGCAGATGTCATCCATAGCCTTGTAAATTACAAACTTTTACTGTTTTATTTTTACACTTGATGATTGTAAAATATAAAATTTTGCATTATCACTGTGTAATAGCACAAGCTTTAGAAACACGGTGCTACAGAAGGGAGCATATATTAAAAGACAGAGTATTCAAGGGAGCCTTATAATGCAATTTTAAGCTCTACAGCTGACTGTATAATAAAACTGTAAAGCCAGACGTGAAACAATGTTTGCTAATAACAGAAAAGTGAAAACTTTATTAAATTTCTGGGATTTCGGAAACCAGCAAGGAAAAAACAGATGCATAGAGGACATTTAATTAAGGATAAAGACTGTTTGAGTCATGCTGGGGCATCTGGTCACCCTACATTAAACTGAACGTGACAGTGAATAATAAAGTATGTAAGAATGACATTAAAATAACTGAAAGGCAGCTTTGCAAGTTGATATAAGCAAGGAAGTCTTGAGTTAAGGTTCCTGTTCCTCACTTTAAATCACCCTCCTGTGGCTGAACCACGTTGCAGCCACACTCAGTGACACTATTTTTAAGGCCAGGACAAGACCGGAGATACAAATGGAGAAGAAAGACCTCCAAATTTTGCAGAGACCAAATGGGGCTGCACTGCCTTGTAGAGCTGTCTGAGCCCAGCACACTCACCAGCAGCTTCTCCTGCTCCTGGCTTTCCAGCGTGACAAGTGTGGCATGCGCTGCCCTTCAGGCCCTGAGCTATCCAGTGCCCGGTGTAAGATCTCACACCTTCTGTCTGACCACAGCCCAGGGCATGTGATGGGACACAGCAGTGACTGTGACTTTAAAAGCCACTCTCTTCATGGTGTTCCCCAGTACTTCACTGCACAGATTTTGTTCCTACCACCATCTTCCAGTAACAAGCCTCAGAGGAGGGAGGGATGGAGGGAGGATCACAGGATGCACAAAGAGCACAAAACATCAACAAACACATAAAACTCCTCTGTCTTTTAACCAGCTTTTCACATATGAATCCAGTGCTGAATCCCGTTATGAAGATTTTTTGATCGCAGAGGTTAATGCCTACCAAACTCACGCCAGGTCAAAGTCTCAAAGACGCTATGTTCCTCAGAATGTTGTGGAAACAAGAAAGGCACAACTCATGTCCCCCAAAGGGCACGCTGAGGTGGGGAGTCCACAGAGAAAAATGTTGCAGTCACCCAAGCTCTGCAAGCAGCTTCAGCCACAGTTTGTGCCTTATTGAGCACATCTGCATGGCCCCAGGTTTTATCCCAAATGAACATCCATAACTCCATCTGAACATCTCTCCTCACAGTATTCTCCTGAGCAGACTTCATGGTGTCCAAAAGGGGTGACCTTATACTGCTGCTTTAGAATAAAATTCAGTTAAAAAGAGAGGCCCATAGAGAGCCAGGCTTCGTTAGTTCCCGTGCTCTCAGCCCTGTACAGTGCTAAACCAGAAATGTTTTTATTTTTCCAATTTCTTTGGTGCATATGCTAATTTTTGCTCTACATTAAAAATGTTACAACCCAGGGTTAGTCCCCTTCCCTACAGCTCATCAAAAGAGGACCCTCCTGAAATGCAATGATCTTTTTCCAAATCTACTGAAAAATGTGTTGCAAATTATTCTGAGACACAGGGGAGCCCTACAGCTTTGCAGTTTTTACATGTCAGGGCTACAGCATCATCTTATTCAGAGCAAAATTAGGGATGAGAGCCAGACAAAGTCATTCCAGAGATGCCAGTCATGCCAAGCCCTCCTTGAGTGGATTCTATTTTTGCCTGGAATCAGGTGCAAGATCAAAATATCATGTTTTTGCTGGGCCAGGGAGGAATTACACCTCTTACTAACCCCACCTTCATGGAAGAATTAGAATCAGAGAAGAAAAACAAAAAGCAGGAAAAATAAGCAAGTGTTGGTCTATGCAAGCCTAAATCTGGTATTGGCTCACTTTCTAAGTAATACCTGTGGGAATTTGCTTTCTGTTTTCAGAGTGTGGCTTGACTATACTTTCTCTGCAACAACGTTCAGTCTCTTACATTTGCACTTGTCTCCAACATCTGGAGCAGTACGTGCAAAATTTGTTACCATATGACCTTCTAGACAAACATTACCTCACATGCACACGTGGGCCTTTCACGGCAGCTCCTTCCTCTACCGCTCCCCCCATCACTAATCTGTTCTGGAAGACTGGTCCTCAAACTTTTTTTTTCTTTTTTTTAAATATGCCATGCACGTGGCAGATGAATAAAAAAAAAAAGCAGAATTCGAGTAAAGAGACAGAGGCAACAGCATGAAGTGTTCTGAAGAGATAGGAGATCAAAAAAGGTTTCATTCCCACATCCCTTAAAGGTCTATTCACATATACAATAGGCTCATCATATCTGGAATTACTTTGCACGGGAGCTCAGCGTGTGTGCGCTTTTATCAGCTGCCTTCCAAAAGTGCATGCCTTCAGGAAGGGCAGCCTGGAACGGGCAGGAGAGCTGGGCAGCCAGAGCTGGCTGCTGCTGCTGGGAGCAGAAAGTCCAGCCTTGCTGGCAGCCAGTTTTCAGACACTCAAGTGTGAGGTTTTGAAAACAAACACACTTGAGACGAAATGTACACGCACACACACACACACACACACACACATATATATATATATATGTGCATCAATGGAATTAGGTATCCCTGGGACCATGGGATGGTCACGATAGACATTTGCATCCCAGTGCCCTGAACCCTGTGTTGTCATTACCCTGACCAGGGTATTTTCCTCATGGGAGCTCTCTCTAGTCAGGGGTCCTCCAGCAGGGACAGGAAAGGGGAGATAGAGTTTCCTGGAAAAGGGAGATGGGCTTTCCTGGAAACGCAGGAATTATGTGCAGGGAGGGTTTTTTTCCTCCCTCCTCTCTGCTAGCAGTGGTACTTCTGCTCAGGTTGAAAGAGCTCCATAAAAGCTGTCTCAAAATATCCTTTCAAAGGTGACCTCTAAATGAGAATGTGAAATGGGAAATTAAAAAAAAAAAAAAAAAAGAAAAATATCTGCTCTCTTCCCTTGAAAGCATCTCTCTTCTTTTCTGGCCAGCCCATCCTCTTAGGGCCCCTTCCTTTGGGAAAAGCCATGCCTCATGAGATGCTGCATTCCAGGCAGCCATAAATACATTACCATTTTCAAGTAAGTGTCAGTGGGTTTAGGGAGGTCTGGCTCATGATATTTTAGTATCTCTCTTTGACAATATTGCCCAAAACCACAACGCTGATATCAATATTTCACAAGTATTCATGAGAGAAAGAAAAGCAAGAAACAATATATATATTTTATTTTCAAAAATGGGAAAAGCTACAGGAATATTAGAGTTTAAACGAGTATTGCAGACATCAAAATCTGTGCTAAGACAGGACTTCCTAAATAGCTTGGTAAAAGTAAAGGCCAGCATTAACATCACTTAGCATTAACTCTTCCTCCACATAACAACCAAACAGCATTTAAATATCAAGGAAAAAACTACTTATAACTGAACTGAAAGACACAAATGGTCTTACACCGGAAGCTACACCACCATCACCACCACCCCCCCCCATTTTTCACCCTACAAATCTAGAATTTTTTATTTTAGCCTGGAACACTGGAATGTTAGATTTGAAGCAGCTGCTTTTATCTCTGCTCTTCTGCAGCCCTGGTCTGCTCTCAACTACTCTCTGCCAGTTCGACTCCTCTGGCTTTGGTGTGGCTGTATCAGAGCACCTGGGGGGAGTTTAATTTGGTTGTCAGTCCTCCAGAGCCGACCCACACTCCTCAGCTGCGTTGGCTCTGCAGGACTGATGGGAATAAAAAGTAGGTAAGAACTTATTTTTGTGACTGAAGTCAGCAGATACAACTCTGCACAGAGGTAGCAGATGTGTCGAGTAAGAGCATTTTTAAATGGTGACTTCTCAAAGTGAGATTTTACTGTAAGTTATACAGCACACCAGTTTTGTGATCTCTTAGCCCTGAGACTGTCCCTGTAATATTAATTGTATACTTTCCAAAGTGCTACCCTAAACACTTTTCTCAGTGCTAGCAAAAGTAGTAAGAAATGGCCGGTACCTTCCAATAAATATAAATTTCCCCTTACTTCTGAGGTAATCTAATCCATACAGATGCATTTCAAGGTCTGTCAAAGTTATTCAGGTTCATTCCACAGCAGCCTGAACACCCTCTGCCCTGGAGTTTTACCAAGATGTACTACGGAAAAAAATCCAACAGTAGGTGAATTGGTAATATGAGCTATTTCTGGATAAAACTGTGATATTTATTAGCCAAATAAACCAACAAATGAAAAACACAAAGAAGATGCCAAACACAAAAATGACACTCCTGTCACTGTGAGAAACATTGAGAATTTCTCAACCCGAATAAAGCATAAGATTTAATAAACTGTTCTTGCAGATGTGGTTATAAGCAAGTTTTAGCAGCAATAGGTTTCACTGCTATTTGGGCTTAGAACCAAAAGCACTGATGAAGCTCAATGGCCAACATTATTCAGGGGAGAGCTAAATAAAAGTCATTGTAGCAGAACTCCATGGCATACAAATATCCAAGCATGAATAACACGATGCCAGCTCACGCTGGTCCTTTTGTCTGCCTGTATCAACAGTGTGGGTGTCAGCAGATGCTACCCCAAATACACCATTAATTTTGCAACCCAGGAAACCCAACCACACGGCAAGGGGCTTAGAAATTTGAACAAGCTGATCCCGATGCACAAGCAGGCCCCCTGTGGTGTGCAGAGAATGGTGCTTAATCTTTTCCTACCAGTATTCTATCCTTCAGCTCGTAACATCTAACCTCAGGGGTCTGTGAGGCTCAGTAATGCAATGAAAAGCCTTGCATATAAAATTTGAACATTACTGCCCCTAACATACAAGCCTCTCCCGAGTTCAATGCTTCCACGCTTTTGGAAACAGCTCCCTAGCCCTAACACAGATCTCCCCAGCAGCAGAGCACCAGCAGCCCTGCCCTATCCCCCAGCTGGGAGGCTGCCCTGGGCCTCTCACCCTCTGCCCCTGCCCCATCCTTTCACCCCCAGGGCAGGGGCAGGCACTGGCTGCCTGGGGAGGGCAGGAGAGCAACCCTATCTGTCATGGTTCAACACCAAACAGCAACTAAGGCCCACGCAGCTGCTCACTCACTCCCCACTCCGTCCCTAAATGGGATGAGAGAGAGAATCTAAAGAGTAAAAGTGAGAAAACTCAGGAGTTAAGATAAAATTTCACAGTGTAGAAATCCTGGGAGGTGCCAGGATGAAGGATGCTTCTGCTGGGGACACTCCAGCTCCCCAGTGCCCTGTAGCACAGGGCAATGAGAGCTACCAAGGGAAAAAAATGTTCTGTAGAGGATCAGAACACTGCCAGAGGTTAGGGACTTACATATATAAGTCAGTGAGGTCCCAAGGACGTGTGGGTCCCAAGGATCTGGCCTCACCACAGCCAGCTCCCCGAGACCACAAACAGGTAGGAAAAGGCCCCATTACTCCCCATGCATTCACCACTTTTGTCTAACAAAACAGTGCAGAGCACTGCAGAGGCTCTTATTTACTCCTATGGTGAATAATTTGATAAATAGACCCTATCTTTACTCAAGGGACTTTCAAATCATGTGGCTGGCCTGGGCTAATCCCAGAAATGGAGAAATCACCCCAGCCTATGCAGGGACCTCAAAAAAAGAAGGAAAAAAAAAGCCTAGCAAACACTAAGATGGAATTTAAAATCCTGGTCATCCTTCATCACCTCAGACTGGATTACATAGATACCTGGATTACAAGTAAATTTTATTTTCCTGTAATAAAACATTCCTCTTTACAACAGGAACATCAAGCTGACATTTGAAATACACCATTTGACTGGAATTACCCCAAGAGTGTATGCTGCAAAGTGACTGCATCACTGCACACGGCTGACAGTAATTATTAATAGGACTGCTCTTCCTTTGATAGACATGCATTACAGGTGGCTGAATAATGGAAACATTTGTGAACAATTGTTTGGTGGCAGAAAGAAAACCTTCTGCCAAAATTTTAATGCTTAAACACAATGCAATTAACCAGCTCCAAAGCTCAGCTCTTGCAAAAGCAGGATCGTTTTCATGACCCCTGCTGAGCTCTGCAGGAGCACACACAGCAGTGGTGTTTAGAGGGTCAAGAGTGGATGAGGCAGAGGCAGTTAGACTCCCAAATCACCCTTCCTAAGCCACACGAGTTAGTGGGGAATTATTTTCACTTGGATTCAATCAGAAGCATCTTTTGCTAGAGCAATATGCAGAGAGGGGTGAATGGAGTCCCGACCTAGCAGGCAGCTCTGCAACCACATAACCACCCCGTATAATGCTGGAACCCACAGTATATCTGCTGATGAAAAGAGGAGGGAGAAGTCTCTTTAGCTCTTCCAGTAAATCTGAATCAGGGTTATGTCTGTAATAGCAAAGGGATTCACATACTAAATAAGAGAGGATCTCTGAATCCAGGAACTGAATGAAAATGTCAGCATAAAACAAACAGCAATGGCCACATTTTCATCCCAAAATCAGAAAGCCAGATTTTGGCTTTCCAAGGGAGGCAAAGGAATTATCCTTTTTCACAAAGGGTTTATGAGAAGATCTCAGGAAGGCAGGAGGAAAAATCATGCTTCATTAAAAGAAATGCTAAAAACATAATACGATGACAATATAACAGACCAAACTTACAACCCGTTATCCTTAATCGAACAGGGACATCCACACGCAGCCCATGCTGGGCTCAAAGAGCAATACCTCCCATGCAAGTGTTTCTCCTGTCAGTGCTCATACAGTTCATTTAATCTCAGGTGCTTGATGCTGCTCCTCACCCAAGGCACCCAAGGCACAGCTGAGCCCATCCTGTGCCAGTCATGACCCCAGCCAGGGAACTGCCCTTCCCGGCCTGACCTCACACCTACCTCAATGCCTCACCAAAGGGCATTGCTCACCAGATCTGGAGATGCTGGAACTCCCAGACGGGTGCTTTTCATGGACAAGTGGTAAGGAGGAAGGAGGAGGCAGCTGGTGCCCTTCCTGCCAGGGAGCAGCAAGGGCAGTGCTGTCCAGTGAAGGACAGTGAGGCAGGGGCACCTTCCACAAGACCAAGGTGCTTGAAGAAATTTCCACTGACTGGCCTTTGCAGTATCCTTTAAAGAAATGCATACTTTAAATGTAGGATCAAATGTTTTTGTAACCTCATTTTTAGAAAATGAATGTCACCAGTTTTTGCTAAAAAAGCCTCCAAGCATTTCTACTTAATGTTTTAAAGAGGGGGAAATGAGTAAATGCAGTTGGCTGTCAATAGGAACAAATAATCAAAGAGCCTGAACTGTAGATTGTCCAAAACCAGAATATATCCTTCAGCTGGGCTTGTAACTGATGCCAGCTATTTCAGAGAAGCAAATAGCAAAGGTTTACCACTTTTGTCTCACATTAAGATTTTGGTATTTCAGATCTATATTGGCTTTATGATCTTAAAGAGTAAGTGCTATCTGACATTGACTTATAGGGCAAGAGTTATTCCGGGGTTTTGCTAGTCCACTTACATGAGAAAGAAGGAAAGATGACAAGCATGGAGTAATAGGAGTCCCTCCAGTTCAGCTGAGTGAAGCCCACACAGGGACCTGCCTACTGAGAACTTCAAAGTCATATCATCCTCTGGGGAGTGACTCCAGGACAGGGCTGACTTCCACAGCTTCAGGTGGGAAACACCAGCTGTCCACAGCATGCTGTGAGCAGTTCAATTGAGGAAAACACTCATCACAAACAAACAACCTCGGCCAGCTCCTCAAGTCCAACTTCAGCTCCGTGTCAATTAAGGGAGAGGAGCAGCTGGTGCCACCTTCAGCCTCAACACTTGCCTGGAACGACAGGGAGGTCAGCACCTAAAACTGAACTCACTGTAGATCTCACTGGACAGCACTGCCAGAAAAGCCTCGGTCACCTGAATGAAGTCAGGGGTCAGCAAAAGTGTCGAGTGCTGAAATCCCCAGGGCTTCAGGCCAGCCCCTCACAGACCTACAGAGAAAGGGGAAAAAAACCTGTTGCATCTCTTCGTTGTTGCTAAAGAGTGATGTAAATGTAGAATTACACAGATAAGGGCACTGCCAAAGCCTGCTGTAGGATCCTTGAATGTTGCCATGCCAAATGCCAAATCTTTCATTACAGCAAAATTTCCAGCTGCCTCACTTGAAAATGAATTGTTTCTTGTCACTAAAGCAAAGCTGTCACATGCCAAAGTAAAAAAAAAGGCCAAATAAAATCTGTTGCCTCTCATTAGATCAAAGTTTGGCAGAAGAAATAAACCACCACATAAAATGACATTTATTCAGAAGAGCAATTGACTACAGAGTCATTTGTCACTTTTAATAATACTGAAGTTGTAAAATGATGATAATGGAAATCAAGTTACCCTAATGGTAATAAAATATTTGTAAACTAAACTTGTTCATTTTAACTATAAAAAAGACATTGAAATAATTCAACTGCAGAGAATAAAATTGAAATGGGTCTGTAATTACATAGATTTTCAGCATCTTCTTCTATATGAAAATAACTAACTGGTGATGACTCCCACATTTCTGGCACCTTACTCTGCAAAACAAAAGATTAGAAATATATACCAGATGTACAGAAAAGGGGCCTGCAGCAACATTTCAGAAGTGATGCATACATTTCTTCCCATTTCTCCTTCTTATTAGTAGCATGCCAAGTGTCATATCTCATTAACCAAGTGAGCCTGTATGCCAGTGAAACTTCACTGAGTCAAGAGAAGGGATAGAGCACTACTAATGAAGTCACTGGATCTCAAAATCCTCCTCATCACCATCAAGGAAAACACTGGAGGATTTTCAGACATTTTGATAAACAAGCATGCTGTCAAAAGGCATATTTTTTGACCTGACATGGCTTTTTTATCCTAGATGACCTGCCTCCACAGGTCTGATGAATTCAAGGTAAGGACTGCAAGAAATTCAGCACTTTTCTCTAACCCTTCAGGTTTCTTTGAATTCTGTTTTGATCTAATTTCTAATGATTTCCTTGGAACATTTCACATAAAACAAGTTCCAGGGCTGCCAGCTGTAAAACATGCCAGTCCCAAAGGAAAGAGGGCAGGGAAATGAAGAGCACCGTAGTATCCTGGGTGTATCCTAGGCTACATTCCAAGAGTCCTTGTGCTGCTGTTTAAGATTTTAGTTTATTTTAAACTAGAGCCATGTGAGTTTCTTCATTACATCTAGATTCTAGGAAAGTCAATTTTTTTTAATCTCAGAGTAGTGCCAGTGCATCTCACAATTTTGAACATGCCTTCCACTAAGGTTGGATTTAAACTGCGCCAAAATCAATGAGACTGGTACTTCACCTCAGACCCGCCACATATGATAAACTAGAATGGATTTTGAAAATGGATGACCTGACTGATTACACAGGAAATTTTTCAGGTTTTGAAATGGCTTTGGCTGCAGGGACTTGTTTGTCCTGTGTCAGAAACTTAGAGAAAACCTGGACCTTAGGGAACATGGCAAGAAACCAAAAACTGAAGCCAATATATAAAGGCGTGCCAAAATTCTTGCCAGCAAGGTTTTTATAGCTGCATTTAAAACCATTCCCCACTGTTTGTTTGGGTTTGTATTTTGGGTGGTTTTTTTTTTTTTTCATTAAAAAGGCTGCGATCAGCAATATGCAATGGTCCTGCCATTGAGAAAGCAACCCAGAACAGAAGCTTCTGATAACTTCAGAAGTCCACAGTGTCTGAAGGTCCACCATATTCTTTGAGGAAAAACTACAAAACCAAACTATCAGTAAAAACTGTATCCGTTAAAACCATATCAGTAACCTGAATAACTAATGTTAATATTGAAGTAGCCAGGAAGGGTGCTTAGCAGAAAAGAACAATTGTCCTCAAGTTCCTTTCCTGCAACAGAACGAGATTTCAGAAAGCAAACATTTTATCTCCTATGTTGTTATTTACGGAATTATGGGGGTTTTGCTTCAATTCTGTCTCTATATGCATGCTTATGGTAATCATATATATATATATATGTATGTTTGTACATAAAGTTTATCACAGAGTTAAAGGATGAGCCACGTGCTTTGAACACAAGTGAGCTTGAGTATCCTAGGACAGGTTTCCTGTGTGGATCTTAGCACAGCACAGAGGGTGCTCTTGTGCTGCAGTCAGATACATCATTTCAGCATGTGTAGGCAAGTTGAAATCAGCTTTAATCCAGTGAAGCTGCATTGAAATAGACACCAGTAAAGCCACAGTCTCAGCTGGGGTTGTGCACAGTTGGGCCATGCTGCTGGGCTTTGCTGCCAGCAGCGCTGGACCAGGAATTCTGGAGCTGGGTCATGGCTCTTCCTCGGATTCTCAGAGGCCAAGGACACTTACCAGGCAGGAAGGGGTCTGCTTGAAAATTAAGAGGTCTGAGCTTTCCATTCAAACCCAAGTGGCACCACACACACAAAAAATTTCCTCTCGCTGGTGAACTCTCTGGCGAGAGCCCCTTGAGTGGTCTGTGGTCTGTACCTGTACTCAGTGCCACATCGTAGCTCCACCTCCCTCTCGTGAAGGGATCCTATGCCAGCACAGTGCTCCCTTTCCCCTCCCTCTGGAGATGGACCATGCCATACAAGCAGAGACTGACTCATGTAAGCCTAGCGGGGCTCATTAGCCAATGCTTTATTGCCGTGCTTATGAAGACATGATCCAGCCCTGGAAACTGCATGCTCACTCTCCAAAGGCATGGAAGAGATTTCAGAAAACCTTGCCTAACTGGAGCTGCTCTAGGGAAAGCTTGCCCAAGTGTCTATTGGCTAAGTGCTGGACTAGAGCAGGAAATTATTTGGGAGCAAAGTGCAGTGGTATCTCCTCTAGCTTCCTTTGGAGCCAGTTCATGCCCAGCTAGGCTTATTACTTCTGGTTCCAGTCCTCCGCAATGGTTCAGAGGACTTTGGGAAACCTCTGCTGTGCCACAGCATGACACAAACGGAGCCAGCTGGGGTGCAGCTGTGGCCAGCTTAGATGTCTTTCATCCTAAGGGTAGACAGGCCCATTGAAGAAGCATTTAGATGCTGTGCTGGCACACAGCCCTTGAAAACACAGCTCTCTGCAGGTGCAAACACCCCACCAACATCTGCCAGCTGCGGGAGGCAGGACAGAGTAACCAAGCATGGCATCTGATTCAGTTAAACATTATTTTACCAATTACAACTTACTGGTTGTATACCTTCTTAAAATATCATCATGCAGCATCTAAAAGATATGCAACTGTAGTTGGCTTTGGTAGGTTTTGGGTTATTTTTTTCCTCTGCAACTGAAGATAATCATAGTCATCTCCGGAGTGAAAATAGGGATATGTCAGCTCAATCAACTCATACCCTAATTCACCTCAAAAATTAAATTCCTTCATTTTACTTAAAAAAAAAATAAATAAATCCCATGCTCTGGAATAAAATCTAAGTGAATTTTCAAGACATGCACAAATGCACAATCCACCCAATCAGTCATACCCAAATCTAACATACAGTCAATCTCTCAGAAGCACCAATGTGATTTCACACCCTGTTTAATTTCCATGTGCAAAACTTGGTATGCATTTCTGTCCTCAAATTTTCTAAGTGTCCCAAGTGTCTGGGAAAATTAGGTCCATACTATGCTAAACATAATTTTCAGTCTTTGAGAAAACAGTGCATGAATCCAAGATCCTGACACTCATCAAATGTATCAGGAGCCAATGCAATTACTCAGCTCTGACCACTCGTAGCTTTAGGAACATGCTCAATTTTAGTCCAAATCATGACTTTGACACAAGAAGGAAAAATAAATGCTGTCACTAGTAGTAGGAGAAGAAACAACATATTATTACACAAATCCAATAGATCCCGATTTTGTCATGGAACTGACTGAAGCGATGAAGCTCAGATGGATAAATGTGGGCTAGAGCCCAGCACTTCTCAGCCTGCTGGCCCTCACGATGCACACACTGCTGCCAGGGCCACCCTAGGCTGATGGAATGATACCCATTAATTTCAGAGGCACTGGCTCAGTCACTACGTTTCCCAGAGCTGATGTGGGAGGCCCACTGAATCAGAACATGCCAGAGAAGTGTCTGGCATACACCAAGAAATAAAATATCTGCAGTCCAGAACTAAATTATAGGCTGAGTGATTAATTTTGAAAAATGCCTTTTTAAAGATGATACATATGTTCTTTTATACATATGTATATATCAGACACAGGACACTGCTACAAACACACCTCAAGCCTGCTGTCAATATCTTAGGATGAAGGACAACTAAAACGTGTGGGTCTTTTTCCTCTTCTAAGAGCCAGAGGACCTTATGTTCCATGTTCATCACTTTGCCTCTTTCCAGTCCTTAAAATAGCGTGCATATAAGAAGAGACTGAATGAAGTGCCTCACACAGCCTTGTTTCCAGCTATAACCTTTTGCACATGATTGGAATAATTTGCTGTTTATTTAACTTTGCAAGTGTTTTGGAAGACCTCTTGTAACACCGACTGTTTTTTCTCTGCTGGGCTGCTGCTTTCACTGCCTCAGGCAGTTTCCCTCTCTACAGTCACAAGAAGAGATGTGGCCTTCTGGACTTTACGGCCATTGAGTGAGGGTTGTCAAAAGAGAACTGCGGGTTAGACTTCTCAGCCTGCAAAATCTCTCTCCATCAGCCCAGCACTATCAATGCCCAGTGGGGCTTGCTCCAAGCAGCTCACACGCAGTGCCCAGAGAGACACTGAAAGGTGTGGAAGCTTTCATTGCTGCCCTAACAGTGGGCTTAACCACCAAAGAGCATCTCCTCCTGAGAAGTCTGCCAAATATGAACATGTGCTCAGAGATTTTTGCTTTTTCCATCTCTGTAAGCTGGACTCTGAGACTTATCACATCCCTGCCTGTGCTGCCCAAGGACTGTGTGCTTTAAATTACACTTTTGGTAACCATGGTGAAATGCGTGGTCCCATTTCTTATGAATAAAGACTTTCCCAAATATCTTCTAATGTGACTGCCCATGAGCAAAAACTTATTCTTTGACTTCCCTTCCTCCCTGCTCTCAGCTCTGATGAATACAAAAGATGCATCAAATCTTTTCCACATTGAAAAAACCTCCTATATTACTCACAGTGTCATGAGGTATAAAACTGCAGTCAGTGCAAGGAGGTCAGCCCATACAAAGCGTTCACGTATTCCTGGCTAAAATAGCTGTGTTTTTTTTTTTTTTTCTCTGAACACAGTCACTCTCAGGAATCTACATTTTTCTGAACATCTTAGTGTTCATTATAACTCTCAAATTTAGGATTTGCTCTTGACTTGCAATTTCCATGCACAGGTCAAGTAGTCAGCTCTAACGGCTACCCCACCAATTTCTTACAGACACTCAGTGATTCTCTTTTAATTCTCCCTCATTTGCCCAATTAGCATTCTGTTAATTAAACACAGAAAGTGCCTTTACTTTCCTCAGAAAAACACATTCCTGCTTAACCCTTGATTTATATATGTACCTCTGCAGGCTGTTTCAATGAGATTAGAGTTTGCACACGGTTTTTGTTCTTGGTTTGTAGACATTATTCTGAGGAAATCTTGCAGTTTAACATCAGGCTTGCTGTCTGGCATTTATACTGGAGTTTTGCCTAGCGTAGTTTGACTGCTGAGATAATTAATAGTCTTTAGTAACCATGATTCCCTGCCTGTGAACTTCAAAGACGGCAGCAGTTTAATATTCTTTCTTTGACTTTAAATAGCAGACAGTTATTACAACATTACATGATTTGGAAGTGAGGGACTGTACAGGAACTACTAATTGAAGTTGGCTAGAGGGCTCCACCAAATCTACCTTGAGTCAAGCTGTGTATGGGGAAAGGATTATATGATTTTTCTAATTTTCGCTCCATTTCCAACTGAACTCTGTCAAACTCAAATTATTGTATTATCCAGCTTATATTTCAACACATTACTGTGTGCCTGTCCCAGAACTACCCAGTGCTTAGGGACTTCCAGCTGTGGGCTCTGCCTTCCACCAGGCTTACACAGCTCTGTTCTCACCTTCTGTTCAGCCTGAGGCAACATCAGGATTTGTGCCTGTGTGCAAGCACAAAAGCTGTGTATTTCAAGTCCCTTCACAGGTCTTCAAACACCCTGAGAAATATCTCCACGTAGTTCCTTTGTGTTCTCCTGCCTCTTCATTTCTACGCCACATCTTTAACAAGTAAAAACCAGATGTTGTGTAATAACATGAGACACAGCAATTAGAGCACCTTTCTATGGCTTCAGAGGTGAGGGTATGAGTCTCTGCTCTGCTCTTGCACCAAAATTTGCTGCTGCTCCATAGAGGAAGCACATGGCTTTCTCCTCCTCCGAGGCCAGCTGTCAAACCAGACACCCGTGATGCCCATGCTGTGGCACAGCTTGATGGACAAGACCATGCAGTTTCCAGAGGGTCCTGTGGGTCCAGCTCTGTGTGTACCAGGTTACAATTGCAGGACCAGAGCCTGGAGCCTCCTGAACTCCTTGGAAAACACTTCCTGGTTCGCAGTTTCAGTGCTTGCTGCAACACTAGTTATAAAAGCCTGGTGCATCTTGAGACCACCACGCCAGTGCACCAGTGAAATGCTGAAGGGTCTTCCATGGGCAAGCAGACTGGGTATATGTGAATAAACACTGATGAATCCAAAAAGGGATAAAACATTGCATGGCTTTCCCCAAAACCAAACACATAATTTTACCTTTTCTGTCAAGACACCTGGTGTAACTTCAGAATGGCGTGAACCACAGTTCAAAAGAAGTAAAAACTATTCTCATTTTGTAGACCAACTTTCCCGTGTTTAAAAACCTCAGAATTAAATCCCTTATTTTCTCCTACATCCCATTGCTGCTCCTTGGCTGCAGGCTGTACGATCTCCACATACTCATTGCCTCAGACTTCTCTTGGTTTTTGGTGAACACCCTGGACAGGAACCTAAACTCTAATACACTTCATCTGCAGATGGAAAAATTAAACAACGTGTTAAAGAGATGTACACAGTGTTCATAGGAGAAAGGTAAGGAGTTTAGATACCTAGATGACTAGACTACAGCCCAATCCATTGGGTTCATCTCCCTCTTAACTGCAGCTGAGTTCACAGAAGCTCTGTGAGCACAGCAGTGCCTGTGTGGAGACACTCTCCCATAAGCTTCCCTGTACCCCTACAAGAAAGGGGTGGTTCTTACAGCACAAATCCCAGACAAAACGCTGCCTGATTTACAGAAGGTGGATGCATATACCTCTGTGATATTTGAACTGAGTTAAGATTACCAGCCCTTCTTGCCCACTATTAGACTTGAAAACGATCCATTTGATTTTTCACCAAGGACTCATGAAGCCAAGACATTGCATGAGAGAGATTTCACGGCGGTGTTTCTTCCAAGGCTGGGCACAACATTACACTAGCTGGACTAACCCACATTCCAGCCACTGCCTCTGTCAGAGCCAGGACACAGATAAGGCCACGGGAATGCCACTCCATCCCTCGGCTCCCTTTGAGGCAGGACAACAGAACTGCTTTGCCTTTGCTGACCTCTGAGCAACACAGCCTGGGTTTCCTTTGTTCTACATTTCTGAGGATTTCTAGAGTAAGGAAAAGCCCCTTTTTAAAAAATGAACAACTGAACAAAAAACTCACAACAACGAAACAAACCAAAAAAAAAAAAAACCAAACAAATAAACAAGAGCAGGTGGCTAAGGAGGTATGTGGTTAATTACTAGGCATATAGTTATGTAGCAGTGCAAACTGTATTAAACTCTCTATGCACACATCTGATTAAACCATTAGATGACCAGAAAAGGCCAAGAAGACTTTTGCAAGAAACTCTCAATGTAGGTAAAGGAGTCTTAACATAAAATTGTGTCGATATAAATGCATTTGATTCTGACTCCCATTTTATTCAGCAGACACAAAGACTACTGCACTTGTACAGCTGTGCCATACCTATTCTTCTGATCTATGTACATTTATACCTCAAACACGAGAATTTATCTGAAGCTTACAGTTACCTAGTCACCAATTCATAAAGTTTTTCATCCAACTAAAGAACAAGAAGAGCACTACATAACCCAAGTGACCAGGCAGAAAAAAACAACAGACACAGTGTTTGATTTACAGCAAATCCAGCACCTGCAGTTTTTTAGACAAATGATTCCCAGCACAATTACAATTAATGAAGGCACAAATACCACAGTTTATGAAGCATTTTGAAGAAGAGGGGGGGAAAAAAAAAAAGAGCCTACATTCACTAAAAATAGTCCAGCCACATTTAGATTTAAAAAGTAAACATGCATGTTGGAACCCAAGCTGCAGCATTTCCTTTTCTTACACTTTTCATAAGACTCAGCATCCAAGTTTTGCTTACCATTTAACACGTTCCACATAGGCTTCTTCATCTGAAAGTCTGTTGCTGCTTATGTTGCCAGTGCACTTGAGGTAATTGAGTAGTTGTTTTTCTCCAAGATGTTTAAAAATAAAAATAAATACAACATTATTACTTCATCTATTTACAGTGAAACCCAAAGGAAATATTGCAAATTTATCATTTATTGGAGAAAAAATAAAATTAAAAGAAGCACATTATGCTTTTGGAAATAAATTTCCAGCTCCTTTTTTTTTTTTCTGATGTATTCATCAAAGACATATCAAGGGGCTTTGGGATGAGTTATAGGACTTTTTGGTTTTATACTTTTTAAAGCAAATTTTCTCTGTGTTTGCTAGTGATTTAATGTAGCCTTTAGGATTTTTGATGCAGAATTTTAAATCTCTGGAGAAATCATGGCCACTTAAATAATCTAAATAGCACTAATATGTTTCCTTAGACTTCGCTGCTTTATTAATGTTCATAACAATTCAAATATAATGTGCAAAATATGCAGAAGTATTTTCTCAGTCTTTATGGCACTAGATGTTATCTATAAGTCAGCCAACAAAGGCTGCTAGACTGACTCCAGGAGTAGACTTTGTCACAGTCAGACATTTTGGTTCAGGAAACCAAGCAGTAAAACCTAGGGAAAAAACAGTTTCCTCCTAATGTCCAAGTCAGAGTCTGGCTGAGTGCTCAGATCTCTTCGTGTTCAGTTGTTCACAGCTCACACTGTGAACAGCCTCACTGTCTGCACCCAAGGGGTGTCTTGGAAACCCCGCTGAGGTCTCCAAAGGAGTCACACTGTCTGGCAGAGGCACCCTGCGCTCGCTGCTGCCAGTGCGTAAGGAGTTAAAAGGGACAGTGCTGAACTGAACCACCTCTCCGGCTCACTGCCTGTCCCCTTGGCTTTGAGCGAACAAAAGGGGGATCTCTGAATAGGAGCTGAAGATTTCATTTCAAAAGGTATTAAGAGATGTGATACAGAGGCACTATCTGATACCATTTCAGGTGAAAGTACTATGAAAATGTGGTAAAATCATTACGGTTTCAGTGCATGTGTCCTTTTTTCCCTCACAGAAGAATCAAGATACTTCAAGCTCTTTAAGGAAAGAGACAGTAAAAGGTGAATGACAAAAGCCTGAGCAAAGGGTCAGTGGCAGGTCCCTGGGACTGATTACCTCTTTGAAATCCAGGCAGCAGGGGATGCCAGGTGTCAAAGGCTGCAAAATCACTTCTGCTGAGCATCTAATCACCAATGGGTCTGATCAGTGGAGAACATGGGGTGAGGAACCAGGAGAGATCACTAAGAAGGAAATACAGTGAATCATGCTGCTTTACACGGAAGGGAAAAAAAAAAGAAATGCAGCCTACAGAAACTGCTGGCAAAGGAGACAGGCAAAACAAAGAATTAATAAAACACCTAGAAGTGAGGGTAAAGAAATAAAAACTGGAACAAATAAGATCTAAACATCTTTGCCAAGTCTGTGGCAGCTCATTGACTTCAGAGAATGACTTCTCACAGAAGCTTTTTACCCTGATGCCACAGAGTCACTGGGGTAGGTAGGAGGGGATAGGCTAGGGTTCACCATCCGACCCTGAGAAAGAAGAAAGTGGCACAGAAAATGTCAATTACAAAATATGGAAATGTCTTTTCAAAGAAGTGGGGATGACAAATGGGAGATACCGCCGCAAAACCCAGGGCGTATGACCTCCCAGGGGCAGGCATGGTTTCCCAGGGCAAGGAGCCCTGCGTCTCTGGGAGTGATTCTCCAGAGGTGAAGCACTTCACTGACCAAAAGCACTGCAAAACCCACAACCCTGCCAGCCCCTCAGCATCCACCCAAGGCACACTGGGAGAAAAGAAGTCGTACCTGTGCTTCAGCAACCTCAGTGCAATTCCCAGCCCCCTTCCTACCTTTGCTCCACATTTTCACTGGTTTAAAGGACCGCATTGCTGTAATCACAAGCGATGTGGAGGCAAGCTTTCCACCCTGCCTACACTGCCACCTGCACAGTGCTACCCAGCAAGCATCTGTAGCTAGCAGATGTGGGGGTGCACACCATTAAGCAGCATCATTAGTTCCAGCAGGCCCTGTGTGTTCCTGTGTTTCCAGGACAGAGGTGGCAGATGCACTGGTATAATGCCATCACGGGGAGAAGGCAGAAAGTTGTTGGAGGCTCTCCAGGGACACAGACACATCCCTACCATGGAGTTCAGGATGACCCCTCAACAGGATGGACAGGACTCATGAGGAAGAGAGGCTACAGGTCCCTTCCCTGCCCCAGGCTCAGCTACAGCCCCTCACACTTTGCTTTTCTTCAAAAAGAATAGGCAAACAGCAGTAATTTAAAACATACATAAAAAGAACTGTTTTTCCAGTAGATTGGAATACCTGTGGTCAGGGGGGACTTAGGAAAGCAACATATGCACATGTACATGAGGACATGCACTCCTGTAGGGACTGAGAATTACATTTCCAGAATTAAAATGGAAAATGCAATTCTGTTTAATGATGATCACAGGTTTAGCTATACTTTCCTAGATAAACCTGGGTAACAGCAAGACATCACTTGTATTATTAAAAGCCATGTTTATCATGACCTGTGGCAAGTTCAGAAATAAATTCCCATAAAACAGGATGGATATTTACCTCTGGATTACTCTTACTTTACCAAGTTTCGGGGAATGTACTGATCTGTAAAGGTACCTAATGGCTAACTGGGTGTTTATCAACAAAGTATTTAGGCAGTACAGTTGTTTTTTTCCCAGTTACAAGCTGCACATTTGTTTCAGAGTGTTTTCACTACTTGTATGACCACTAAAACGATATATTCAGGATAATGAGGTTTCTAGTGGTTTTGAAATGTTATTTAAATGCTGATTTCAGAAGTACCGCTCATAACCTCTGTTAGGTCTGCAGAGAAAGCACAATTTCTAAGAGGTTTATATCACCATAAATCTATGGAGCTTTGTTGAAGCATTGCGTTCAGAGCAAAATTTTGCCACTCATCTGACTAGATACCCACAAACCACTGACCTAGCTAACAAGTAACCTGCAACACCATAAATTGACAGGCACAGAAAAGAATCTCTGTTAAATGTGAACCCTGAATCCCTGTAAGGTTCTTTTTCTCTTATTTTCGACCACTGTTCTTTTAGTTTGGAGGAAATTTTCCACATCCAGGTTGGTTTTAACCCAGCTCCAAAGTACTTCTGCAAATGGAGTTTGCTATTCAGTAAAGCCTGCTCCTCCATGATAGCAAGGGGGAATGGATGAGTCTTTGCTTCTGCTTTTCCAAAAAGCCAAGGTGTGTGGCCAGGTGTGTGGCTGGGCTGCTGGATGACATCATGTAAGTCACGTTATCTTTCTTTGCTTCAGATTTCCATCCACTTGGAAATAAATAGATACAACACTTTGAAATTCTCTAGCAAAATCCTTGAAATGGGTGGGTCTTATTTTTCTAAGAAGAAACAAAGACCTGCACATTTTCAATGTGGCCAGAGCAAGGATTAGTGAAGCAGGTCACACCCTGGCTCCGACACTGCCTTCCTCTGTGGCTCAACTCACCTCTCTTTGCCTTCATTTCCTATATCTGGTGTGGTATTCGTTCTGATGCACCTTCTCCAGAATACTGTGCTAAATCTTGCTTTCTGCCACATAAGAAAGACTCTGAATCACTGAATAACAGAAGGGTTGAGACTCAAAGAGACCTCCGGAGCTCATCTGGTCCGCCCCCTGCCTCACTCAAGTAGGGCCACCTACAGCAGCTGCTCAGGACCATGTTCAGGTAGGTTCTGACTATCCCCAAGGAAGGAGACTCCACCTCCTCTCTGGGCAACCTGTGGCAAGGCTTGGTCAACCTCACAGGAAAAATGTGGTTTCTGATGTTCAGAGGGAACCTGCTGCATTTCCGACTGTGCCCATCACCTCTTCTCCTGTCACTGGGCACCACAGGGAAGAGCCTGGCTCTGTCCTTTTTGCACCCTCTCTTCAGGTATTTGTACGTGTTGATAAGTTCTCCCCTGAGCCTTCTCTTCTCTGAGCTGAACAGTCCCAGCTCTCTCAGCCTTTCCTCATAGGAAAGGTACTCCAGCACCTTACTCATTTTTGCAGCTCTTTGCTGCACTTGTTCCAGTAGCTCCATCTCTCTCTTGTGCTGGGTAGCCCAGAACTGGATGAATGTCTATGAAAAGCTGAGAAAAAAATGATATCATAATTATAAAAACGAAAATAACTTCCCTTAGAGTTAGAGACTTCAGGAATCTACTGGTTAGTTTACCAAGGAGAAAGTTAAGAGAGAAGCTTGATCATAATTTTTAGGGACCAAGACATGGAACACAACGTAATTTAAGTAATTGCCAGTTCATCAGACAAGAGTGTAACAAGGCCAAATGACCCAACTTGAAAGGGGACAGAAGAGAAATGAAGTGCAGTGCAATTAGTTGTTTAACAATGGCAGCAATTAGCTGCCGGAAAATTTACCAGGCTGATTCTCTGTATCTGGTGATTAAATCAAGATCAGATTTTTTGTCTCCTTTGAAGTCTTGTCCCAGTTCATATAAAAATTCCTCTGGCCAGCGTGATGCAGTAAGTCACACAAAACATGATCACAACAGTCCCTTCTGGCTCTATCATCTATTCTTTTATATGAGATGACATTTGTTGTTTTGATGGTTAGGCAATTAACATTGCAAAACACCAGAAAATTCCTAAAATGCAGCAGTGCTGAACGGCTTGAGTTAGTCTTTGCCTCAGCCTCAGAACAAAAGTCTGAACACAAAGCACCACTGTACTTGTCTCTAAAACAAGCCAGAAATAAGACAGAGAAGAGTTTGGTAGTTTAAATGCCAGTTTGGTGTACCCAGCCTGTCTCAGTGGTGTGCTAATCAGTGGTAGCACCTGTACGCCAGACACAGGCTGATAAAATCTCCATGCTGCCGACCATGATCAAGTGTGGCAGCCAGATTTGCTTATAAAAAACTGAAGCATCTCTAAAGGAAAGCTGTTAAGGGGTTCTTTGTCCTAGCAAAACTGCTCCGAGTAAAAAAGCCTGCATTTTCCCTGGAGAGGAGTCCTTTAAAAAACAGTCCTTGAACATAGCTAGGAGCTGGAATACATTGACTGGCGTAGGTCAGGTTGCTGCAGCAATTATGTGTGTGGATTCTGGAGCCAGTCTACCAGATGTACCAAGCAAGAGCAACTTTTCTGAAATAGCCTTGATAATAGGTTTCTGAGAGAGACAGCTCTTTGGAAGCAAAGTGCTCTGATGCCATTTACGAAGGTGCACCAAGAGAAGACGAGAAGGCATTAGAAAAGAAAACAGAACATATGTTAATCATCTGCAATTCAATCACTTTTCTGTATAGCTAGGAAATGAATAATTTTGTGTAATGCTAAGCACAAGACTGTGACTCTTTGTAGATAGTCCTTGAACTGAAACAATAAAGAAAGCAGCATGCTGCTTGTCATTCTATTGCAGCCCTCATGAGAGCCAAAATAAGCTTTAGGAAAGTTCATGTCTAATTTTCAGACTTAGCTGCTCTAAAGAGATCAAGGAGCCCAAAGAATTTCCCTATGGATGAGTCATCCTTAGTAATTTCATGTTATTTCTCAGACCAGACCTGAAATCCAACCCATATCCAGAACCATAGTGCTGTGGGAAGGTTTGGATGGCACATAACTGGGCATGGGGTCCTGCTCATCAAGAACAGGCCACCTCCTAAGCAGACACCCAATCAAGCAGTTCCAGAAAAGACATGGATTTATTTGACAGGCATGGAGTGTAACGTCCCCACAGCCATGGGCAAGCCCACAGACAAAGCCCGTGTCTTTCCCGCTAGAGGATGATAGAAGGGAGTGGTGGCTGAACATCTACTCCTGCTTGCACCCCATCTCTGTTCACGCTTGCAGCTGATACAGATATGCTCCACTGGCTGCTCAGGTACCATGGCTGCTGGAGGACTCAAAAGCTAGTCAGGAGGATACCATATAAACCCATGAACCGATTTTTATCTTTTTTATTTGGTGCATATCACCACACACTGTGGGTGGAGGCACTGGTGTAAACAACCACTGCCAAGTACGGCTCTCCCGCCTTCAGCCAAGGCTGGAGCTACATCCCTTTTGTGACAGGCAACCTGTCTTAGCCCATTTGCTACAGCTGAATAACTTAAAAAATGATGTAACAGGATGAGAAATTCAAATTTACGCTGTGTGTGTTTATAAGCCAAGCAAACAGCAGTATTATTTACCGTGTTCCCAAACCCCTGCTAATCAGCTCACAGACAGCTGTATCTAAGTCCTTTCTCTTCACACACGCACACCATCAACTCTTCTCTCTCCTGCTCTTGGCATCACTTGTTATGCCTGCTCCATTATATCTGCTGCAAATTTTTGAAAAGGAAAGCTCAAAAAAGACCAAAATTAAAAAAAAAAAAAAAAATCGCTAATATAATTTCCTCAGTCAATAGAGGAAAGCCAAGCAATGAGGGAAGCTCACACACACATATCCTAAAACTGTAAATAGAAGAGGCTCTTAGTTCAGCAGAAATTCCATTAGTGAGTCTGCATATAAATGCAGGAGTTCTGAGACCAGCCTGGTGTGTGTATGCACACATGTATAATCAGCTGAAAAAATTCAGCTGTGCCTCCCTGCTGTCCCAAAGCAACGCTGGCCCTTGGTGCATGGCCACCACACACCATCCCCCAAGCAGGGCAGCAGTGTGGCAGAGGAGAGTCCAGATTTGTCCTGGCAAATGGGAGAAATGCTCCAAAAGGGTGGAGGATACAAGTAGGGCCAAACACACAAAGTACGAGACGCAGGCAGGAGGACGTCAGCTGGGGAGGAGCTGCTGGGTGTCATTTTGGCACAGGGTGGGCTGGGGCACATGCCACTCACAAGCACAGCACAGGCCCGTGATGCCTGGCTGGCACAAGAAAGGTGAACCTTATAGAAAGGTACATAAGCGCAGTGACACCATTTTTTCCTTCTTCAGCTTCTGTCAGACTGCTGTTATGTACTGCTGGAAAGCATTGGTTTGAAGGCGAATAGAGACAAGCTGGACGTAACACAGGAGCACCACAAGTGGCCTCAAAAACATCCTTCAACTGCAGGTCACAAGCCGTTTCCCCTGAGAAAGAAAACACTTACTGGTAGAGGAAGGAGAAGTAACAGCAGCCTTGAGTTCATGACGGTGAAAAAGAAAGGGAACAATTGGTTCTCCATGTCTTCAGGAGATCAAACAGGAGGAAACAGATTTAAATCATGCAAGAAAAATAGCTAGATAAGCAACCAGAAAACTCTGGGGGGACGTCTTTAAGATAAATACCCCTGAGTTCAAGGCCAGGTTGGACAGGACTTTGAGCAACCTGGTCTAAAGAAAAGTGTCCCTGCCCAGGGCAGGGCGTGGGAACCAGATGATCTTCAAGGTCCCTTTCCCAAACCATTCTATGCTTCTATGAAGAACACTCTATTCTGGGGTTACCTGTAATATATCTCAGCAATTACAACATTCAGAAAGCACAGAAAATGTAAACCACAAATACACGGACATAGCAAATACAAATAGGTTAATAATAGTTATGTAAAGCCTCTGCTGATGGCTGGAAAAGGCACTTGGCCTGCAGTCTCACTTGCAGCATTATTTTTGTGAGGACC
Organism: Cnemophilus loriae; assembly: GCA_013397755.1. NCBI lineage: Eukaryota > Metazoa > Chordata > Aves > Passeriformes > Corvidae > Cnemophilus > Cnemophilus loriae. The sequence goes on from VZTF01000769.1 coordinate 1,839,170, forward strand.
AGAGGTCAAATTCACAAGCTTCAAAGGGCATTCAGATGAACTGACTTAATTTTCAGGGGGAACTGGATGCAAAATTTTCACATAGAATCTCAAATCCTTTCCCCCTCTGATTTTCCTTTTCCTCTCTAATAGGTTTTGCCTATGAATGCGAATAGTACAGAGACAGCACCTAAAATAATCGAAAGTGCACACACTCCTACTAGATACAGGTAACTGAGGGTACCCAGCACATCTGTAGAAAGCCTGTGGCACACTAGGGAATAGTCATGTCAAACCAAGACCTTCTCTCCATTTCTGTGTGGAGTGCTGGCTCACATCCAGTTCAGACAGAGTAGTTGAAAGTCATTTCTCTCTGATGTTGTTTAAAACCCTAAATGCAATGAAATTCTAGTCTGAGTCCATTTCCCAGTGAGCAAAAGTGTCAAAAAGCCACCATCAGAGCTGGATCTAATTGGCAGTCCCAGCAGGGAAGCGAGGAAAGAAATGGTGAGACACAATGCCCTGCCTCCTGTGGTACTTGTTACAAAACTTTCAGCAGCAGCAGCTCCAACTTTTGGGGCACTGAGTTTCATTTTTTCCCACCCACATCAAACCCCCCCCCACACTCTAGTATGGTTAACCAGACAGCTCACTAGCATGTTCTGTCTCTTTATCCCTCCTGGCTTTTGCTGCCAGTGAACAGTTGTCGCTGTATGAAAAGTCACACCCCGGATCCACATTCTTGACTGATTAAATGCAACTTAACATGCTTGACCCCATGCCAGGCTCATGGCCATTCTGGCCTCGAAACTGCCATGGCTGCATTTCAATATATTTATCCTTTTTGCTATCAACAGAAGAATATGACTCAATTTAGCACAGAGTTTTATAGGTCCAAACACCATCAATTCTACAGCTGAAACCTTACCTCCCCACGACTTGTTCCCAAGTCACTCCTGATTGCAGTGAAACAATCTCAGAATCGAACCCTAAACTCTGGAAGATTGGCTGAATAACCTGACCATAAAATCAGATTGTTTGGGCTAACCAGGCTTACTCAAGAGCTTTGGGCGAATTTTTGTCACGAGTAACACTAAAAGCTTCATGGCAAACTAGGCACAGGTAAGTATAGCTGTGGGTAGTCCCGTAGTCAGGTTGCCAGCCTAGCAAACCTGGTTTAGGGTAAGTGCCACACCAGGCTTCCTCTGGGAAAACAGGCAAGTCCCATTGATTGCAAGGAGGTAAGCATCACTCTTTTCTCCCTTTCCTTGCAGGCTTCACTTTGCCTGGAAATTTAATTACCTGGAAATTTAATTACCACTTTGCCTGGAAATTTAAATTACCCCACTCCAGGCACTTCAGAGGGCAAATCTGTTTAAAAAAGATACAAGACTGATGAGAGAGGATGATTAGGTACCACCAGCAGCTAGAAAAGCATTACCTTATTTCCAATGGTTATCTGCAGCTCTCCATGAATGTATGCTAAAACAACTAGTGCATATTTCCCTTCAAGAAATAGCTTATTTTACAGCATCCATCGTTAGATGGTTTCTGGAGCCTTCCCAGTAGTAGTAACAAAAAAAATCACAACAGACTCATTTTCCTCACTAATTCTCCTCCTAAGGCATTCATCTGCTCTGCACAGTTGAGTTTATTTCCTCATTCCCCTTTTCACACTCTTCCTCTGTCCTCTTTACTTGTTTCCATTTCCTCACATCCTTTATCTTTTTCTTCTCCTTTTCACCTTCTGCTTTATAATTTGTCTTAGTCTGCAGGGAAACTAAGTCAAAGCAGCAAATTTTATGTTTCAACCTGAGCACAAGGAGATTGGTCACTCTCATCTCCTCTGAAAACGAGTTTGAAAATTTTGGTCTTGCTGCCTTGCAAATGAAAATCATGAAAGGGAAATGTAGCAAGAACTGGCAAAGAGTAATCATAGAGCCTCACTGACAACAGGTTGCTTCTGGGCTCCGGCACAGACTGGCCCACCAACCAGAGTTTGGAGAGGACAAGACACTTGGCACAGACAAAATTTAGGCTCTGCAGAACTCTTTGACCAAACAAAACCCCCAGGCTTTCTACACTGTCAGACTTAGCTCTTTGAACACTCTTTCAATGCAAAAAGAGACACCTTGCACTCATAAGGCCATTCCTGACAAGAGAAAGGGTGGGAAACTTGTCCAAGAATGTCTTGGGAGTTTTGTCCAGAAAGAAGCTTGAGTGGCCATTTTAGCAAGACTTGTTGTTAAAGGAAATGTCAAACCTCCCATCCGAGAGGGAAAACAGCAGCAGGTCTCTTTACTGGCAAGCACCAGTCCGAAGCAGGAAGGTGCCTGGACAGGGAAAAGACTAGACAAATAGTTCCTGGACAACCCATTAACAGAAATGCATCCTCAAATCCTGCTCAGATAGTTTCAAGTAAACACATTTGTAGTTAGAACTATTGGTACAGATAATTAACAAACTAAAAAAAGTCAAATGCAGGCTTTCTGTAAATTCAGTTCCATTACTAACCTAAAGAATAACATTAATACTCTGCACCATACATTGTTCTGCACAAAAAGAAGGAAATAATATAGGCTGCTATCAGATTCCTCTGATTCATCCTCAGTTTCTATAGTACACTATTAATTAATACATAATTAATGTACCTTTTTGTCATGTAAAGAGATTTTAATTTTGCTTTTCTAGTTCCTTGTCATTACTGCAGACAGGACAGTTTTGTATGAAAGCAATGGCTGGCGATGTGTAATACAGCAGCTGGTTCCAAAAATTTGATTTCTCTGTTTACATTCCTGGCTTTAAAGTTCCATAGCAACTGAAAAAAATAATAAAAATCCCCAACTAAATTACCATATTGAAAACTTCCATATAATCCTATTTATGCAGAAGGGTTTTTCTTACAGCATTTTGCAAAGTTCCTTCCCAGCTGCTAATATTTTAATAAAATACCTTTATTATTATGGAGTACACTGGGAATTAGACCTGGAACTCCTCTAACTGCAGCTTAGCTGGGAGAAAGAAATACACCACTAAAACCTTTGCAGCTCAGGTCTTTTTACTATTTCTTTCCCTTTCAAAATGTTTTGACTAATTTCAAGCCTTGCACCTGCTTCAATCACCCATTTTACTGATTATATTTTCTTTACCCCTGCTAGAGAGGAGGCTGGAGCTTTACACTCCTCATTGACAACTCTTCCATCAAGAATGCTTTAAGAGATGAGCACTTTCCTTGGCAGCAAAGAAGGAAACCATGATGTGTTACACACAGAAGGCTGCCTCAAAAATAAATAAATAAAAGAACTCACCTCATATTTTATCCAGCATCTTCTGAGTCTCATCAGAGGAAATTAAAAACAAAATTGGCTTCTTGAGAGGATAGATCAGACACCTTAAAGAACAGCTGCAATTTGTGTTTCTGAGAAATGAAAATTGAAATGCAGACTAAAGTGGATATTGGGTGATTTATTAACCTCCTTTCTCCATTCTTTCTGAGTGTCAGTACATTCAGCAGATTATCAATAGCACCGTCTTTAATGTATGATTTTCAAAATGGAATTAAACAGACAACTCCCTGTCTCTCTTCCTTCTCACCTCACACAGAGCACAAGGATGATCAAAGGCCATCGCAGCTCCTGCTTGCCCAGCAGGAGGCACGGAGCGTGCAAGCACACCCTGCAAATCTCACAGCCTGATAAAGTGCAATGGGCACCAACTGCTGTAGGTATTAGTGCTGTTTGTGCCAAATGCTTGAGAGCCTCGGTGAGCTTGCCCAAGCACACGAGGCCTGTTCATGAGCAAAAATATCAAATGTTACTCCTTGACATTTTGCTGTTTTAGTAAGCTAACCCCACAGAAACTATATCCAGATCTACAAAGCCATTCAGCTCTTAATCATAGCAGATATAAATCACCATGTCAGTTAACACTACGTGCATAAATTTCTGGCCATGTGGATTTATGCCACCAGGACATAATTCACCAGTATCATCCATTATATTTGTTTAGAATCGTGGGATTTGAGAAGTACAGACTTCTATAGCTGGTTGCAATTTGAGTTGCGACCTTAACAAAAACGTCGGGGACTGAGGTTCACAATCTGTCTGTGTGCTTAAGTAAGAGTTTCACGTTCACCCTGCTTAGATTAATTGCTTCTTTAACCTGCAAACGCTGACACACATGCACAGCTGTGCACACTAATAGGGGGGACAGCAGCTGAGTCTCTATCAAGTTTCATTATATCCTGCATGCCTAATTGTTCTCATCACTGGAAACAATCATTTTATTTAACAGTTTAAATACAACAGAAATTCCATAATCTCATTTAAGTATTAAAGACATTCATAAGCAAACAGAAATGGTTTTAAGAGGAACACGTATTACATAGATGCATGGACTTGGTCGCCTTGTGCAGGTAAAAGATTTTTCTACTCACCCCCTGCGTCTGCAGCCAAAGCAGGGTCAGAGACTGTGATAAAAAGTTTTTTGATTCATTCAGCTTAGCCTGGTGACACTGGCACGCTGGGTCAAGTGCACTGTAGCTGCCCATAATTGCAGATATTAATGAAGCTTTGAAAGGGATTCAAAAATGACTTTAAATGTCCATGCTGACTAGAAACCCATTTTGTCCTCATATAAGCATGCCAGATCATCCAAAAAATAATTCAGCTACTAGGGTTAAAATACACAGATAACACTCAAGCTCTTTTACGGCTTTTACCCATGCCAGGCTTCTCTCTCCTTGGCTCATTATCTTGTTCGTCCCCTCTCATTTGACAGGGAGCCCACTGAATATCAGAGCAGCACATCCGCATGCTGATGCTGCCAGACTTTCTATTACAAAACCCAGTTTGCAGAAGTACACCATCCCTCAATGAGGCTTTGAAAGCAAGACATTAGGTCCCAGCCTTGGAAACGTGTCAGATTTGGATACCCTCCCCTCATAGTAACGCTCTTGAGTGGGTGGATTTTGTCTGTCAGATACCAGTGGAGTGTTAAAACACAGATGCCATCGCCTTCCCCGAGGCACCCCTCCACTCTGCCTCTGCTGGTATCTTTGCCCTGATACTGCTCTCAGTGATCCCATGCTCCCATCCTTCTGCCCAAGTCTCCTTTCAAGATGCTCCCTTCATGGATAAAACTGGTAAAACCAACACAAATAGACCATGTTGAGGGGCCTGGGCTAAACTCCAGCTTCCCAAAGACATCCTGCAGGATTACAGCATTTCTTTGACCTGACTGCATGTCTCTGCAGGCAGTCGACCTCATTTCTGGAGCACCAGCCCAGCTTATCCAAGGAGGGGAAACGGAGGGGCAGCTTGGAATTTGGCTTCTTCTTCCACTCTGGGTCTGCTGGCCACCAGCCACACACATATCTACGTAAGAACCTAAACTTACACCTGCTAAAACCCTTCTTTGAGACAAGAGAACTTCTAGCAAAGCTCAAAAATTTCACTTGTCAGCATGAAAACTTGTATTTTTCCAAAGAAACCAGGGAAGTCACTCAGCAACTGCTCTGCAGAAAGTCCCTAAGGCATCGCAGTGCCATGTGTCAGCCCTCCATTGCCTCTTCCCACTGCCAGCCTTTCTTTCTCTGCATGAAGAGTTGAGAATGGAGCTCTTCTATTTCTCCCTGCTGTTAGTCAAACTTTGGAGCATCCAACCGACACTAGTCTGTCAGCCTTACAGTTATTTAAAGACAGCCTGTCAGTTTATTATTAATAGCAGCAATTACATTATAGCAGCTAAAAGAGACAAGTGGGATTGGGAACGTACTGCAGCCGGGGTTAGAGATCTGCTCAGGCCTTCTTTGTGCTAGAAGAGGCTTTCAAGTGTGATTATATGAGCAAACCTTTCTCGCTGAGACCCATGATACATCTTCCCACAGCACATGGCAAAGACGGGCTCATTCTGCCAGCCCATCTATAAGCTGAGGGGCCACAGAACCAAACTTCAGCTAATATACCCTTCCTCTCGGCAATATCTACTGCCTCAGGTTTAGCGAGGCACTCATCTATCCATGTCGCTCCTGGTCATTTCTGAGCTCGAGGCAGAGCATGCTGACATCCACTTTTGGCACATCATCCAGGCAACACCACTCCCTCATTTCCAGAGGGAAAAAAAATAAAAAACAACTTTCCAAAGAGAATGTAAATACCCAGCAGAAAGCCACGCTTTATTTTTGCCCACGTAGCTGCATCTAAACTAAGGGTCTACATCAGCATTATTAAAATAGCTCAACCAATATTATTTTATGGTCAGCAACTCCAAATGTAGGTCTTAGCCACCGGGAGAGAATCATCTTCCTAAGTAGGCACTGAAGAGTTCATGCTTTAAAGGCTTTCTGGAAGAAGGGAAAGCAAGGCAGAAAGCAATTGAAAGACTCCCCCAAGGTCATACAGTACATTTATGCAAAACGTGACCCTACCTGCTTTTTAGTCCATGGCACAGATGCCATGGAGGTAGCAATTTAATAAGCTACAAGCCCCATCTGTTCATTATTGTCTCAACTGGAGATTGCCATCCCCAAAGCTGAGCCACATTAATTGATTATATGAATGCTCCCGCTTTGACCCAACTCAAAGGCAGTCAATTTAATTTAAATCCTTGTTGGAGAAGATTTCAATTTGCTGGCTGACTTTATGCTGAAGCAGACAAGGAGCACTCACGGAAGTTTCATAACCCACTCCCGCTATGTCTGACAGAGCACATCTGTCCACCTTCTACCTCCCTGGCAATTTTTAAATCAAAACAAATAAAATGTGAAATGAGCAAAAGGGAGACTTTCTCTGTGGCACTACCCAGAGCTTTGGGCTGAACAGAATTTTAGCTAGCAGAATTTCACAAAATTAATAGCATTTCTTCTGTCCAAGGTTTTCTCTGTTCCAAACTTTCTCTGGTTTGCTTTCCAGAATCATGTATTTTCCCTTTCTCTCCATACTTAAATCTGGTAAAGAGAACACAGTTCATATTTTTTTTCCAACTACCAGCACCAGGCAGAAGTAGTAGGGTCACAGAAGCTAGAGAGATGGAAAAAAGCTTTAAAAAAACTCTCCCTAAATGCTGCATCCACTCTTCTTGACATCTTAAGTCATCAAAACTTCACTAGTGATATGAGAGGCTGCTAAATTTTCCTCTCTTACCCTTTTCTTTCATTTTTATTAGCGGTTGGATTTTGATTATATTATGCCTGACAAGGACCAGCTGCCTCCACAAGTAACTGCATTATCATCAGAGACAGCCACAAGTAAAAGCATGATATAGGTAAAGGGGTCATAACATTTACTGCTTTTTTTTTTATAAACTGCATGAGAAACCAGTTCACATGCACCCTTCTAATGTTAAAATAACAGACTTGCAAGTCCTCCCTGTGAGCTTGGCTCTCAGGGAAAACCCACATCCATCCAAAAATACACCTCCAAAGCCACCCTTTCCCACTTTTGTCCATGAAAACAAGACCATTTTTTGAACATATGAAACTGCATTAGAGTATTTTTTTTTTTGTTAAAAGATAGCAATTTTTAGGTCTTTGTCCTAGAAGTTACAGCCCTGCTTTGTTTGTATTGGAGGTATTTTTCTCTCATTCTTGGGAAAAATGAGAAAAAATAAACAAATTGCATCTCACAAACAAAAAGGCATGAGCACGGACAGTTCAGGTATCTCACTCCAGTGCAGTGACATTACCAACAAGTGCAACAGTAAATAAAGCAAGCTGATGTTCACAGGCAGCTGAACAAGGTGGTTTGAAGATATCCAAATTACTGCAAACAGCCCATTTCTCTTTCTCTTTCACCCTCTACCCCATCACTTGACCGTAATGGCACTTTTGCTGTTCATCACTCTCTCTCCCCATCAATTTTCATTGCCCTCCACAGCTTCTTTATCACTTTCGTTGTCAAACCTACAACTACCTTTAGCTCAAATGTTTGCCGTAAATTCTGGCAATAGACATCTAACCCGTGAAGAATATAAATAAATTGGCTAGTTTTAAGAGGCACTAGGTGATAATGTATTTTTTCATATCCACAGATACAGCTAATACCTTTACATCTCTGTTGGAAAACTGACTCAGCACTAATGCCCTTACTCTGACTGGTTGTCTGTCCCCTCTGCACTATTTTAAGAAGTGAGCATGTTCTGGTGCAGTAAATAAGGACCAAACCACCACACAACTCAAAACAGTCACCAGCAAGGAAAACTTTTCAGCCATTCCCTTTCTGCACACTCTGCAGGATGTTTTACTACAAACTGTCATTAAAAAAAAAAAACAAAAAAAAAAAAAAAAAAAAAAAAAAAAAACACACAAACACATACTAAAAGAGGAGANTGCTAAAAGGTACTGAATGCTTTTGAACAGAACTATTACAATTTTCAAAGATTAAAAAAGGTAGTGTTTTATCTTTCAGAAAAAGTAAATCCAAACGCATTGTCTCCTTTTTCTTGCAATTTTGTGGTGGTTTTTTTTTGCTGGGGGAGGTTGGTTTTGGTTTGGTTTGGGGTTTTTTTGGGGGGGAGAGTATTTTTTCACTTTTACACTGATGCAAAAGCACCGACTTTAGTAGGTGCTGAGGTTTACTCCACTACAAACAGTAGAGAAAAATCCACATCGTAGACATGTCCATTCCTCAAGCCAAAATGTGTGACTGGGAGCAGACACCAACAAGGACTGCCCCATGTACCCCTCCACCACAGTGCCACAGCAGAGACAAACTGGTGTGTCATTCCCAGCTCTGCTTCTTCTACCCAGACTGAAAAAATACAACATAGGTCCGCACCATGTGTAAAATACTGATGATGAGTAAGTCCAGCCTTATGGGAAACTACCAGATTCATATTTATCTGACATACCCAGGAAATTTCAATTCTCTCACTAGTTGAGATTCCTTATGTTTTGAGCCAAAACCTCAAATTTTGTTTAATGACTCCACAGCCACAGCCCTGCCATTCTTATCAACAGCAAGACACAGTGCTATTCCCAGTAGCCTGGACCACACAGTTACAAGCCAAAGGTGCAGACTCAGTTAACAATAAGGAGACAAATAAATCTCTAGCTGCTGACAAATCTGGAGAAACATGAGCCAAGTATCACCAAAATTCTCAAAGGCCAAAGAAAGAGTTTAAAAAAAAAGTTTCAACCACCATTTTTTTTTTTTAAAGACACAGTGAAGGAACAGAAGAATACATGGGGATGCTCAGCTCATTTTCTGGCACTGTAGTACTCCTAAGACATAGAAAGACAAACTCCTAAAAATGTACCAGCTGAAGGACAGGGTAGCATCAGATACACATGTTCATGGAGGCCTCTTCTCCTTTTGCTCCTTGTTTACCCTGACCAAAATAAAGGTAAGGCAATCGCTGGCTACTAGGGAGACTTCCCATCAGGGCAGGAGCCCCTGTGAGAGCAACAGCCCTGTCTCCCACAGATTTCATAGTCCCTGTCCTCCAGCAAGAGGGGCTGGCTCATGCAGTTACACCCAGAGCTGCCACCTTCACCTCTGCAAAGCACGGGGCAGTCACACTGGCTGGGGGGGGAAAGCTGCTTCCCCAAAGGTGAGCAGCAAAGCCCAGCTCATCCATAGAGAGGCAGCTGCATGGGCTCACCTCACCCAAGTGCTCTGTGCTCAAAAGTGCAGGGGGAACTCAGCCACTGAAATAGCCACTGAGGCTGTAAGTATCTGACCTCTGCTAGGGGCAAAGAGGACAAGGAGAGAAGCTGAGAGGATTGAGATGGCAGCTGAGTTCCTTTCCTTCAGAGAGGCACAGGGGCTGGTGCTCCTCCATTGCCATTGTCACCCTGAGGCCACCTCACAGGCAGCTGGTCGAGGCATCCTGGCAGTCAACCATGCAACCTGTGTGTTCAGGTCACACAGTCACAGCGTGCACACTCATTTGCACACACTTTAGCAAGTAACCTGGTGCTGCTGCAAACCACCGGCCCATTACACTGGTTCAGCACCCACCACGCTTCCAGTCCCCTCCAAAGGGGGGGAGTATAAAACAAGTATAAACCAAGGCAGCCACTGCTATGGCTACACTGAGGTACACTGTGTAGGGTACTCCCTTCTTCCCCTTTAAACCTGACAGCATCGTTTTCCTTCATCGCAGCTGCTTAGGCACACCTATGATACAGGGTTTGGAATTTTAAAAAAGGCAATCCAAGTAAACCAAAAAACAAGAGCAGAAGAGGGGATGGAAATATTCAGGCATTTGTAGGCTGTGATGCACAAGTGAAAAGCATATTCATTACTGGGAAATGGTGTTTGATATTTCCAATTTACATTCACATTTGACAGTTGAAGATGGAAATGCAGTTCAGCCTCATAGAGGGCTCTCCCATCCTTCCTTCTTACTTCCCAGCTGAGGTGCCAAAGACAAGCAGCCCTGTCACAATCACCTCGAGAGCTGGGTGCTGCAGAGCCAAGCTCCCCCACCCCCCAGATTACTTGAGTTCCCAGGGACTCTCATCCCAGTCCCACAAACCTGATGGGAGAGAGGGCCTGTGTGGGAAGCAAACTGATTGGTAATGCATAACCACTATTTCAGGAACTGGGGCAACCAAGGTCACCTTCCACCACACCCTCGATCTTGCTTAGGCAAACCTGGCCTGGTGCCACGTTTCGGGCACCCCACAGTGTTCACACTCCCAGTGTCACAGATCAGCAGCCACCACGTTGTTTACAAGCCAGCCTCCACTTTCTGCTCCGTCACCAGGCACCTGCCACTACCACCACCCAATTTAAAGGCTGCCTGGTGCTGGCTGCATCTGTAATGCAGTCACTGGTGATGAATCGTGATGCCACTAGCACTAGATTGCAGCATTGCTAAACGGATCGGGATGCTAAAGGGAGAAGAACGCCTGTATTTAGACACAAATGTCTTCATAATCGGCAGGGCCAGGAAAGGAAATAGAATTAGGCAAGAAAATAGAATTAGCATTATTTCAATGCTAACTGGAAGAAATGTGATGCTTTAAACACTGAGTACATGTGTTTTTTCCTGGAAAAGGATATTGTTGCTGACATGCTGGAGGCAGGGTGGGCAAAGCAAGAAAAGGGGGAGCTGAAAGGTGGAAACACAGGCAGAAAGAGCGTTGTTTTCTGCATGAAGGCTTTTACTTTGAGGAGAAGCCAGAAAAACAGAAAGTATGTCACAGACCAAGGTGATTGAATTTTGTTTGTTTATTCCAGAGAGGGATGAAACTCGAGGCTCAACAGACCCGGTCAGCAAGTTTCCTCTTTTTCCACTGTGGCCTCATGGAAAGGACACCTGTGTGGGGAGCTGTACCTCAACTTCACTTTCGGCCATATACCCTTTCCCCTTCCACCTCTTACCTTCATCCCTGAGTGCAGGAAGTCCATGAGACAGAGGTGACAACCTCACATTGTCAGACACATGCCCAGTCTCACCAGCTTCTGTCATGCAGCCACTGCCAAGAGGCACTCCTGCTGGAATCTTTTAAAGCCACACCTGACTGGCATCCATCATTCACAGCTCTCTGCTTCCTCCCTCATGTCTGCCTTCAACTCTCACAGAGCTGCAGCTTCTCATTGCAGGATCTTTGCTTCTGAAGGCAGCTTGGGGTGGAGTGCCTCCTTTTGGCTCTCTGGGAATATGAAATAATGACATGTTTGTTACTTCTGTGAACAGGAACCATTCAAAAGAGACAGTGCTCCTGACAGCTCCTGGAGGAATGATGCCCCAGTGACAGGCTTCTTTTTAAAGCTTAGGCTCCTCTTGATGCCCATCTGTGATCTTTAGCATTATTAGGAGATGTTTATGGCCATTTCAGAGATGGCAGGCTCCAGGTTTTCAAACTCTAAAAGGAGCACAACTTGGCATTGGGCACTATCCTCTCTTCAAGCTGTGTGATTTGACTAAAAAAAAAATAAACCTGCTGATGGAGGAAAATTTTCCATGACTGTAGAGGTGCTTTTGAACAGCAGCTTCATCATCCCTCTACCTTCAGGGGCATCATAGCACTAGCTAGAAGCAATAACTTTCAAAAAAATCACCTAGCATTAGGCTTTTGGCTAAATATCTTGACATAGCTCTGCTAACAGTTATATTTATGCATTTCTCTACATAGCCAATGGCATGCAGGATTTGGGGGTTCTGCCTTCTTTTTCCTCTTCTGCTATGGATTCCCTGTGCTAGTTAAGAAGGTCAGTTTATTTGCTTGTAGCTCATTTACATTTATTTTGGCGGTGAAGACAATACTTTTCTGCCCCTAGAACACCGGTGCAGTAGCTGTGAAGTTCCTGGTTAAAAAGTTCTGTAAAGGTAATAAACTGTCACTGCTGGATTTGCAGACTCTCTAAGAATCCTTGTCTACAGCTTCCCAGCCTAATTTTGCCTTTTGAAAATCAATTGTAAATTGAAAATCAATTGAAAATCAATTATTTCTTAAGTTTCCAACTTGAAACAACAAAGAGAGCCGGTTTTCAGAAAGAAGTGATGCTCATTCCTCCCTCTGCTGAAACCAAAGGTGTTGCGCTAAATCAGTCACGAATTCTTAGCATTACCAAAGGGTAGTAGCAGGCTTCCACAGCTCCAAGTTACTTGGAAAGCTTAAATCTTTTTCTAGTCGACGGAGTGATGACTAGATCAACCATATCCCCAGCCTCTGATGTTTCCAGCCCCGGGAGTCTCACAGTGAGGGACAACTGAGGTGAACTGCACAGGGAAGCAAGGAGCAGCTGGGAGGGAAGACCATCCTTCCCTTGCTCATCCAGTGCTCATCACAGCCTGTCAGCACTGACCCTGCTTCGCAAGGGTGGAAAAATACACGCCGATGTGAAGGAGAGAAGCGGCTCTGCCGAGTCCCGCAGGAGCACAGCCGTCTCTCCGTGCTGCCAGCCCCGCTCCCCTCCCCACGGCATTCAGGTCAAAGACACAGCGAAGAGCCAGACTCGGAGACTGCCAAAGCAAAGGGCAGGCTCGCTCGGAGGCTGCCAAGCCGTTCAGCAGGGGAAGCTGGGGCTCAGCGCCCTCGGTGTTGGCGCTGCCACCCAGGGCAGTCTCGGCACCAGGGCTGGGCAGGACCCGCACAGGGACTTGCCTGTCGTGTAAATGGGGAAGGAGGCGGGAGCAGGAGAGGGAAAGGAAAAGCATAGGGAATCGGGGGAAGAGCGAGCACGGCGAAGCTGCAGCGGGCAGGGAGAGGCAGAGCCGCTGCCTACGCCGGGGCTGCACTGGCACCCAGCGGCGGCGGCGGGGCCAGCCCGGGCTGGGCTCGGAGAGCACGGCAGCCCCCTCGCAAAACCGAATTTATTTCACCTTTTAAGGAAAAAAAAAAACCCAAAACAAAACAAAACATCACCACCCCCTCCACGTCGTCGTCTTCCCCTCCCCTTCCTTCAAATACGAACCCGACAAGCCAACCAACTAATTCCAGACCATATTCCATCTGTCCGTCAAGCGTGCTTGTGCAAGCCACAAAATGGGAAGTTTCTGGGGGAAGGACGCGTGCATTTCAATCTTTGTGTTAGACCAGACTTACTCACAGTGTGTTATTTTCACTAGGGCTGAAGGAGAAGTTAAGCCTCGTTGCTGAATACTTGGCACCTGTACGTGTACCCACTGAAAGAAACGTTTTCAGGTTCACATACCTGTTTTTCAAAAGGCTGAGAATAAATCTGTCTTTTTGCGAGATAAGAAACATTTCGCATTTCATTTCAAAGAGACAAAGTTAAATAGCTCTGCACAACAAGGGCAATGTTTCAATCAGAGCCTCAGTAATAGATGCTCTATGCTGAACAGCCTTATGTAGCAATGACAATATAATCAATTGATGGATGAGTTAAAATCTTTTAGGACTCAGTCAAAACCCACTTCTATATAGCAGCGTATGCATGTCCGTTTTCCAGATAGGCTGCATCCATCAGTAATATCAAGGGAAGGGAGAGGGAAAGGCTTCTAAAATAATGAAAGATAGTTTGAAAGTATCAAGCTTTTCTTTGCTTTTTGACTGTGCTTAATTTTCCCCACCCATTCCAGTACAGCCATTTGCCTCTCAGAAGTATTTTGTGATATGGAAAAATTACATATGAGGAGACAGGACTATGGGAATTAGATTATAACCACAGCCCAGCTGCACCTGGAGCTGGCTGTTTGATGAAGCCAGAAGTGATCATACAATTTCCTCACCTTCCTGCTATGATGTTTCCAACTTATCTTAAAATTCTCCTTTATTTCATTTGAAACCCACCAGGACTGGCAATGAGAGGGCTATACTAACAGAGAGACAATTTATTCTGGCTAAAACCAGAAGTTATTCATTCTATCAGTACCCTGATATATTGGGCAGGCTTATAAATTTGGGGGATAGACAATACAAGTTCTGAACCTCACTTTTTCCACACCGAATTAAACATCAGAGTTTTCCCCACCACTGCCCAGTTCCTCAGTTGGCTACATAATTGCCTCTTCCTTATGAGCTAAGGCTCTGCACACCTTGTCATTTGTATGGTTTTGTGCTATGGATACAAGGATTACCAAGGATTTAGGATTTATATCTCATTTGAAAGATTAATAACTTCATGTCTTCCACCAGTGCGAAAGTTAAGCAAAGCACCATGCACTACAGTGCCCTGTGAACTCCCATCACCAGAGAAAGGTGTGGAGAACAAGTGGGTTTTACACTTGACCTCAAAATCTTTGTATTTAGATTTGGTGAATAGAAAACTGAAGTGAATCCCAGAGTTGAGGAGGCTACACTGAGAAGAGATTCCACCCTTGGAATCTGAGAGAAGGACCACTGAGGAGTAAAGATGTATCTGGAAGCAGCAGGAAACCATGTCATGTGAGAACAACACCTCCCACACTCCTTCCCCTCTTTCGTTGGGGCAGGAGCAAGGAACACTCCCTTTTGTGCTTCTGCCAACTTAATCCAGCTTGAAATTTAGCTGCAGCAGCCCCCCAAAAACTCTAGCTGAGACAGTAATACAAGAAGAGAGACAATTTCTCAAGCGGGCTGAAATTTCAGCCACCAGCATTCTCCCACACATCTGAACTCCCTTCTCCCATTTATTTTTTCATTCCTCTCTCAAGCGCTGTAACAAGTCAGCTCTTTGTTTTTAGTGCTTCAATTACTCCCTCAGAGCTCTTGAACTGCTGAGCCCTCCCAACAAAATCAGGATAATGAATAATGTTCATCGTTTACTTCTGTGTGACTGTTTCCCCCGCCCAGGCTTGCAGCATGACTGGAGAGGCACAAGCACTGACAGCTGAACAAATCCCACGCCATCACAGAAGATAGGCTCGGCAGTGTACCCTGGCAGCCTTCTCAAACACTGCAACCTGCTTTTCCGTGTTTGGGGGGCTTTATCCCTAAAACTGGCCATGGAGGAACCAGCCCCACTTGAGAAGCAGGACTACAAAGGAGCCCTGAGGCACAGAGATTCCCAGCATAGCAAAAAAAATGGATTCTCCTCTCCTTGGTCCTCCCTAAAAGCACTGCTCCTCACACCACCCACATGAATAGCCACTTCCAGATACATCAACCAAGGCACAAAAGGGGGAAGAGTCAAACTTTTTCAACCTGGCCTGCCTTAACAACATTAGCAGCTGAAATCCACAGCCAGCTAGTTTCTGTTTGTCTAGGCTTGAACGAGACTGTTTCATATCAAAAATCAAGAAACATACAGATACATGCAACATTACATGTTATATAGTATATTGCTGTTACTCATTCTTACAAAGGCCTCTTTCTTTAGCAGGAGTCTGTCATTACTGGCTCCCTCTTGGTCAGCTTGACTCCAGCACCAGGAATCACATTTACCTGCAGCCTGGGAGGCATCAGTCACTTTGCCATCAATACCCTTACAATAGGGCCTTGCAATGGTTGAAATTGTTGCTCAATTAATTGCTGTCTAGTTCCTGCCAAATTGCCTGCAATAGCTCTTCCTTTGGCACGGAGGGAAAGAATACAGCCCTTTAAAGTGCTCTGAGGTCACATTAGCCTCACACACACTCCATTACCCATGACCTTGTCTCTCTGGCAGAAGCTGGAAGCTTCTAGCCTCGTCTCCCAGGGCCTAAAGCACCAGGACTGAGACTAAAGGGGGTCTTCACTGGGAGATGTGGGGTGGCCCGAAGGAGCACAGCATCAGATTTGCTAGAAATGCTGTCCTCAAGCTCCCAGCGGGGGCTTGTCTTGAGACACCAACACAGCCAAACGGGGAAGAGCCTCTTTATTCAGGGAGTGGAGCCAAGGGAGAAAAATGTGGTTTGCTTTGCATGCTGCCATGGTCACATGGAGGCTGCTCCATCGGGAGAGGTTAGGAGGTTCAGCAGGAGAAAACAGTGTATTTTCCATGTGTAGCTCATAGGAGACAATTCCTTCCTGCCTTCCTTCCTCCCTCCCTCTTCATGAGCTAGGGATATCAGCAGTGCCAAAAAAGCCCACAGACACCTACCCAATTTCTTGCAGATTCAACAGCAGAGGAAGGTGATTGCCCTTTCCACCTGGGGAGCAAGAGGTGCTCACTCTCCTTGCCAAGAGAATGAAAGAGAAACACAACTCCACATACCCTGGAAACCCAAAAGTCTGTCTCTGTCCTATCCAAGCACAAAACTGGGATCTGGGGTTATTCTGCAGTTTACCCACAAATCCACAATGGAAACAAAACCTCTGAAGTTAAGCAAGAAGCTCATTAAGCGTGCAAATATGAGGAACTGTTGAAAATTATCACGAAAATGCTGACTGTCATCTTGGGTTATGGAAGATTTTGAGTGGGAAGCTGCTCTGTTGCACCTTCCTCCAAAAGCTTTTCACTATTCACTTGACTTACTAGAAAATGAGGAACTGAACACAGCAAAACATTCTGTGAAGCCATGAGCTTTGCAAAATTTTCATTAAAAATATTTAAAAGCAATGACATTTTTCATAAAACATTTCAGTCTTGAGTCTGGAATAGCTTTCAGCTTTGAAATGCAATTTCCCTTTTAAAAATGAGAAAAACTGAACACTGGAAAGAAATCTTTTGATATTTTTACAATCCCATGTGACAAATGAGACATTTTTCACATTGCCAATTTGCTGAAAAATATTTTTAAGAGGTCATTCCAAACAGATTTTTTTTCCAGAATACTGACACTTTAAACAACTTTCATAGGCTTTTGGGTTTTTCTACCCAACTCAGTAAGGACTAAATATTTTGTGATTTATGTTTTTTTTGGATGCAGTTTGCCACAGATTCCAGTCATCCAGATACTCATGATTTTTAATTAATTGCTTTACCACTCCTGGCTGTAAAAAATGTCAGAAATATAAATGAAATGTCAACTAAAACACTGCATTCTACTTGTTTTCTAGGAAAAAAAATAAAAGAAAATTGGACCTTGGTAGGTTTGAGAATCTGCAAAGAATATGTTCTCATTTCTTCTAAAAGTTATTCCACTTTTCATCATTTAACAGGAATATGTGAATACTGTGGTTGCCACACCCTTCCAGAAAGCTATTTTTATCTCTTTTCAGATACAAAATTACCTCTGTTGTTTCAGTGTCAAATATTGTACCTTACCATTCCACCTACAGCATTTTCCACAGGTAATATCTATGGGGGAAAAAAAGAGAGAAAGACTGAAAAATGGGGTGAGAGTGGTATGGAATAAATTTAATTCTGTATTAAAACATGTAATGCAAAGAGGTTCTAATTTCTTTATTGTAAGTAACTGAATAAAATTCTCTCTTTTTGTTCCCATAAGTGCTGCTTTATTTAGTGTGTTATTTCAGTGCTATTTCTAGTGTGGCCCACTGACACGAACACTGGGATCACCATTCTGATCTATCTAAATATAGCACCTGGGAGCTGACAGTGACAGGTACCAGATGCCTATTATTAAACTGCTAGAAGATGGCAAATGATGAAACAGTGAATCCTTACGGAAAGCTGAGCAGGCTCCTGCTGCTGTGGGGCTGGAATGGAGCCAGATTGCCTTGGGGTGGTGAGGGCAGTCCTCCTGAACCGCCAGGATCTTCACCTCCCAAACGGACAGGAGGGATCAGGACAGCAGGGCACGGGACCCCTGGTGCTGTATGCACCAGCCTCCTGAGAGCCTGTGTCAGTAGCTCTGAGAGTGGCAAGAAATTGACTTTACTACCCTGAAACTGTGGCTCTCCTGGCTATTTACAACAACTTAGAAAGCCAGCACAGCCTTCAATTATTTCCTCGCTCCTTCAGGAAGTTAAAGAGGTAAGACAGAAGGTGAGAAACACATAAAGACAAAACATTACTGGAATCTGCACAGTCTGCTGGGAGCAAAGCATCACTATACGGCCCCATTCACGGTAGCATTATCTGTCTGTCTCTCCCAGCTCACCCACTGACTTGAAGCTATTTCAGTTTTAATGAATGTTTAAATTCAAATATCATCTCAGAACTATCCAAGACTCTGCATACAAATATATGTTTATGCCTTTTGTGCAAGGTGGCATTCTTTCCAGCCTCACTGGAAAGAAGCCTAGCCAGAACCTCAGTATCAGCAAGAGCCAGCATTACCCTATTTTAAACATTTGTTCAATGCACAGTAGCATCACAGGTAGTTTTGGTGACTCAGTTAAGCAGAGCTCTGCTGGATATGAAGCTTACAGGCAGACAATCCTTCCCTCGCCAGGGGTGGACTGAGGCATCCAGCAAGCTCTATATACCAACAGAAAATTCAGATGTTTCTGCTTTCAGTGCCCCTGTTTGCTTTCCTCCTAGAAGAGGAAATAGTAGCCCTCAGTTATCTTTTCTTAAAACTGATTACTTTACCCTCTTTTGCAGCCAGTCTTAATAATCTCCTCTAAAAAATTAAATAGTTGCAAAGCCAGAAGGATGAAAGTTTTCAGGCACCTTTGAATATTTCCCCATCCTATGAAAAGCTGGGGCATGCTGCAGTCACAGAGCAGGGGTATAGCTCATGCTGCTCAAAGACAAGGAGAAAGAACATAGAAATTACATTGACGGAGTCACTCTCTAATTGTTCATTAGGATAATGAGAACAAGCTATCAGAAGGATTTCTGAAAGAGGCATACTTGAAGGAAAGAGAGGTAGTGAATGGGCCTGAAAGCAAGAAATTTGGAGGCTGGGGAAAGAGGCAGTGCAGGAGATGGGGCTCAGAGGGCTGCAGAGGCAGGGAGGGAGACCACCCACCTGCCTGCTGAGGGCAGTGGGGAGGGAAGCATCCAAAGAAGAATTTTCTCACTGATTTCTTATGAATTGAGTCTGAGGAGACCTGTCACCTGGGTCAGGTGCCACACACCGTGGCTCTGAGCATTCCTAGTCTTCCCATCAGTGTGTGGGCAGGAGGAGAAGGAAATGAGAGGGGCAGAGCCAGGGGGGAACACAGGTTCCCTCAGGGTGGGGACAGCCTTGGTGGTAGAAGGAGGTGGGAAGGCAGCCAAACGGGAATAAAGGTCCGCACTGGGGAAGTGCCTCTGTCCTCACCAAGCTTCTACTCGCCGTCCCCAGCCCTCACTCAATTAAAACCGCACTGCTTGACAGAACTTCAGCAGAGATAGATGGAGGCAGCGCTGCGGGCACCGGCGGCTGCTGTGGCTCGGGAGAGGAGGCTGCCCGCAGTGCCCAGGGAGCGGGGGAGCTCGCCCCAGGCCCAACACACACTGGCACAAACCTTCCAGCGGCAGCCCGTAGCTTCACCACAACCCTCGTCCTGCCCGTGCTGTTCCCACCTTTCCCTAAATGCCACCTCTTTCACCCAGAAGCGTTTCTCAGCAGCAGGAGGCTGTCCTGTCTGCCCTTGCTTGCCCAGCATCCCGGAGGGAGCGGGGAGGGGGCTCCTCCCGCCTCCACTCCCCGGCACGGGCAGGCAGGTATTCCATGGAACACCGCAGCGGATGGCAGCACTCGGCTCTCATCCCGTCATCTCTCAGGCTCCCCGCAGGCAGAGCTCTGCTCATGCAAAATCTGTTGGCAAGGCGCTGGCGCCTGTACAATCTCCTCCTGACCCTCCGAGCGAGACCCCCGCCTGAGAGCAGCTATGACAGGCTGCTCACAGCGGGACGGAGGAGAAAGCAGCTCTCTCACCCTCCTCGGCACAGCAGCTCCCCAGAGCGCAGAACAGCCCTGATTCAAGCCCCTTCCGCAGGGCAGGTGTGGCGGAGGTAGTTCATTGTCTGGATACGCCTGCCCCGCAGCCGAGCCCCTGGAGGCCAGAGCAAACGGCAGCACGCCGTGCAGAGACCTGCCACAGCAGCACAGCTGCTGGCCCCCGACACTTCATGCAGAGACAAATGAGGAACCAGCTGCTGATGTGTTCCCACACTACCAGCTCTACCAACTTTTAGTGTATCTCTCTGGCTGAGTTTGAGTAAAAACCCTCTCCAGGGGCTTTTGGAGATCCAGGCTCAAGCTTCGTGCCTGAGACATGGAGCTGGTTCTCACACTCACCTCCTCATCTAACCAGACTACATAATGCAGTGAAGGGCTTGGTGCTTTGGCTACAATCCAGAAATATTGCTCTTTGAAACTATTCAGACCTGCAATAAATCATAAGACATGACAGCATCCTCAAATTCTCCTGGAAATGAAATATTTAAAGGGAGCTCTGGAATATTCAAGTGAAGTTTCCAGTAAAGGAAAGTAGAAGTAAAAGTGTTGTAGGTGAGAAAATGAAGGGACCTAGGGAGACTAAAAGGAGCAAATAAATAAAAGTATGTCAACAGGATAGTATGACTGTTGCTGAGAAGAGAAGGAGCAGTTAAAAGGAGGGATGAGAAAAAGGAGCATAGAAGTGCTAAGCCAAAGAAAACCTCAGAGCAAGTCAAAGTAACATGTAAAAGAAAAGGGCACTGACCAACAAATACATATTGTTACATCATAGCCAAGGAAAGGGATAAGAAAATTAGCAAAAAAGTGCAATTTGAAGGTGAGGGAAGGAAAAACACAGGAAAGGGAAGCGAGGCAAATGTGAGTGAAAATCCATGAGGCAACAGGCAGTAAGGAAACATAATGCAAAAGGAAGTCGGGTTTCTGCTAAAACTAAAAGCAGGACCTTCAATGAAAGGGAGGAACCCATTTCACTGCAAAGTGGTGTATAAGCAGTGCAGAGCTCTCCTTTGGGACTTGCTATTTCCCTCAAGAGTTCTGATGAGACATGTGAGTCCAGGCAGGAGATGCTCTCCCTGTATGCAAAGAGCACGATGTCGTGGCTGGCAGCGTGATACCAGGTGCCATGGTGGGGCAACACTCCTGCTCTCTGTTCTTGCCTCAGCCGCAATATGAGCCTGACAGTGTTTCTGAATTAGCAGCCAGTAAAAAAAAAAGGCCAAAATCATTTTGTCCCTGACCTGAAAGTCCTGCTTTTCAATTTTGAGGCTACAAGCTCAGTTCTCACTGTTGACCTAGATTTCCCCAGTAAAACTAGATTAATATCGGTACCTACATGACAGCCATTTCAGACATAATCTTACCTTACGTTGAGAGTCATTACATTTGCATTATGGCAGGCGTGAAACAATTCCGTGGTCCTTTTTCTACATCTCTGAGGGAAAAAGAAAAGAAAATTATTCAAGCATTTTCTGACAAAATCACTTGTTGTCAACCATACTATGGTTTTTCAAGGATCTCCATTGTGAAACTCACCTGTTATTGCAACACCCATCTGTTAGTCCTCAGCTCTGCTTGGCCACTTTCACCAGCTGGAAACAGCATCTGAGAATGGTGTGAGAAGTTTATTTACCAAAACCCACCAGTTGGGGAGGACATAATCTCCTGCTTTTCATCTGGTTTAGATAGTACTATAGACCAAGTGAAGACATGACACTGCCAGCCATGCCTGACATCCTCACCATACCAGGGAGGAGTAATTTTTGATTCCTCTTCCTTTGGCAAAGGTGACCCTCACATAAAGGTCAGTTGAAAAACGTCAGCTCTGAGGGAAAAGCACAATTTCTTTCCCAAACTAGTCAAAGCAAATAATCCTGCCTAAAAAATAAATCCTTTCAGAAACAGGCATGTTCCACACCACAAAATAAAGGACTGAAGGAAGAGAATGGCCATCTGCAAATGAGAGGTGCTAGCAAGCAGGAGATGGCCAAAGGGCAGTTTGAATGATGCGAAGAAATAATTAAAAGGGAAGAGAAGAACACATCTGGTGGAAAATGCATGAGAGCAGAGGCTGTCAGATGCAAAGAATACCCACATCTATAGCCATGATTAATTGTGAGAATAACAGGTTATTTGCCCATCTAGAATGCAGAAGAAGTGAAGTGTTGTGTAGAAATGCCATTAATCTCGCTTGATGGGTACATTATTTCCACTGAATTCTACCTGACATTTCAAGTTGCTTTCAATATATTTTATTGTATATTTTTTCATATTTTCAGTGCTCTATTGCCAAAGATTCTGAATCATCAAAATTAATCAGCTGCCTGGAACAGAGCCAGATACAACGAATAAGGAACCAGGCGCTTTTGATATTCTCCCAGTCCTAGATGGATGTATAACTCACATTTATTGGTATGGGAAGATCTGGGGCCGCTCAGAGAAGAAAAAAAAAGAAAAGAAAGAAAAAATAACAACACCCATGGGCATTGTTGCAAGAAACTGATAGGCACTCTTGATGAACAAATGGCTACTGCTTCTGCTTTGAAGCATTTGTTTGGCTCATTGTTTGGAAAGCAGCAGAGAGAAAGGAGAGCCCAGGACACATACCTCTCATGGTGGGTAAATCACCAGGAACTGCATCAGAGGCAGTGGTGTTACACCAGTGTAACTGAGGGAGGTCTCTGAGGATGACTGAAAATATATAGACTCCGTAGAAGAAACCTACCCTGAAGGCCTGGCTGCAAAATCAAAGCTACTCCTTTAATGGAGGAAGAACAAGAAATTCTTTTCCTTAATTATCCCTGAAAGGCAGCCTGATGTGAGGGAGTAAAGCTTCCATGTAATAAAAGTAAATGAGAATCCCTACCCCTGCTGCCTGACATAGAGTGCCGATACTTCACAACTGGAAAGCAGGTGTAGGGAATTCCCTGTTACCTGACACTGCCTGTGCTAATTCCACACCAATGCCAATAAGTATAACAATGGGAAGCTAATACTGATAGGAATGACAGAAGACATGAAACAGAGGCACGTCAGCTCCCACAAACCATCAGACATCCAGGACAGCAGCTCCAGCGGAAGAAGAAATAACTTTTCCAGAAAGCCAGTGTGCTTTCCTCCTCCTTCCCATTCCCCTTTCTCCCAGCAAGGGAGTGGTTCTTGAGAAGTTTGTGGTGGCAGCAGCTGAGGTGGACTAGAATTTGAGCTGGGACCTCCTCCCCATGCAGACTCCAGTGGGGCTCCTTGTCTGCATACCCCTGCATCAAACCAAAATTAAAAATTCTGTTAAGAGAGGAAATCTCCTGCCAGCTGATATCCCTGAGCTCAGAGAAATGCTGCAACAACAAACACTGTGTCAGGAATTTCATGCTGAGCCCCAGCACCAGGAGGACACTATAATTTTTCTGTGCTATTTTGAAGTGATGCAAAGATGTCAGCATCGAGGGGACTTAAAGAACCCATTACTGCAAAGCTCTTTGACAAATAAATAAAACATGAAAGTAGTTCCTTTTGCAGGGAGAGCAGTGGAGAAGGATAAGGAGAGGGCTAGGAGCAGGAGCACCATATTTGCTATGGATTTTGAATGTTTAAAAACCTGCCTCTGAAAGCAGCTTAGTAATTAGCAGTAGCTTACGTTGACAAGGGTATTTTTGCACAGCTTCATTGCACTGGCTAATTGACAGACCTTCTTTGCCAGTGAGGAAATCAGGAATGGGCTTTCTTGCTGACATACCTCAGTGCCCTGGCTAACCGTTTAAGAACCATCTCCATTCCCACACACAAATCTTCAATATATATACACTTATACAGTAAGTATATTTACAAACACTACCAATATTTGGCATCTTAGAAAAGCTCTCACAGAGACTTCTGTTTTCTCAGAGTACTTAGCATAAATGTACCAGCTAGGAAGCAGAAATTAAGACAACTGTTTGCTCTAAAAATAATTGAAACCGTGTCACAATAAAGTTACTCTGAGATACACTTACTTCACATATAATCCTAGACTGTTATCTACACTACCTGTTGCAGGGTTGGACAAATTAAAATATTCTGAGATCTTGCCATCTATGCTGTATTTACCACAATGTGTCCATTTAAATAAGGCAATTCTAAAAGCAGTTGCTCCTGAAACCAAAATTGAAAAGCAGGAATCCTGTATTTGTTAGCTGTGAGCAGCAGTGTGCTGGTGCATACCACATTCCTCATCTCGAAAACTTTTCTCCCTGACTTCTGAGAAAGAACAGACAATGGGCTGCTGCTTTTTGTTTCTAAAGGGGAGCCAGGAGGAGTCAATACAATTATTTTTGGCTTCTACACACAGGCTATGCTGCCAGATAAGCACATAGTAATCTGTGTTCCTTAGAAAAAAAATCTTTAAAAAGCCATATTGAAGAACTTCTGTCAGAATGCATGATCTTTATCAGTAACTAATACAAGCTGAATGCCTAAAATTCAAGATGAAGTCTTGGGTTTACCTTTTTCCCCACAGTGAGTAACAGTTTCAGCACTATGATTGAGGACACAAGCCAAAACATTGCGTGTTTGGGTAGCAGCATCCATTAAGGCTACTAATCATCTCTGCTTTGGCTTCATCGGTGCTGAATTGAGACCTTTCTGTTGACTTCAATGGACCTCGGATCAGCCCTTCTACTGATGCAATTCACAAGAGCACTTAAGCAACTGCACTTAATTTCAAGCCTGAGGCTAAACTCCACTAGGCTGATCTGATCAGGAAGTCAGCCAGAGAAAAAGTAAAATCATTCATGGAATAAGTGAGTCAAAAGAGCATGATTTCCTTTGTGATGGCTGCTTCTAAAATCCTTCCCTTGCTCCAGATCTGCTCCTTCCTCCCCTTCGCTGTCCCACTGAGCAAGGCAGCTGCTTCCATCCTTCCTTCGCTCCCATCTGGCTGTGGCTCTTCACGAGTGGCAGGAGTTAATTTTTTCCATAAGTAAACAACAGTGTTCTGTCATTGTAATATTGCTAAACCTGCATTTTAGCAAGTTAATCAATAGAGCCTCTATAGAAGCTTGTGAAGGCAGACTTCTACACCGGGTCAGCCCTAGAGAAAGAAAACACCCATGCGTAAATACTTCTGCTCGTATCGACTTGTCCAGCACTTTTCCTGAATAAAATGTATTCTCTTCTGCTTCTCCTGCCTCCTGCACTGGGGCCCATAATGAAGCAGGGAGGCTTGTTCCTTGCACCGGTGAGCACTGACCTCTCGAAACATGTGTGTGCAATGTTTCCCACATTTCCAACACGTTCTCGCTCTCAGATGTTCAACAGGGCTCCTGGTGTCACCCCACTGCACAGTTTGCATGGCTCCGAGTGGCTGAGAAGCTGCCTCAAAAGGCAGCCAGCGTGAAACTCCAGGCACTTTGGCACTTTGCATGATGACATCCAAGCTCTTGTTATTGTGCATGTGGGAAGAATTGTAAGGTGAGAGAAGACAGAGAAACACCTAAAAAGGCAAGGTTAGACTTTTCCTCTCTTCTTCACTTTCAATATATACGTTTGTATAGCTGGCCGTTGCTTTAACACACCTTTAGGACAGCCAGTCCCATCACCAGAGAGGCTGCAGGGGAAGCCTTATATCAGACATTCACACACAGGGCAATTTCCACAGAGGATTCAGTTGTCTGAGAGAAAGGTGGCCTTTGCTGAAGTACATTTTTCCAGCAATTACTTGTGGCAAAAACCCTTCCACCAAACACTCTTTTTAAACATAACTGCAAGTTTTCCTTAGGAACAAAAGCCTCCCGTTGAAAAAGACTGTGGTAGCCATTGAAGCTCAGGATTTAGTAACCCATGGCAATAAGTGTTAACTGGTGGCTCCACCATTTTCAGCCTTCGTGCAAGTTTCTGGGTATCCTGAAAATGAGCACCAGCAATGGCTTTCCTTTTGCACTGCATACTGTGAACTAAAAACACTGTCAGCTTGATTTTGCATTTTTGTATCGATTCTTCAGCAATCTGATCTGACTCTAAGGCTGGCCCTGCTTGAAGCTAGAGATTGGACCAGGCCAACCTAAATTATTCTGTATTTGTACGATGCAGTTGGAGAGGAATCTCTGCAGCCACAGACAGCCCTACTTGAGCCAAGATTGCTCCCTCAGCAGACGATGCAAGGAAAGAGAACCAGCCTAACTTCAGACGGCTTGGAAATTAAAGCCACACAATGGGACAGTAGAAAATCTACAACTTTCAAAATCCCAATTTTTCACATTGAACCCATCACAGTGCCGGAATATCTTATTCTCCAAGTTTTGCTGCGTGGGAAGTAGTGTGTATCATGACCCTCTCTCCTGAAGGTCAGTGGGAAATGGGGACATCTGTGTCTCCCATTCAGGCTCAGTGGGACAACTCTCACTCCAATACAAGCACACGCTTAAATGCTTTGCTGAGTTAAACTCCAGGCACTATTCTCTCCTATCTGTAGCTATGAGCCATCCTCCCACAAGCATTCATTCTTTGCTACATCACATGGAAAAGTTCAAAAGCATGTGAAAAAAAGTTACCTTTTTCTATTAAACTCTGTAGTGCTTTTCTGTAAGGCTAGTAAATTCAGTTTATTGAGCAGTATGACTGCTTGAGCATTTTTAGTATGCTATAATGCATAAGAGATACTGTATTATGCAGTATATTTCAATCTTTGAAAAGTTTTTTAAAGACTGAAATGCTTGCAATTTAATTTTAGGAATGTATTAGCGAATATACTATAGCAAAAATGTATTCATTTTCAGCCAGCATTATAATAATTTCTGTTATCATAAAGGAATCTACTCTACTGGCATTAAAAATGTACATGAAGAAGATGGACTGCATTCACCACAATTATCATTACTGTTAAGCATTTAGAAAGCCTGAGCCCATTACAATTTGATGACAGTTAACAAGAGAAGAAATTTTGTTATTAACATCCTAAACATTAGAAGCAAAAAAATCCAGTATGACACTATTTGCAGAGAAACACCAGGTTCAGAGCTGTAAAATAGGATTTTAAATTATTTAAAATATTATATTTCTTTAATGAATTAACAATGCATGCCTGAGTAGGCTTTTCAGTACTAAGTGCAGGAGTACGACAGGAAGGTCAAGTTACAGCAAGAGCTCGTGTATGACAAGGTTGTTCACTTAGTGTTGGAACTGACCTTCAAGGGCTCTGATGTAATATTTGAATGGCTACCAACGTACAGTTGTCAATTGATTGCAAAGAAAATTCTGGTAGTTTAGGAGAGAAAACTATTAGGCAGCCAAAGTTTGAAACTGATAATGATGCAGTAGGTTTTTGTAGAGGGAGGGTGAATTAGACTGTATGCTATGACTAATAGTGCTTGGACTAGCTGCCATAAACCCAGAATTCACAACAAAAAATCTGACAGCTTGTTCAAAAAGTTATGATATTTTGCAAGAACAGATATGTGGGTCTGTTGTGTCAGTAACACTACAGATTGGCCTTCTGTTGTACATAGGGTACATACAGTTGAGTAAAGTATGAATGTATCTTCAAAATTGAGCACTTCAATCATTTCTAGTTATAGTGTGGTAAAGTTTGTTCGCAGGACTAAAGAAATGCATATTAAAACTACCAGCAGTGAAATGAACAGTAATATTTATGCAACATGTCAGCACACAGAACAGGATCCTCTAGCGCAGAGGAAGGTCCCTGAAAGGTGAGATTTGACACACCACATTTATGTTATCAAAACTTGAAAAGCTATGCCGTGGGCTTAAAGCACCCAGGCTCCTAGCAGTGCTGAGGAAACCAGTGGGTATCAAGCCACAAGACAAAAGAAGAAAGGGTAATTGAGCAGTTTGGTTCCAGCCTCTGAAGCAAGTCTCTTTGTTATCCCATCCACCCGCAGCTGGCAGAGCTGCCGCCAGCTGAGGAAGACTCAGCTTTGCAACCATGGCACAAGTGGCATTTCAGGAACATTTTGTCTGAGGGCTCAGAGAGGCACACAGAGCAGCTTTGTGCCTCTAGGCATGAAGTAATCACTTGAGTAAAAGTGTAGTGTCTATGTGAACTGATCAGCCAGGTATTCTACTGAAAAATAAGGCAGACAAGGTCTTTTATATTTGGAGGTCTCCTTTAAGAGGGGTTCCACTGTTATGAATGACAGTGTATTTGTATCAGGGCTGGGTGAGTGTCACCAGCACACTCCTTGCCTCATAAGCTTTTCCTTTTCCCGAGCCTCATCATTTTTGCAGTGGACATTCCCTTTACTGTGGAATACATATGGCAATGCCTGTTTGCAAAAGGTGTCTTTGACCTAGGGATGTCAAGCTGTACACACCCATTGTAATCATGGAAAAACATACACCTCCCTAGGGTGAGTTGGAGAAGAAACTCAGAACAAGTCATCAGTCACTCCTGGAAGAGTTAAAATACTTCAGTGGCATAAAATAGACCCTCTTCTGAAAATTGTCCTTTATCAGGCTCCACCATGTATTTTAAATCACACCTATCAAAACATAGAATGGAGCATTACCTTAGGTTATGTGAAGTATTTTAACTTCAGCTGTCCATGGGCAGTCTTTATTCTCTCTCTACTGCTAAAACCTCCTGCTGGGGAATGAAGGTCATTCCAGATGCACATGGATGAAAATTACAGGGAACATTAGCATGAGTTCATCTTAAGGAAAGTCTTCATAAAAAGTCCCCTGAGGGCTCAGGTAATCCCCATCACATTTATTAAGAGTTTCTTGCACACTGATATTAGAGAAAAGCAGTCCAGAGCAGTGGAAATGTTGCGTTTTCACTTGGTTTCACTTTCTGTGTATTTTGATTTTATTTTTTGTATGCATGGATATTATAGACAACATGAATAATGCCAGGGCAGAGGTGATTCATTTTTATGACACTTTTTCAGCAGTGGCATGTGAGATATGAGCAATACTGTGTCAGTTGCTTTGGCTCACATTTGCATCCAATCGTCAGTGAGTAAAATGAAATCTCACAGCTGCCAACATTCAATTTCTGAGGCTCTCAGGATTTTCATCACACATCCATAGCAGACTAAGTAACTTGCAGGTGACTTTTACTTTAAAATTACAACATTAGATCTATTTTTAAGGACAAAAAGTAGTACTGGGATTACTTCCAATAAGTCATTGAAACTGCATGCCATTATACAATTATATTGAATGCACTTAACAAAAAGTTTATGTTTATGCCAAAAATGCCAGGTAAACACATTCATTTGCTGTGTACCAGTCTAAATTGATTGCAGTTAGCATGGCAGTCTTTCCACTGAAAGCATCTCAGGATGGACTGCTAAGTCATACTGGCAGATATATGTTAGAGGCCTTCTCATACTCGTGCTCCAAAGCATAGCAGATCAGCTGTCAGGAAAAAGTTTCCTGCTCCTATGTGATTTATGAGTTCTCATTCAAGAGATCTCAGGTAGCCATTTCAGCTGATAGCTGATCTTAAGGTATAGAAAGCTTTCAAAATATTGATGGATCTAGCCTTCCAGGCTTCAGCAATGCTGTCCTCTCTTTCTCAACTCACTATATGTATTCCAAAGCCGCTCGAAGAGCTTACTTATTGAAGGCTGTGAATATGGCACCTGATCCAGACCTCAGGGAAGTGAAAAAGGTTTGTAATTACTTGAATGTGGTTGGCTCCAGAACCACAGAGGTGACATATAGACTATGTCTGTATTAGCAGGTTTACAGAGGAGCAGATCTACAGAGAGAAAGTTGGTACTAACGCTTCATACCTCTTTGGGGTGAAGGGTTTAGTGCAAACCATTTACAGTTTGTTCCCATGGACTGAATACCATAGCTCCTGCAGTGCTGCAGGAGTGACACTTCTGGGTTTTATTCACGTGAGGGGTGCCTGCTTTGTGCAACCCAAACCCACTCCAGCAGGCAGGTCAAGGTGTGGTGAGTGAGGGTGGAGACCTTCACTTCAGAAGCAAGATTCTCATCACGCCTAAAATTCTTGATGAGACATATCCACACTCATCAGTTTGTTTCTTGGTGTTTTGTTAAACATGGAAGAAGTAGCTGCAGTCCCACTGTCTTGAATGTGAATGTGTTTAGTCGTGACACCATGAAGCCGCTATGGCATTATCATTACTTGGCTTATTAAACAGTAGGCTTTTTCAGATAAAGGATTTTGAATGATATTGGGATAGAGTGAGTCACAAATCTACCTAATACGGATTTTACCTGTGCAGCAGTCAAGATCAGGAGCTCCTGAATCATCCTTTAAATTACCCTAACAAGAAGTGCATATCAGGGATTTATCTCACTCAGTTAGACCTTTGTGTTTAGACGACAGCAGCTACTCAGTTCAAGCCCCTTCCCACAGCCACCTCCACAGTAGAAAACTAAACAATCAAACAGTTAATGAAGCATATCTTTGTTGCCAGAAAGAGAAGGAGCAAACCTTCTTATGTGTGAGAAGACCTGCAGTCTTGAGGACACTTTTTGGCCACTGCAGCATGGAAACTGTGAGATTCTGAGCCATGTGTTTCGGAGACCACCTGCCGCAGGTATTGGCATTGGTACAGACTTTAAACACAAAAAAACCTAGTACTATTCTTTCCTGGAAAGATAATGTTAATCTCCTGTGTAACATGCTTTCTGTTATCAGTGCTCAAGGTAAAACAGCACATGGCAGTCTGCCATGCCACCAATTACATACATATTTGTAAAATAAATTAAGATTTTGTCAATCTCAATTTAAAAAGAAAATAAACGTGAGTCTACCCTCTTCTCCTCAAAGTTTATCATATTACAAGAAAAATTCTTCCCATCAGCAACATATCCTCAATGGCTTTTAAAGGTTTTATAAGCATGTCTTGCAGGGAGTTTTGTTAGAGCCTCACTGACAACATCCCACACTTGTAAAACACTGTGTCTGTACAACTGATCTCTGAACCTTAAGCTTACTCACAGACAATCTGCCAACATACCTAATGAGCACTTATCTCTATTGAATTAATTTATACCAATTTGGTCCATGATATTGCACTCAGCTGTGAATCCTCAGCTGAGAGGAGAAATGCCCAAAATATCAGTAGCTTCCTAAAGTACAACCACGCCATAAGTCATTGCAGAAATATTCACAATTTGCTTCTGTGAAACAGCACAGGGCAAGCCACCTTCACTGGGATACTCTTAAACATAACCCTGAGTAAGGGGAGAGGGGGACACCCAAAAAATTCACCTCTTTGTCTTCACATTGCAAGGGTGTTCCGAGGCAGCTGGGAAAGCTACTCTCTCCCATGTCTTAGCTACTTCCTGCCAAGGGAAAATGCAGTGACTGACTGCAAAACGGCACCTCTACTCCTCCAATCTCCACTGCAGGGCTTTGGTCTATTCCATACCTGCTTGATTTGAAGGTGCTTGCTCAGGTGTGGACTTGCACCCTGGTCCTTCCGAAGCGTTCTGGTTTGTTTGGCAGATGCTTCCCACTCAGGGCACAGCACAGTGGCTGCACTGCACTGCACAGCAAGGTGCTTTTCCTGTCCTGAGTAGTCATTGGAACGACTGCAGAGCTCTCCCTTTAGCCACTCACAAGGATATGCTTGAAACTCCTGCAGGTTCTTCATGTTCCTGATGGAACATGGGCAGCCTGAAAGGTCCTCCTGTGTCATCAAAACAAAGAGATATGGGCATTAAGAAAGGGCATAGTTCACATGTTACCAGATGCAGTTTCTTTTCTGCAGCACTGTCACTTCTGTGTCTGTACAGGTTTTGGATCTGTTTAACTTCAGCTTGCTCATTCAGAGAGCCTGTGCTTTGTGCAAAGCCCTCCTGAAGGGTCTCTGATTCATCCTGTCAGAACAGTAGTCCATGAAAGCTATTTTTGTTTTTTATTTCACAGAAAAAGTATAATGCAGTTTTGTTCTACTGGAAAGACACTGACACAGCCTGAAATTCTGTACCTTAAAAAGTCTGAGTACTTTCAGGTACAAGACTGTCCCCTGCCAATAATTTTGGTTTTACAATCACCTTCTACTTTGTTTTCTTTTTGTTTTGCAATAAATTAGATTCCCCACTGCTGAGCTAAAGGCCTGGACAAACATTAAGGGAAACTGCCTTTACATAAATTGTTGTCAAACAAACAAAGGACAAACAATGCTTCCCACTACTGCAAGGTGTGACAAGACACGAAAACAGGCAAATAAAATTGCAGCTTAGAGCACTATGCTGTACACTAATGCTGTCTCTTCCATCCCTGCCATGAAGGTGCCCTTCATCTGGCATATCAGGGGCTGCTTATAGGGTGCTGGGTTCCATTCCACCTTTATCTGCAAGATGCATCTGTGCTGGCAGTTCAGGGTGTTGTCTGCATTTCCAGCAAAATACGATCCAGGACAAATGCTTTCACAGAGACCTTGCCCACATAAGCTAACTGAGGAAAAGCCTGCTAGGTCTGAGGTTTGGTGTTGTTACATTAAATTCTGGCTCTCTATCTGGCCTCAAGGAAAGCATGCACAAGATGAAAGTAAAAGGGTCTGGGGTTTGTTGGGGGTTGTTTTTG
This sequence comes from Cnemophilus loriae, assembly GCA_013397755.1. Taxonomy (NCBI): domain Eukaryota; kingdom Metazoa; phylum Chordata; class Aves; order Passeriformes; family Corvidae; genus Cnemophilus; species Cnemophilus loriae. The sequence goes on from VZTF01000769.1 coordinate 1,871,709, forward strand.
TCTCTTCTACATTTTAACCATTCTCACAACCTTGCCCTTTGCCACTCTGAATAGAAATGAGAGCTCATCAAATAACAATTGTCATAAATGAGAGCTGGTAACATTGAACTATTGAAAATGTTAGGAAATATTTGGACTTTGTCACTGTGAGCATTGCATAGTGTCAAAGGTGACAACTGCTTTGGAGGGGTCTAGCTTAAGGTGCTAATTGGCATTTATTGAGCAATATTTGTGACTTCAATCTATAGAGTGATCTCCGACTCGTGTTTCAGGCAACTTCACTGTGTCAGTTAAAATATGTAAATATCCTCTCAATATTAGCAGATAACAGATGCTCTTTCATTACACAGTTATCCTTTTCACCACTTTTGGCGAAGTCTTTGGAAGCAATTATCTTCTTATCTAAGACTTTTTGAAAGTTCATGGAAGTTGGGGCATTCCCGAGCACAAATACAGGCTGGGAAGAAAACGGATTGAGAGCAGCCCTGAGGAGGACTTTGGATGCTGGTGGACACGAAGCTTACCATGAGCTGGCCATATGCCTTTGCAGCCCAGAAAGCCAAACATATCGTGGGATGCATCTAAAGCAGTGTGGCCAGCAGGGCCAGGGACAGTATTCTCCCCCTCTACTCCACTCTGGTGAGACCCCACCTGGAGTGCTGCGTCCAGCTCTGGAGCCCCTGAGACAAGAAAGGCATGGACCTGTTGGGTTGAGTCCAGAGGAGGCTACAAAAATGATCAGAGGGCTGGAGGACCTCTCCTATGAAGACAGGCTGAGACAGCTGGGGATGTCCAGCCTAAAGAAGAGAAGGCTCTAGGGAGACCTTAGAGTCCCTGCCAGTAGCTGAAGGGAATCTACAAGACAGCTGGAGAGGGACATTTTGCAAGAGCATGGAGTGATAGAAAAAGAGGGAATGTCATCAAACCGACAGAGAGTAGGTTTAGATTAGATATTAAGAAGAAATTCTTTTCTGTGAAGGTGGTGAAACACTGGAACAGGTTGCCCAGAGAAGCTGTGGATGCCCCATCTCTGGAGGTGTTCAAGGGCAGGTAGGACAGGGCTTTGAGCAACCTGGTCCAGTGGGAGGTGTCCCTGCCCGTGGCAGGGGGGCTTGGAACGAGGTGATCTTTAAGGTCTCTTCCAACACAGACCATTCTATGATTCTCCAATTCAAGATTTATGCAGGAAGAATAGTAAAAGAAATGGTTTGTAGAGAAAATTTTGTATACTTCCTAAAGGCTTAAATCTTTTCAATCCAGCATTTTGGAAAGGAATTTAAAGGATTTTAAAAAGGCTTGATACACTGCGTAAGAAAAAGAAACGGCTATCAAAGCTGTAAAGACTCAACATACTTTGGTAATAAATCTTGGCTGTCAACATGCTTGTCTTTGTTAATTCATGTGCGTCAAAGTACTCTAACAGAACTCAAGTGATATACTTAATCCAAATTTTAGTAATTTTTAGACCAAGCAAGGACATAGTCGCATACCTGATTTTATGGATCTGTGCAGTATGAAGTTTTGTCACTAATTCATTGACTTTTTATTCATCTGAGACCCGAGGTGGCCCACAATGAGGGCTGAATTCTGTCTGCATTCTCCAGCCTCAGAACAAATACCCTTTTTTTATTCACTTCAGCCAGATGTTGTCTCTCCTTTAATTGGATGTATTTCCCTGTAAAAATAAGTTATATATTACCAGCATTAATTTTCTCTCCATGGCACTACACTGTCACAGGCAACGATGTGGGGAGAAAGAGTTCTGGCACATGGAGCACATGTGCAGGAGGCATGTGATAAACATCTTGTAGAATTACACAGGCCTTAAAAATATCCAAATGGGTAAGAGGCAAGCAGGAATGCACAGCAAAGCAGGATAACAATGCCAGCTAGTTTCTGATGTAGGTATGATGAGTTTGATGAACACACATAAAAGCTAGCAGGAGAATCTGTGTTTGTTGTTAAGAGCCTGCCAACTACACTGTGCTGACAAAACAGAATTGTGGTGGCCTTTGCTCATTTATTTTATTGTGTTGTGATGAGCTTGGTCAATCCCCATGCTGGCAAAGGTGGATTGTTAGAAATACGAAGTACAGATACTACAAATGAATGGGGAAATGTAGTTGTCAAGACCTCCTAAAGAGGACATCCCTTAAAGATATTAAAATGTTTTTCTAGGAGAGAGGCATCATAAAGGGAATACAGAAGAAAGCAAACAGGCCTGTGTGAAAATGTCCTAGCTAAGGAAAAAAAGCACACAGAGGGAGCCCAGGAAAAACACAAGATTCAATCAAAACTACACACCAGTACTTCTTAAGGAAAGAAGAAGTAGGTTATGAAGTCTACTTAATGATGCCAGAGAAAAGCTTTGCTTTTACTGCTCAAAAAGAAAAGTGACTCTAAAGAAGATATTGCTTGACAGGCAGACACAATACTAATAATCATTACTGTAAAAGACACAAATTGGGTCAACATTTTCTTCTCCAGACTTGCTTATTGCAGAGATTTAAGAATCGACGTAATGGGGCTCAGAGCAGTTACTGGCAGGGATGGCTAGAAGAAAATGTGCCACTGCACCCAGAAAAGCACACCAGGCCAATGGTGCCAGTGGCATCAGTGGGAAACCTAAGGTCCAAGTGAGAGAGTAAGAATTGCCTATTTCATGTCTTTTATATTCCAGTCCCTTCATTTCACAGACTGTTTAGTTATGGCTGTGTCAGATACAGATCCTATGATTCCTTCAATAGTTATTCAATCCCATAGTGAAGTTACTTTTTTTTCCCTTTAATTTGATTCTTCATTCCAATTTCTTAGACTGCAGATGGTAGTTCCTTAAAATGGCTGACCCCAAATTTTGTATATGAATTTTTGAACTTTCTCAAATGCTCCTACCCGCTTTTAATACACTAATAGTAAATTCACCATAAGTCTTTCAGAGTTCTTTGAAAAATGAAGCTATATGACCCTAACCAGCAACTTTTCGGAAAAGATAAGCAGAGACCAAAAAAAAGAAAAGAGGTAACAAAATCAATGAATTGTACTGTTTGAGGAACAAAAACTTGAAAACTCATAGTCCTGAACTGGATAAATTGCTGGGTGAGATGGAGAAGGAAAGATGGTGTTGTACAGCAGCTTTGTCTCTAGTCTTCTTGCCTGAAAAAGGGATGATCTAAAGCTATTGTTAAAGTTTGTTACCTGCTCTGCTTGGAAGTTTCCACATGTATTGGAAAGCAGAAAACTGGGCTCATCATTCATATGCTTTGTACTACTAAAAATTTTCAATTGGATGGTCATGACATCCACTAAAGCTGGTTTTTAATACCTGTGATCTTGAGCAGTAGCCATAAAAACTTACTTCTAGGAGCACATGGAAATGCCAAATAGTTCTTATCGTTCTGCAGTTGCATTCATTAACAGTTTAACTTTCTGAAAGCATTATTATGATTTATAAGATTCAACAACACTGACACCTACTGAACATGAAATCCTGAAGTCCTGGTACAGCACAACATGTGCTTACATATAGGAGAACATTGCTTGGCTGCAGTTCAAACTTAGTTTAAGTATTTATGCTCTTGTTCCCCTTTGGTTTATCATTTGAAGTTCTGACACATCCTCAGAGAAGGTTGCTCTTTGAGTGGTTTTTTTTTGCTGGCTAAGATACTAGTCTGTTTGAACTTTTTTGTTTTGAAGAATCAGAAACAAACGTAAAAGGAGAAGACACTGACAACTCTACGGCCTTCAGCTGCAGTTTAGATCACTCAGTGTCTCATGCCTACAGGTTCACTGTCCGTGACGGTAATATGTGGTGATGACCTGTGTCTGTGGCAAGAGGTTCGTGGACTTTCATACCTTTGGAACATTTCTCTGTGAAATAAGGGTCCATTTAGGCTCTGCCTTTGATTGTGCTCCAACAACAGTAAACAGTGGCCTCTCCCATCCCTGTCTGCTGAGTTGCCTAGAAACACATTGCCGGAGCAGAATTTGAGAGATCAAGTCTGTTGCCTGCTTTTGCAGGCAGACGTACCATAATCACACTCATAAGTGTACCAAGATCCATCTAACCAACCAGCAGATGTCTTGCCTTTTCTATTTCTTGGGGAAGGCTTGCTCCATGATCCTGCATTCCCACATACCATGCTAGCACATCCCATCTTTGATCACACTGGTGGCCTCTCATCACTTGTGCTCCAGCCTGAGTTACTCTTTCAAACACGAGCTGCCAATATTTCAGGTGACCCAGGTGACATAATATTAGGATACAGTGGCATCAGGATTTATTTTTCTACTGCAGTTGTCCCCCTTTTCTGTTCTGGCAGACTGTGGCGCTGTGTTAGACTTTCCCATCGTGCTATGGATCAAAGGCATCCTCTACCCATTTTTTGTCACCTCTAGCTGATGAGCCTCAGTTTAGTGACAAAAATCTTATTTAATCCCAAGTGCTAAATGTCTTACACACTGCACTACTAAATCTCACCCCCTCTCTTTGTTCCCCCAGACTGTCAAGGCCATTCAGCTTTTCCTTATCCAAATTTTGTTGGCTTTAATGAAATACCACAAACTTTTTAAGTCACAGACCTAGTGAAAATATTAAAATGTATCCTCTTCAAGACATATTATTGATTAAAAGGGAAGTGCTGAAGCTAGAGAAAGTTTAATCCTCACCACCATTGCTTTCCTTTCCATTACCTTTTACATGCCATATTGTTCTTGGAGTAATCACACCTCTCCAAATACAGGTGGGTTTTTTTCCCCAACATATGGACAGTAGCAATCATTTTTTGATGTCCAAGAGATTAGCTCTACTGCATTTTTTTCAACTTATCTTCTAGACAACAGAAATGCCAGAATAATCAGCTGGTGCAACCCAAGCTGACTTTCCACCATGCCCCTTTTCCCATTGAATTTTGTTCCATACTTGGTCTTAAAGATTTCCAGACTCAGTAAGAAAAGTCTTGCCTATATTTGAGGTCACATGACAGGATGAATGGTTGTTCAGATTCCTTTTAATACTTTATTCTAAAAAGAGGTATTACACTCTGTAAAGCTATAACCTTGCTCTTGCGCTTTTCTTTCAGTGTCACAGACAAAATGTTGAGACTGGAATTGTTGTCTTTTGCCCACATATCCTAACATTTCCCTTCTTTAAAAATGTAGCAGTGTATTCGAGGAGGAAAGGAAGAGAAGGGCACTTCCGATATATATATATATATATATATTTTTTTTTAAGTCTATGTCATCCCAATATTTTATGAGGGAAATACAGGCTATGTGTTTCTCTCACACTTCTTTTATATTTTTTAAACGGTTGAAGAATGCTTCCTGATTTTTATCCTGAGCAAGCTCCTTTTGAGCTCATCAAATCTCAAGACAGTCTTATATTTCTCACTAAGCTACAAGTTTTTCCATTGCTTATAAACTTTCTGCATTTCCAATATATCTCCTCTGAAGCATTTATTCGTTCAGTGAAATCTGGAACTCTTTCCAAAAATTGTTTCCCTTGTGCTCAAGAAATAATTTCCATCTTATATGTTTTTGTCTCTTTGCTTTGAAATTCCCAGCCTCTTACATACTCATTTAATAATGACTTTATATTTCAAGAGAAAATACTAGACAGCTTTAGCCATCACTTTGGTCATTTTTTTCAGTGATTTTAAACTGCAGCAACTTGGACTAAAGCTGTTTTCCACATGCAGCTTGATCTGTAGAGCTACTGCACATCTGAGCCTTACTCCTAATGCTTTTTTTTCCCGTTGGAGAGACAGGCACCATAATCATGGACTCATAGAATAATTTAGGTTGGAAAAGGCCTCTAAGATCATCAAGTCTAACTGTTAACCTCCCACTGCCAAGTCCATCATGAAACTATGTCTGTAAGTGCTGTATCTACAAGTCTTTTAAATACCACCTGGGGTGGTGTCTCAACTACTTCCCTGGGCAGCCTGCTTCAATGCTTCTTCTCTACTAAGCTGTCTCCAAAGACAGCTCTCCTATTTTTGTCTCTTGGCTCTAATAATTAACGTCACATCAAAATTACCTTTTTTTTATTTCCTTCTAAGACCTGACAGAAAATTGTTTATCTTCAGAAAGCCTGACTAGAGAAAGGTAGGAACGGTAAAGAAAAGGTAGGAAAATGATGTCTTAGCAGTAGAATTAAATTGAGTTGATATGTAACTCTGTTTCTTCGTTCAAGTCTCTGCCCAAACAGAAAGGACCCTTTCATTCCAAGGTCTAGAATATTTGATTCACATGGCATTGTTTTGTATTGGTTAAAACACTGTAGCTGCTCTGCAAAGAAGAGACTTTGCCTCTGATACCAAAAGAGACTACTATGCCCTTTTTAGATCTACATAAACACAGGAATGATTTTGCGCAGTGTCGCAAAACATGTTTGCCTGGAGTTATCAAGCAAACCTTTCTAAAGCCTTTCTATACTTCATGGACCCACTGCACAGCAATAACTCTTGCAAATCAAGGAGGTCCAGAGGTGCTCATGCACCCTTCAAATTTATTCTCTCAGAACATTTAGCATATCCTGCATAGTCTCTGTACTTGCACGCCGTTGCTATGACACATACACTAACTATCTTCATATTGAGAAAAACCTGCTTATTCAGAATACTGTAACTATACATCTTGCAATGACAAATCTGAGGAGAAAAACATCCTCCAGTGCTAACCAGGATTTTAAAACTGGAAGATGCTGCTGAGGGTACAGAAGGAGTGCACTTGTCCAATCTTCAGTCAACCTTTGCGACAAGAAAGTTCTTTCTACCAACTTTGCCTATGGATGAGGAAAAGAAGATGCAAAAGCACTGTGTAGAGATTATGAAAGGAGTAGCAACCTTGCTCCTCATTTAACAGAGTGCAACAGAATCTTTCTGCTTTTGTGGTTCTTTGTATATTCTTAAGATTATTACTACTGACCTTAACAAGAAGACTTTTTACGAGGCTTTCATCGAGTTTTTCAACTCAAAAAAAAGGACTGCTTTTCTAGCCTGCAAGATAAACTCAATTAAAGAAAAAAATCAAACCTACAATAAGCAGCTATAAAATTGTCAACTTGGTGTCTCATCTTGGAATTTTGAACAGTTGCATAACTGCACGTAACCTGGCATTTAATTTCCATTTGGAGTTTTCAGGTCATTTTTCACTGACATTGTAACTTTCTGCCATTTTCATGTCTTGGGAGATGTGTTTTTGAGTATGAAGACTGCACTTTTACATTTAAGAGACTAAATAAAGGAAACAGAACAGTGAATGATATGTAAGGAGAGTTCCCTGTATCTTCCCATTTCATAAAAGAAAAATAGATATCACCATTATAAACAAGCCTATGAGTAGTAAATTAACAGAGTACAAAATGGCTGCTGCTGACTCCTGACATCTGTTGATACCCAAAACAAAGCTATAATAGTCCCACAGCCAAATAATCACAAGGCTGCTTTTGAGATTTGATTTTAAATGTTAGATGGGGGACTAAAACAAACTTTGAAGGAAGACTAATTACTTCCTTAACTCTCCACTAACTTGAGAGACGTATATAATATAATATGTTGTCTAATACATTATAAAATTGAAAAGTGCAAGCAAAACCAAATTATAGGTGTTTGGCTCCAGACACTGAATTAATGCAGATCTACAATAAATCAAAACATACCAAGGTCAAGCAATCTCTGTTGTTGTTCTGGCATCTTTCATAAAATGCTTTGCAAACATAAATATTTTACATCCTTCAGGTAAATAATACAGACATCTAAAAATACTACTAAATTAGTGGGTGATAAACACAAACACATATTGCATTATAGAGGACAGACTCAGACGGACATGGTCAGTTAAAAAAAAGAAATACCAATCTGTCTCAGAAATACAATAGAATCACAGAATGGTTTGCGTTTGCAGGGCCCTTGAAGGCCATCGAGTTCCAACCTCCCTGCCATGGGCATGGACACCTCCCACTAGACCAGGTTGCCCAGAGCCCCATCCAACCTGGGCTTGAACATTTCCAGGGATGAGGCATTCACACCTTCTTCTGGCAACAGGTTCCAGTGCCTCACCACTCTCACAGTAAAGAATTTCTTCCTAATATCTAACATAAACCTCTCCTTTTTCAGTCTGAAGCCATTCCTCCTTATCCTATCACCCCACGCCCTTATAAAAAGTCCCTCTGCAGCTCTCCTGTAGCCCCTATATGTACTGGCAGACTGCTCTAAGGTCTCCCCAGAGCCTTCTTTTCTCCAGGCTGAAAAATTCTCTTAGCCTGTCTTCACAGGAGAGGTGCTCCATTTCTCTGGTTGCCTTTGTAGCCCTCCTCTGGACTCACTCCAACAGGTCCGTATCCTTCTTCTATTGGGGCCCAGAGCTGGATGCAGTGTTCCAGGTGGGAGTACAAAGATGTTAAAACACTGCTAGTCCCAACAGTGACCCCCTAGGAATGCCACTCATCACTGCTCTCCACGTGGACATCAAGCCACAGCTCTTTGGGTGTGACTATCCAGGCAATTCTTTATCCACTGAGTGGTCAATCCATCAAATCCATGTCTCTCCAGTTTACAGACAAGAATGTCATGTGGGACAGCACAAAATGTTTAAGTCCAGGCAGATGATGTCTGGTGCTCTTCCCTTATCCACCATGAAAGTCTACATCGTATCACCTAGTAGAGAAAGGAGGGATGGACAGAATAATCTAAGAGGTTCCTTTCAGTCTTGCCATCTACAATTTTATGGCCCAATTCTTCCTTTATTGGATAAAGATTGCATATTAACACCAGAAGACGTAGAAGTTTGAAAAGAATTGGAACACTCAGGTATTGGAGCATAAACAACCTCTTAACTAGCACATGAAGGAACTCTTCTCACCAGCAAGTCAATTTGTAAGCACCCAAATCTTGCCTCTCATGGGGAAACATCTGGTACCAAAAAGAGGATAATTTCTTTTTTCTCTAGTTAAAGCTCGCACACCTGAGGAAAAAAAGCAAACACTGAACACAGATGGCACCTCACATTTTACTCTTAGAAAAGTGTGAAGTTGTCAGGATTGTAGTGTTACGCCCACCTACCTGTTCTGCTTTCTTTGGCCAAAAATGACCAAGATAATCCAGCAGCAGAAATCCAAATTGAAGATGATAATCTTTTGTTCTGACAGTGGTTGGTGACCTTTACCGCTGACACAGGACTGCCTTCTTCAGGTTGGCCACAAAGCTCCATGGAACAGTGAACGTGGTGAAAATATTCCTGTTTAAGTCTTTTAAAGCTTATCTGCCTTTTTTGTTTTTTGAACTTCTGACCTTGATAGCTTCTCCCTCTGCTCAGGTACCATCTGTATCCACTTGCTACAACACTGCAGAAATAACAGTATTTGGCAGTTTCCACCTGATTAAAATGTATTTGTGTAGGAGAAAGAGATTTGGGGATTTAAATCCAAAAGAAAAATAAATTCCATTTTCAGCTGAATTCTTGGTCTTGTTTCTTCTGTCATTAAAAGGAAATTGTCAAAAATTTTGGAACCTTTTTCAAGTTCTCCTTCCACTTCTTTTCTATATGACCTGAATATGACCCAAGCTTGCAGAGCAATGTTTATCATTCCAAGACTACAGTTTTAATGTAGGCTTCAATTCAATTCATTAATTCTTTTTAAATATTCATTGTTATCTATAACTACCCAACTCCCATATAATATTTTTGCTAGTCTTATCCTAGTGTGATAGAAAAATACAATTCATCAGTATTCAGTGATTCTTCCCATTGAGCTGTGAATCCTTATTTCCTTTCCATGTGTGGTTCTTCACAAAAAAAAGACACATAGTCTTTAAAATACGTATATTCCATCTTGAAAGTTGTGATTTTACATTCTACCTGGCAATTCTTCCTGATGTATCTATTTTATCATTTTTTATTTCACTTTAAAAATTAATTTAGGGCACAGGTAGAAGCCAGAAACCAGACTAGATTCCATGAAAATCATGCAAAACTCCCACTGACTTCAACTGACCCCAGATTTCATCCACGTGTGGAAGTCCTCTGGAAGCAGTTCTCTGTCTGACAGAGGTGAACAGCTGAAATCGGTGTGTTTCAGTGAGGCTGCTGCAGTCTGTCCACCCAAAAAACATTCATCCCATTTCATCTAATGTTTATCAAATTCCCCTACTCTAGAGTTTCTTTCCTGAAAAATTTTCCCTGCCTTGCTCACATGAGGAAAAAAGTTTCCTTCCCACCAGGAATGCTATACTTAACCCTTGATATTTTTTCTTTAATTTCTTCTTCCACACCGCATCTAATCAGATTTGTGGCAGAAAAGGGTCGCCTTAGTTCTTATTACACTAGGAAAGGTTAGAGACATGTTGTCAAAACTCACTTCAGGGTAATTAGAAAAAGAAACAGAGAAAAACAAAGAAACCGATGATGACCAAAGGGACAAGGCATAGAAGAGACAAGATGCATAACAAATATTATGCCCATCCAAAAAAACATTTCTGTTCACATTTGGATGCAGAAGTGAGAGTAAGTTAGCTGCCATGCAAGTGTGCACAAATATATTTTACAAGTCCCAAACATCTACAGCACAAGATCTTCCCAATAGCTTGTTGTAGAATATATGCAGCACTTGCCTATACAAAACAGCAATATTTTGGAAGTAAATGTAAAATCAATGTCCCTTTAAAATGGGTGAATTTGTAAATGAGATTATCAGAACTGCCTATTAAAATCTGGTCTGTAATAAAAGGATAGTGCATAATCTCTTGACAGGAAGACAGAAATACAGTATGAAGGCTATCATTGGCAGTTTGCTGACACTGCTGTCTTTTTCCCAAATTGTTCTCTGCATCATGCAAACATTTTCAGAAATAAGTCCAATATTATTTTCAGTTCCTCTTGTTTTTCTTGGATTTCTTTTATGGCAACAAGCATCACCATACAAAAAGTAAAACTACCAATCATACTAACCTAAACATATCAAATAAAATTTAGCTGGCAGAAAGAGTAATAAAAATGGAGAGGAAATGAAGCAGGGGAAAATAAACAACTAGGAGGAAGCGGGATTCCTGAGAGAAAGATTCACAGCACTATCCCACAAGCTATCCCTGTATCCTCACATACAACATCAATGATCAAGGCTACATACAGAATCAAATTAAAGATATTTGCATGGGTCTAATACATACTTCTGGTAATTTTCTGTGAAGGCAATCAGATGACTGAGTCATAAGAGCTATATCATGTGGTTTTAGATTGAATAATGTGAGATGCCAGCAATTAGTAGCTACACGGGTGACTGGATTTTTGTGTAGGTTCTGTCTGCTCATGGCACTTCTAATCCTGCTGAATAGGGTAGCAGCATTCCAGCAAAAAGGGTTCTGGAAGATTCAGCACAGTGACAATATTGGGTCTCAATTTGTCCTCTGATCGTATACTTGAGTTCCTCTCTCTCTCATGTATCAATTTCCTGTTGGACTTCAGTGCATGTTTCTCCTCAAGATGTACAAAAGCCATACACTCATCAGCTTCCATAAGGCTTCTAGGACTTTCTGTGCCAGTTTTCCCACAGCAGAGGTGGCTGAGCAGCAGATATTTGCAGCTTAACCAAGCTGAAAATTCTGCCTATGAGAGAGGACATTTCCAGCTGCCTCCAACCGTGGCAAATGTCCTGGAGGAGGCGAGTTATCAGAATGCAAAATGCCCCATAAATGCAAGGAAGATAGTAATTTTCTCTCTATTACCACACTGAGGACCCTAAAAATAATCATTTAGCAATCAAGCCACCTGCCCCCACGATAGCAGGCATATAATGCAACATAATGTTGAGTAGTATAAGGCTCCTAAATTTCCTTAATGACTTTTTTTTCGTTTGTTTCTTTCTTAGTTCCCAAGAACTTGAAACATATTAAATTTCAAAAAACTAAGAAAAATAGAACAGAAACTGGTAATGTACTCAGGGTGGAAGGAAGGCTGGGTAATACATTCATTCTAATTAGTTTAACCTTCCCCCATAATGAGAGGGGGGGAAGCCTACCATCTGTTTAAGTCATTAGTCAGTTCCATAATTAAAGGATTAAGATTAGCTCTAACAATTTCATTATTTTTCCTAGGAAACTGAACATCTGACTATTTAAAACTAGTCTAATGCCACTGAAAAGTGCTATTGATTAGTTTTGTCTTTCTTATACTTTGGGAGGTTGCCATCAACCCCAATTCAGTGCAATCGATTTATGCCAGGAATATTTCCTCAAGTTGAATACCTTGCCCAATACATAAGGAAAAAATTTTTGTCAATCTGATATAAATAAAAGTATTTAATCAGCATAAAGTAATAGTTTAACTTCACATGTTCCTGATCTTATACACTGCAGTGTATGATTAGCCCTAATTTGTATTTCCAACCATTCAAGAACAGTGATAAACAAGAGGAGTGAAAGGGGATGCCCTGCTCCTTTGCATAAATTTTTAGAATTAAGAAATTAGCCTCCTTTTAAGTCAAAGTGATTGTGGATTATAATAAAGCAACAAAATCAAGGTGAGAAATGATTGCAAAAGCCAAATCTACTTAAAGGACTAAATCAACCTAATCTCGTCAAATGCCTTTTCCTCATCAGGGCAGCACTGCAGCAGGGATTTATCTGAGGATCTACAGACACTCATTAATTCCATCAGTAATCTTGTACTATCAATGCCCAATCATTATTTATTAAATTCATCTAATTAGAATGGTAGATACCATCTATTATTTTTTTTGATCTTGTACCCAACATTTCAATGAGATATTTAGCTTGGCAGAATCTAAGCGTTGTTGTAGATCTTTGCCTGGTTGAAGCACAACTAAGAGCCTCAGGAGAACAGCCTCCTTCAATGTGTGTTGTTGCTTACAAGCTCTAAGGGCTAACATTTATATGAAAAGCACTTGTATCTTTTAACTTTTTTAACAGAGCTTTTATTCAAATCCTTCGTCATATTTTAGTAGAGCAAGCGAGGAATCCTGAGGTTGCCACCTGCTACCCACCACCGAGGCACCACACCATCTACGAGCTGTGTTCTGTGTCACTGAACACATCCATGAACAATCCAGGGGGCAGGAAATGTAACAATGCTGATATTTGCCAGTAACAGCAAGCAATTCTTAAGCAGTAAAGCTTAAAACCATCAGTGAGTAGTTCTGGAAGAATCTCACAGTACTCAATTGACCCCAAAGATAAAGTGGCAGGTGAAGCTCAGGGTTCTCAAAAGCAAAGTAAGGTACTTGGGATAAAATAATCTACCTTATCTATATGTAGATAATGAATGGGTTTGCATTAGCTAAATTCAGTCATTGTGGATACCTTTCAGAAAATGCCAGCAGAGTGGTCTGAGGCCACACAAGGAAAAGTTTATCAGCACTGTCTGTAAAAGGCCTTGTGAGGAAAAAGTATTTTGACATTTCCCTAAGCCACCACTTGTTCTTCCCACACACAACATGTTGCCACAATCAGGCCATGTCCAACAAAAGAGAGACTAAAACAGCACAGAGAGAAGGTTCAGCTGGAAAGGAATAAGCATAGATTAAACTTTAGCATGGAAAAGACACCTTTCTTCAAGGGAGTATGACAGAGGGCAAGAAAAAACTGGTGCTGACTGTTGTCCGAAGAGCTGTGTGAGGAACAATTATTCTCCACAATGCACATGTTTTCTGAAGATTGACAAGCTACCAGTTTTAAACAAAGGAATCGTTTAATTTTGGGGGACGTGTTAATATATGGTAGAACTCAAAGCAGTAGGATACTGAGGTGGTTAAATAAATTTACAGAGACTAGCCAAGCTCACAAAGGCTAAGTGACTATTAAGTGACTATTCTGATTATATCTCTAATGCAGGCTCTGGTTTAAAGAGTGCTTAAATCATTGTTTGTCAGAAGCTGAGACAAAACAACAAGGAAAATATTCCTACTTTTTGAGGGTGTAAATGGCTAACCTTGCTTAATCTTGATTATCAGGATTTGGATGTTTGAATCTCCACTTTTATCTAAAACCGTAATAATATTTTTCTTCCTGTCCTGATCACACAAAACTAATGGTTTAGACTTGATATCTGAAGCAGGTATCACATCTTAAACAGATGTTTTGGACTAAATTCTTAATCAGCTTATAATGGGAGCTTAAATGCTTCTTCTACACTCAGATACCAACACCCAATTATCATATATGAACTGAATTAAAACCCTAATAGAGCATTTATCCGGCTAAATGTGTTTACATCCAAACACAAGGCAGACAGCATGAACATCATTTGTAGTCAATGGAGAAATAAATGGTACTTGTAGAGGCCCCTTATTTTAACTTTATGCATGAACAAATTCAATCAAACAGACCGTGTCCTAAAGCCCTCAGTCCCCCACGCCCCAGGATGGAGGGAACAGTGTGGGGAGCTCAGGTGAAGGCATCCACACTGTGAGGTTTAAACACTGTGTCAGCTGAATGCTACCTTCAGTCATGTTTACACAATTCAGAACACGCAAAAAAAATCCCAAGACCTTGCCAAGAACAAGGTTTATATTACACCTGTAAAGTGACACGTACCATACAAATGCATGAGTGTGCCCAAAAACATACCAGCTCCTGCGAGTTGGGATTATTTTTCCTACTTCACCAGGAAGAAATACTCAATGCAATTCTAACATTAGTTTGCTATAAATTCCTAGTCTTTAAGCTAATGGCAAAATAATGTTCCTCTCATTAGTTTAATGATCATATCGTGCTTAATACAAGCATTCCCCCCTCTTTTTTCCCTCTTTCATTAACTCAGTCTAATAGTTGCAGACAATTTTCTTTCACTACGAAGCTGTCAATCTTTCTCTTGTATGTAACATGTCAGTCTGTTATAGCACAGAATTAATGCAATGCATTTATCAGACTAAGACCTCTTTTCATTTACTCGCTCGAAAATTATTTTGAGCTATCTATAATGATGCATGTTAATGGAGCACATTTTAAGAAGAAAACATTTAGATCATTTACAGACTTTCTTTTTTAACTATGATATGTGCTTCCTCATCAGTGTTTGACTTAGAATAAACTAGCTGACACTTGGAAAAAAGAAAAGGAAGTTTAAACTAATGCAGAGGAAAGTCCCTCAGCTCATAGTGAGCTGGCTGTTCCCCTGAGGCACCCAAAAAAAGACTTTTACTCATGGCAGTATGCAGCAATATAAAGCAGCAGCCAAGTTTCCTTCTCGCATAATGGTGCAGACTCTTCTTAGGAATATGAAAAATGAAAATAACATAGTTATTTTTATATGCTAGATTTTAGAAGAAATCACCAGCAATTTCACTGAAGGGATAAGGAAAAAGAAGCAATAACAAAGGATGTGTCCAAGAGCTGCCATGTGAGACCCATTAGATGCTTAAGACCTCAGATATATATGGCTTGACTGGAAATGTGGAGACACTTTATTCTAGGCACGTGACCTATTCAGCCTTTCTGTTGGGATCTCTTACATTCAATAGTGTCACATCACCTAAGCTGACACCTACTTGCTGTGAAAGGACAGCCCTGCATTTCTATCAACACTCTGAGTTTGCATTTCAGGCCCTCAACTGTCTCTTACACCTTTCTGTCTCTTGCTTATGTTTATCCCAGCTTCTTCAGAGCTCATACTGCTTTAAAAGAGCAAAAACTTATCTTTGTCCACAGTCCTGCCTCTGGTCGGACGCAACAAAGCTGCTGTTCTTTTCTTCAGTTCTTTACAATAAAAGACTTTATCAAATGAAAACCAGCAGCTGGTGAAAAAAACCCCACTGCTTTGCCTTAGCAAAATTTAAGGGGTTGCTGTGCTTACCCCCTTTGTTCTTCTCAGAGGCTGGCATTCCCACACAAATCTGTTTGTTTCTTCCCTGTTTCCGCGAAAGTTTACATTTAGACTATCCCATTTTAACTTTCCCCATTGTTTTTTTTTTCCCCATTTAATGTATAACAAATTCTTCTAAGTGTCCATACTTCAAGCAACCAATTCAGAGATACTGTATGAAACACAGTGTTCAGTCAACCTGTCAGTAATTTTATCACATTTTGGCTTTATAAAATGAGGTACTTATGAATCACTTCTTCAAAACTGTTTTTTTAGAGCTAAAACACGGTATTAAGCAAACTGAGAAACAAAAATCTTAGTCATTCTGGACTGTGACTTCAGTGGTTGCCTACCTTTTGAAACGAGAGGCACTCTTCATCCCTTAAATACATGCTAAGGGCCAAAACAATACTTTTCAAGACTGTAGAACACAGAAAGAGAGATATTAAATGGAGTTAATATTTCAAAATACAGCTGCTCTGTCACTTACATTGGGAAAAGGAACAGGGCAGGAGACAGTCGTGACCTGATCCTAACATCCAAGCATGCTGAGAAGGGTGCCACAGGAATGGGAATAACAGGCCATTTAGCTGGTGCTACCATTAATCTCTTAGGTATCTCTGATGCTCCAGGGGAAAAGACACAGGGAATAATCTAGTTACTCATCCACCAAGACACCTTGTGCACTTATGAAATGGGCAAATGACCCAGGTGCCTTGTTCATTGCTTGTGAGCCTACTATTACCTCCTGTTATTTGCTAGAGCAGAGGCAGGCTTTTAGCTTCCCTCACGCGGACAGCATTGGTATTTTCTAAGGCTAGGACCAGTGCCTTTGTTGCAATGTCAGATGTTTCTTGCCCTAAAAGCACATAAGCAAATCACTAGCCAGCCCCAAACACCTCTGACTGAAGGGAGATCAGAAACAAGCTACCAATAGCTACCAATAACTCTATCATGTGAAGTGCTCTGAACTCAAATGTTCATATCCAGTTTTTCCCTTGCAAATATTGGGCGAGGGTTCTTCCCATTTCCCCAGTCAACACACATGTATCCACACTGCTCTGTCTTTGTGTAGCTGAGACAGATCCGGCCATTCTCTCACACGCTGTTTCAACCAAACTGATTCTGAAACTTTCATGGGGCATTCAAGGACAAAGAAAGGGGGAATTAAAAAAAAATTACTGGCTGGCAGAGCTGAAGAGCCCTTTTGAGACATGTCTCTGTCACTCCTCCCTGACATAGAGCTCTGGTGGCTATAGCAAGGTCTCACAGTCTCTGTGATCAACTAACCTTGCCCTTGCCCTTCCCTCCAGATCTCAGCCATTCCTTTCTGTCCCCTCTATTGTAAGAATATGAGCATTTTGGATGGAAGTGGTCCATTTCCTAATTCTTTGGTTTTGACTTGATCCACCAGTGTCGCTCACATGGAGACTGGTTTCCAGCAGGGTCTGGAGGAGCTATTCCCATTGCTTATCTTTAAACCTGTATCTCTCACTCCTCTCTCTCCTCCCTTTTCCTCTTCTGAAATCCACAAAATTATCATTATCTCACGATGTCACAGAGGCCAGCAGACCTTGGCTCTGGTTTTGCTCTGCTACACGTGCGGTTCTCTCCACCCACAGCAGGGAGAACAGAGAGACCCTAGCCAAATCCTGACCCTCTTCTGCCTCCCCCCCAAACCAGGGAGCCCCAAAATTAGGATCCAGCTCCCACAGAGGACCTCCCTGAACCAGATCACAACTACACAGTAGATCAGAGGAAGCTCTCCAAGTCTGATTTTATCCCATTCAACGCCACATTAAAATACCTGTGAGTTCATTTCCTGTGTGCAGCCAGTAACTGGAAGGCAAGCAGTTGATGAAATCTCAGCTTATTTCAGGCACACAGCTGCAAATGAAACACGCAGCAGATCGTGGATGGTTCCCCACAACACACTCAAGACCAGACAAAACTGGGCATGCAGTGTAATCCACACTGCTCCAGGCACTCGTATTCAGAGGTGAAGAATACCAATTCAAGGGCTGCAAACTTTTAAATAGCGCCATTTTTTTTTCCTTCTTGCATGCATCCCTATTTTTTTTAGCCTGCCTTTTACACTGAAATTCACCCATGTGCCTATCTTCCCGAAACATATCACATTTGGCTTTTCTCAAATGACTATATATTAATATATTTACTTTAGCAAGTCAACAGGTGTATATGTCATTGTCTGTCACGGCTCACTGTTTCTCTTTCTTTCCAAAGAAGACAATGTAGTGCAATGAGAAAGGTCACAGGGCTGGACAGCATTGTGCTGCACCCTCTATGTTTTCCTTTCAGACTGAGATGGACAATAAATGAATGCCTGCTCCTGGTGTGAGGAGTCAATAGAAGATCAGTGAAGGAAGCCAATGTATCTCAACAGCTTTCGAACTCACAGTGCTGGCTCCCAAAGCAGCTGAACTCTGACAAGCACTGTCAGAGTAACCAGCACTGAATGAAGAGGAAAGGTGGATGCCTATACTTTCATAGGATTTCTCTTAAGAAAGCACATGCTTAAGCCATTTAGGAGGACTTGCTCCTGGATTCATACTGATTTGTTCCACTACAAATTAGTGTCACTCAGGTATTATTGAGAAGAAAGATGAGGATGAATCAAAGAAACTGTTTTTCATCACAGTGCCAGAGCAATACAGCCTGGAGCACAGAAGACATGAAAGTGCACGATATGCTTAGTGAGATGTTGAAAGGAGGCCCTGTATGTTTCTAGTATTCTCTCTTCCTTTCATGTGTGTATAACTCTCCTGGAAGCTTGAGGAAGAATGATTATTTCCCCAAAGAGGCACACGCACAGTCCGCAAAACATTACAGGAAATTTGTGACCCTTCTGGACAGAGCTGTCCTCCAGGAGCAGAAAGCTCTGAGTGCACCAATCCTGTGGGGTTTGCTTTAGAGCAGAACTGTGGTCACAAAAGATCACCATGCCACAGCACATTACCTGAGCTGTTAGACACTGCCATGAGTGATCTGATCTGTCTGAAGACAAAGCAGAATAGTGTGGTGGCACTTCACTGTCAATAAAGGTTTAGAGAGGGAAGCTCAGCTGGCCATGGATAAAACGGGAAGTTCCAAGAGAATACAAAAGAGAAACAATGTTTACAATATGCTTTTTCCTAAGCACGGAAGTGATTGCTCACTCCTTCTAAATATCTTTTCTCAGCATTTCCAGTAAGGCTTAGGAATTATGGAGTTGCATGCTATTGCTTAAACCAAGGTTGAAAAACTTCTGATTATTTTTTCAGAGGCAGACTTTTTATTCTATCCCTTCTCTAGTTGAAATGGTGTTACCAGCATCTGACCAGCATGCGGTTCTGACCTCCTGCTAATGCCAGGCAACCACTTTAAACTGTGCTCTCACCCAGTGCCATCAGACTGCTGTGCTTCACCCACATGTGCTGCTAGAGAGAGAGTGAACTCGTGGTGCAGTGCTGCCCAGGAGATGGACTGAGAGGCAGGGATTGCACACCTGGCAGCTAAAAAAAACCGGGCTTTTCTGCCCCCTTCATACTTCAAAGAAAAGCAGGAAGTTTCAAGGCCTGCAGCACTGAATGTTTGCCATTTGATGGAAAAAGGGCTAGGATATGTTCAGCTCAATTTAAAATTGTTATCGAGCACCAAAACACTAAAATGCCTGAAGATATTGTTTGCAAGAAATCCTTCATACTTGATTTGAAAGCAGTGTTGCATCATCTGTATAAAGGCATGTATTTCCTACCTGAAATCTGAACCATGCCTAGCATGTTCCAGCAAGAGGTTTTGTGTATGGTGCAGCTTGGTTTGGGAAGGTGAAGTCACACTGGAGAGCCATGAAATGAGAAGAGAAGAAAAAAAACTTCAACAAATGTTCTGTATGGCGAAACCTAGAAAGCAAAGAAAGAGATTTTCAAGCAGCATTAGCAAATCACTCATTGCCTTCATCTAGCAGATTGCAGTACTTTAGAAATGACTTCATCTCTGCTGAGAAAATGCTGAAAGAATCCTTAACAAGAACAGGTTTGTAAGCCCTTTAAAAACTCTGGCCCTTAGGAAATCAGAGTGGGTATTCTCTGCTTCCGAAACACGCTTACCAATCATCCTGCGCCCTGCAATGTTTTTCAGCCACTTCATGCTTAAAGTAATCTAATGACCTTAGCTGCAGGAAAAGTTTTGTTAATGCAAGTGCTGGAGGTCAGCGCTGGTGACAAGCGGAGGGAGAGTCAACATGAGGCTGGCAGATTGCTTGGCACATGCACCAGAGACATGTGAAGCCTGAGCTGAAGCAGCAGGGAGGGGGAAAAGCTGCTAGAGTGGGTTCTGGAAAAAAATCAGAAGTTATTCCTCCCTTCTTGTACATACCAAGGGACACAGTTTTGCAAGTTGCCTTTCTCCAATCCACCGGGATGGCTGCTTTGGGGAAAAACACATTTAACAAGTGCGCTCAAAATCACATCTTTTAAGCCCTTTTTAGCTGGCAGTTCGCTATTCCCTCCCCACTGCCAATTCTCAGACAGGTTTTTAAACAGCTGTTTTTAAACTTTTGACACCTCTGATTTCTCTGCAAGATGTGGTGAAGTTTCTGTCTGTATCTCTTGCTCATAGTCTGATCTGCCAGTCTAGGCAAAATTATGGACAGCTCTTGTCCTCATGGCAATCCTTTATGCTCACTGGATATTGTCCGAAAGCCTCTGCAGAAAAGAGATACCAGACACACAGAAAGGCACAATCACAGAGCACTATTCATACACCAACTAGATCCCTTTGTCCAGCTATTTCATAGCATTTCTTTAACCATCTGGTCTCTTTGAACTTGTCCACTCTGCCAGATTAACTGTATTCATTTAAATTACATTTTCAAAAATGATCTAAAGTATTAAGCATTGATTGAAGTCCACAAGCCAATGGCTACAACTAAGAGAACACTTTGCAGTTCATAACTTACCTTGTTTTGTTCCTGTTCATAAATTATCCACAAAGGACTTTGATTTTTACTAATCTCCTCATTATTCAAAGCCCTTCAGCAAAAAAATTAATGCAAACATATTTCGACATATGGATTCTGTCTGTGGGCTAGTCATTTCTTCTACCTCTTCGACTAACTATTATTTATGGCCTGTGAGTCGTCAGTTGAACAACATGGTGTTCCCATACCTTTATTGAATGTTTGCACCAAGCTGTCGAGACTTTCTGAGAAGCACCATCCAGCTTTATCTGACACTTCTCATTGAATAAGCTTCAGGTCTCAGTCAGCATTATGAGACACTTAAAGAAACCAGAGTAGCAGAAAGAGAGGGTGGTTCTTGTTACCCAGTTCATGACCTGAGCGTAACCCAATTCCCTGCCTTACTTGTGTTCACAGACCAGAGGTGTTTCCCACAGCTTCCCAGATGATTTATACCATAACTTACAAGTCAATAACAAAATGATGTGTAGAGGAAGACCTGATTAAACAAAGGTTTATTGCTTTTTACCCTGCTGCTCCTTCTTTGTAGTCTACCTCACCTTGTTTGGATGTAGCTTAGATACCTCTACATGAGTGATGCAGATATATCTTCAGTTTACTCCAAAAATGAGGAAAAGACAGAAGCAGTGTTTTATTCATTTACAACAGAGCAGGCTATGAACTTATCAAAATGAAATGAAGCCATCAGGGACAGTTTCCCAGTGCACGGTACCAGGCTGGTTCCAGCAGGTGCCCTCTGCAACATCCTTGTCCAGCCCATCCTCAGGGCTGCCTGGTCACTGCTCTTTCAGACTTGGGCAGCCCTCAGTGAAGCCTTCCCAGCCCTCACGCTCCTGAAGTGCCTTTGGGCCAAATAGGGCTTCACACCAAAACTAAAGCATCTGTCCCTTCATAAAGTTATGATTTCTAAAAGATTTTTAGGAGATGCAACCGCTATACCACCAGTTTCTGGGGACGTTTTATTTCCTATTTTTTCAAATTAGAAAAGTGGAAGAGACAGCCAAAGGGCTTTTATACCTTTTCACAGAGCCACGATAAAAGCCACCAAAATCATAATAGCTGCCCATTTCTTGTTTAAAATCCTCTTTCTTGGCTTCAGAAAAGAGACAACAACTCTTTAGTGTCATTTTGATCAGCAGTGCCACCATCTGCACAAGCCTTAACTTATACAGCAGGGATTTGCAGAGGAATTTCAACCAAAGTGGCACCAACAGTGTGTTTTCAGAGCTGACAGAATCCAAGAATAAGGAATTAAACAAAGGGATTCACTGAGGAGATGAATTGGTGTACCTATGTTGCCAATCCCTCCCTGCAAAGTCTTACACAGAAAAATCTGATGGGAAAAAAAAAAGAAAATAAATTAGAAAAAAAGAAGCTTCCCCAACACCATCATATCTATTCAATGTGAAAGAATGAGACAGAGAAAGCATGTATATTTATCCGGTGCATTGTTGAGCTGTACCTCTTTTTCCAGACTCAATCGATAATTTTTCTCTTTAAATTCCCCCGTCCACTGTACAGGAGTCAGCTATGTTTGTTTACCAGCAGATAACCATCTTAATTAGACTACTGTATTGAAGCCCTGTTCTCTTCAAGCACAGAAATAGTTTTGTTCCCTCTGGCATTGTTTTCCTCGGAGGTGTCTCTTGCTAAACGGAATCTTTTCCTGTTTAATGAAACAGACTAATGTAAATGCCAACCTGTAAGCTTTGTGCTAGTGTCACTCCCACTCAAGTGAAACTAGACAGGACCCAGTTAATTAGTGCAAACCATTAAAACCAAATAAAAAACACTGTTAACGGCCAGCTTATTTATTTCTAAGCATCTCATTTCCACAGCACCAAAAACAATTGGAATCAAGTAAAAAGACAGCCAATTTTTTATGTTTTGAGCATGAAGCCTGGGCACACTGCAGACAAATTCTTGCAGAAGCCATAGCAACTCGAGAAGCAAGTCCTGAGTTACCAAGCGAGCTTTTCCAAGACCAGCACGTGCACTATGCAGGAACCCTCACAGCACAGAGCCCTGTGCCGTGTGCTGCTGCTAGAGGTCTAAACCCTTGTGGCACCAGAGTCATTCTAGCCTCATTGCTAGCCAAGGACAATTCTAAACACCTACAATGCTTGTCAACCCACTCGGAATTCAGTAAAGATGCTGTAAGAGAAGGCAAATCCCGACCCCACTCTGTCACATCCTACCGAAGAGCTGTTACTTCTCATACACAGGCTCCTGTTTTCTGCCCCTCAGCACGCAATCCATGCCAATCCCGTAACAAGTACCTAAACACAGGGCATGTTAAGGGCACAGCAGCACCATCCTTTGCTTGCAGTTCACACCTTACACAAATTCCTAGTAAGGCAAGAAAGTACTTTTGAACCTTTGAGAAACTTGCTTTCCTGGAACAAATTATCCGTGGTCATAGGGGCAGCAGAATTCTGTCTTTCTGAAGACGGCTATGAATAGAAGAAATTTTCAGTAAAGAAATCTAGATCCTTCCTCACTCTCTTTTAGGATAAAGCTACCAAAAGCTCAGGGCCACATTCCTTTTGCAATGTCTTCCAACTGCATGTTAAATCTAGAAGGAAGGACCTTCTTTGTGAAGAAGCCCAACTGTGATGATCAGTCAGTTCTAGACCTCTTCAGCAACAAGGAGCAACAAGCAGCACTACCAGGGGACAAGCCATGCCAAGAGACACACGAAAAGAAAAGTACCTTTCACTAAGTCAGTGACTGGGACAAGTGACTGAGGGAGAAAGGAGGGGGATAGATTGACGAAGTATAGGACTATGATGAAGTCATGCCTTCTAAATCTCGGGATTTCTGTGTGAAACGAAGAGTCACAAAAGCTGGCAGAATATTTCTGTTCTGATCATGCTTTGATGGCTGCCATTTTTTTTCTCAATGTTGTGCTCTTGCAGTCTGGGAAACTGTAGGCTTTCAGTGCAAGTTAAGAAGATTGGCAGAAATTCTTACTCTGTCACTGGCTTTTTGTGAAAATTGACTCCAGCAAACTGCTAGCTTTTTCACAGTCACAACCTAAAAATAAAGTGAAGCAGATTAAGGAAGACAACCTATCTAGTTCTGCAGAGCCACAGACAAAGATCCAGGTTAAACAGCTATTGTGGTGCATACTCTCCATCACTGCTCACCTCAGCAAGGATAGGAAATATTAAGAGGTGGGTAATACTTTTCCACACAGTTTTAGCATCAACTGAAGTAGGGGGTGATGTCAGAAAAGCACACGTTTTAGAGTAGGCACATTCCACAGTGTCTGCACATTGCTTGTAACCCAGGGCTTCCACTGCACCCTTCCACAAACCTCATGTGCCACACTGGAGACAGGAACCCAGCTTCCCCACAGCCAAGAGTTCTCCTTCCCCACCTTGTGCTGATGACATTCTAAATGTGGGCATTTTTCAGGTGCACTGCCTCTAAATGTTGGGAAAAGGAGCAAGGAGAACAATTCAGTGAACTAAAATGTCAAACTCTGATATTCTCATTATAGCACCTGGTCATTGCAGGGTTTATTTGGACCTGATCCAGCAGCCCTATTGTTGCATTTACTAAGGCTATTGTGTACTAAATAGCAAGAAGATGAATAAACACAACTTTGTTTAGAAAAGAAAAAGGCAAATTTCATTTTCTCAGCAGCCTTGAAGCTGTACAATTAATGTTCACCAATTCAAATACAGCATTTACTCATCTGTCCTTTACTGCAAAAAATTATGGTAATAGAAATAGTTGGATATTCTTCAGCTGCTTCCCACTCCAATTTGCTTTTTAATTAGTACTGATTCCAGGAAATTATGTAGCTATATTTTTCAATACTGTATGCTTTTATGTGATGTGACATTATACAATGACATGATCAACAGATGCCCCATTCTTGCCCTGGAATATTGTACCCACATCCGTCATGCTTGCTTTCCACCCATGGTCCAATGAATGCAATTAGAAAATGAGTAAGCCTATTTCTATCCTAGTCATGTCCGTGGGCACAGATGAGGTATGGAATCTAATGATGAAGTTTAAATGAGATCCTATATGACTCCCAATAACTTGGTCAAAAGCTGAATAAAGTTAGCTTTGTTCTCAGACATCACCCATCTAAAGAAGTTCAGTTCCACTTACATGTTTGCCTTGTTGTCCTCCTACCCTTTCTCACCTGCTAAAGAACTCCCCAGCAGTTCTTCAAAGTCTTGAAACTGTGCCCGAGCTTTAATATGGTGAAAGTCAAGGGAATTTTACAAATTTGAACTGGGCTCTGCTTTAATCCCATAGCATTTTCAATCCACTTCTACAAAAAATGTCATTTCTCTATTTTTTTTTCCCTCTTCCCTCCACACGTGCTAAAATGACTGTACATTGGTCTAGAAGCTAGTGTGTAGACCTTAAGAAGCCCTAGAGGTAAGAAACAACTCACAGCCATCCAGCTGTCTCTGGACTCCACATACAGGGAGGGCGCTTCCCTCTGACCCATCCCTGTGAGGGTCCAAGGATGTGCTGATTCTCTTATCTCCACACTCTCTTGTGTTACATGGCCCAGTAATGCAGGACATGACAGTGCATAACATGTAGACCTTTTAGGCTTTCAGTGGCTATTTAGTTAGGAATAATAATGCCTTTTGAATGACAATGCACACAGAGATCGTGAGGATTTATTGAGTATAACCTACTGTAGTCTATCCATCAAAGTGACACTCAGTCACTTACAAAGTTCCTGCTCTCGCTGTACTTAATCAACACTTCACAAATTTCTGCAGTATTATTTTTGCCTAACAGAGAAGTCTCTCATGTGATTCTTGGGGAGAACTTCCCTAAGGAGTAAAGAGATCTGCCTAAGCCCTTGGCAATCACAGCACATGCTGATGTTTGATCGATGTTGCACATTTATCATTTCCTGCTTGCTCTTTCCACAGTGCACCACATACTTTAGAATTAAAATTTCCGTGGCTGTTTTGCAGTGTAATCTCATTACACATTTCAGAGTAACAGGGGAACACAATCCCCTGTCTTTCTGACCGCCAGCTTACCTTGAGTGGGCATCAGAAGAACAATTCTTGTTTTGCTTGAAATGTGAATGACAATAATGATTCCATCCTTTCTTTCTAGGGGAGGAAACCAGTGTCTTGTCATTTTCAGCCATGTCTTTATCAACAGTCCTATAACTAAACAATAAGAAATACTCTGCCTGGAGTCAAACAACAAAAGTAAGAAACTGCTTGTCTCCACTTAATCTTTTACTGCATACCCTTGAAGATGTCTCTCATCTTCCCTTTATTATTTTTCAATTTCTCCCATCACATGCTTGCCTCTAGTTTTCCTCTGAATGAGTCTGTGACCACCTGTTCTCCCTCTTAGCTCTGTGATAAAGCAGAGGTCAACCCTTCTGCACTCCCTTACTCTTATGCTGGCCACCTCTTGTTTTCATTATTAGCAAGGCAACTGCCAGGCCAAGTCAAAAATCCTCCTACCTACAAGTCCTGAAAGGCAACCAAAATGTCCGTGGTGCTTTTTCTCAGACTTATTCTCAACATGCAGGTGTTGCCTTTTGGGACAACGTGCCAGCTTCAAAAGTCCTTGTTCAAATTTGAAATCTCTAGCAACCCCCTAGCAGAGCCACTTTGTCCCTGCTCCAGCAAGGGACAGTGACCCTGGGAAAACACGGGCAATAACATAGTTCAGAGACACTTTGAGGAGAAGTTCCCATTTCATCTGAAGAACATAAATCCCCAAACACCTGGAGAAGGGTGGTCACTTACTGCACTGCTGATTAGTCCCAGAGGTTGACACGATCCTTTATCCTCCCCAAAACCCTACAAGCTCAAGACAAAACCAAATTCTCCCACCACGGTCAAAATAGCATTCTCCTGAGGAAGGAAAATGAGCCTCTTAGGTTTAAAAACTTCTCCTCTTTCCAAATTTTTAACAAATCACAACAGTTTTCCTGCCTGTTTAACAAGACAAGGGTTTGAGTGGCACAGATCACCTGAGAAAACAGCTCTATGCTGTTTTCAGCAATGTTTTCTCAATGACACTGCCCACATAGCTTAGTAATTGACACTTGCTGAAGATGTCTCAGCAGCTTCTCTCTGTTCAGTGCAGAGCACAGGCTCTAACAAAGTTGTCCTAGTGAAGAGACTAATTACTGCTCATATTTCTCTGGCATTTGTACAAAGCAGCACAGCTGCAACAGGGATGTTTCTTCCAGACTGCCCTATAGCCTCTAATCTAAACCAGGCAAATGTGATTTGTCCTCTCTGCTGTGTCCCCAGGTGTCTCTGCCTACACTGGTGAAACAGGAGCACACGCTGCCATTATTATTGCCCTTCTCTAAATGGCATCTCTCTCCTAAGGCATTCTCTTTTAAAATACAGATTCTTGTATTTGATGAATATAACTTAAGTTTCTGCCTAGCTTCTAGACAACTGAACTGGTGTTTCCTAGTTAAAATCCGCCAAAAAAATAACTCATCCAAGCAGCTTCCAAATCCTCTCCATAGTCAAGAAACAGGGGAGGTGACACCTTTGTCTGCAGAGAAAGGTGTGGGCCACTCAAGTCACATAAAAGATGCCAGCTAGAATAAGAATGTGCATGTCCTGGAAATACTTGTATGTAGGTCAGAGAGTCTTTAAATATGCATTGAAACCATATTAATGTCACTGACCTGTCTGATCACAAGTGCACCTGCTGCCTTAAACCATCTCAGAACTGTTTCTTCTGAGAGCGAGTACCTTCTGCCCCTCAGATCCTTCCTTTATCTGTAGACAGGTGGAGAGAAATTATTTACTATCAGATGCTCAGCTATATTTACTGATTTTAATAAAAAAGGAAACTTGATAAAGGGCATTTCGTTTCCAGTTAATGGCCTGCAAAGGTTTATCACTGGAGACATTTGGCACCAGAGCTGAGGGGAAGTTTGTATTGCTGCTGTTCAGCCGTGCTTTGCCTCAGGTTAACTCATATTTTGTGTTCTGGTGCAGCTAATCTCTGTTTTTTTCCATGAGCATGAAATAGTTGTTTCCCTTGGGAAAATAAAAATAAAGACAAAAAAAACCAACAAAAAGCCCCATATATACAGAGACAGCAAGGATTACTTGTAACTGCCATAATTTAAGGGCAAAAAGAATCCTCTTATCTCACCTGCAGAGTGGATTTAAAAAATGAGAGCAGGAAGAGAAACGACTTGCTGAAAGGAAGTTTTGGAGGGCATTATTAGGGTCCAAATACAGATTTATCTAGCCTCCATGCTGTACTCTGATACCTTTCATGCACTTTGGCTTAGACAGATCTTGAAAAGGAACTGGAGCAGATACGACTTCATCACCGACACACATTCTGTCATGAGGTCTCTGCTACGTGTTTACTCACTGCCAGGTAAAGTGGTAACTTCTCTGCTGATTAGGATCCTAAACGTACAGCAAAAAGGCTAGAAAATTATTTATATAAATACTTGCAGTGGGGAGGAAGTGCACATGTGTCTGTTGACAAGCATGCTACACCTGTGTTGGTGGAAAGCATGCTGCAAAGGAGAGGGCCTCTCCCTCCACTGCCAGCATCATCAGTCCTTTGCTTCTGTGCTGGAGAGAAAATACACTATTTCAGTAATGGTGG
The DNA here is from genome assembly GCA_013397755.1 of Cnemophilus loriae. Taxonomy (NCBI): domain Eukaryota; kingdom Metazoa; phylum Chordata; class Aves; order Passeriformes; family Corvidae; genus Cnemophilus; species Cnemophilus loriae. The sequence continues at coordinate 1,900,114 of VZTF01000769.1, forward strand.
TGCTTTACATAGGACTGTTCACCTAAGTACATCCAGGTACTATTGTCTCTGTGTTAAACTCCTTCTCAAGGGCATAAACTAACCTGCCCCAATGCAAACATGTCAGGGCAACGACACTGCTGGCGGCGCAGACATATGAGAACCGCTGTGTTGGTGCACATGTTCTTCCGGAAAGAAGGTACCTCACAAGTCCATAATTACCTCACAACCACTATGTAAAGAATTTCTGTTGGTAAAATAAACTTGTGCTTGCGCGTGCACACACACACCCCTCTGTATAAGGCCTGTGGCATAACAGAACAATTTTACTCCAAGTATCCCCTGAAGAGTTAAGAAAAGCCACCTTTGTTCATATTCCTAATCCTTCCTCAGGAATATGACAGGCTAAAATATCAGTACGCAATTAAGGAAGGTGGCAATCCTGCTCAACTAACTGTGCAATTAAGATTATGTCACTGTATATTTCCACTTCATAAAATACTTTGAGATCCACAGATGAAAGCTCTGTCCCAGTGCATTTATACCTTCATCAATGCAGCAGATGGCCTGTGGTACACTGGTTTGTGTGTGAGCCCTGTTGTCAATGCTGTTGTAATTAGTTAAGATCATCCCTTCTGCTGTTTGACAATGCTTGGTAGGGACTGGCATTTCCACAAGAGCAACTGTATCTTGGTGGCACATACTTAGACTGCTTCCATCACTGTTGTAGCTGTGTAAATACATTTTGAAGAGTGTTGTGCCTATATGGTGGAAACACAGCACAACAAAGGTGTACATCAACTAATGAAGACTAAAGAAGATGTGGAGAGGCAACCTTGTCCATTGCTCTGCACAGAGCAGGGTCAAGTACTCCTAAGCATTTCCCAAACAGTTTGTGTTCCCAACCTATTTTAAAGACTGTCAGTGATAGAAGGCCGTGTCTTCTTAAAGAAGCGTTAGTTTGTACTACATATGAGGTTATCTAATATCCAATCTCAAATTCCCCTGGGGAAATACATGCTCATTATTTCTAGTCTTCTTTCATAAATAATTTTTTCAATCCGAGGCCCTTACTCTTTGCAGCTGTCTTTGTATACTTGCAGATTATTGTGTAGGGTACACCGTATTCTCTTTCATTGTGCTGAGAAATATGCAAAGCGTGTACCTCTCCACTTCGTCCATCTTTCCGCTGCAAGCCCATGGCTGAATAAAAGGAGCACTGGAAAAGAAATAAAAAATAGGCACAGGAACTATCTTTCAAAGTAATTGCTGTTCAGCAGACCAAGGCTGGAAAACAAGCATAAATGTGTTCTAATTATATCAGCCCCTGAGTTTTGTTTTGGGTTTATTCACATGAATGGGAGTTACAGCGATTCTGCCTTTGCCAACAGGAATAAAGCACCTTGAAACAGGCATGGATATATCTAGTTAAATAAAAGTAAATATATTGCTGATGCTGACTGTTGGCAATCCACAAATTAATGCAAAAGGAGAATTTGAAACAAATTTGAGTAACTCCTGTAAATATCATCACATGCAAGGCCAAGGAAGAGGGTCAGCTGCACTTCCCTCATGGCACAATGCATCTGTGCAAAACTCTCAGGACTTCTTTTGCATCTTAGAGCACCCATACCCTGTAATTAACTTCTAAATTATGGAGAGTTTTATATATTTGAATTGTTCTCAGACTCACTTAGAGGAATGCTACCTGTATTTGTAATTCACATTCTCCGGTTGCAATAATTACTTTTCTCTTAGAAGAAAAGAAGCAGTGACTAAGACAAAGGAGAAGTGGCAGGGCTTTGCTCTGCTCTGTGCTTTACTGGATTCCTACAAAGAAAATTAATTGCTGGGCGGAATCACACAATAATTCTGTTACGCTTGTATCTTGTCTCTGACAGGTACCAACAGCAGGTGCTTCAAATCCTCACAGTCACGCAGTAATGTTCCCATAGAGGATGTTTATTCCAAAACCACAGTGTTTAAGACTAGTTAATGTCTTGAAGCAGAAGGGCTCAAATCTTTAATATTTTGCATCATCCTAGCTAGTGCAACTGTAGACATTCACCTGAGTGGAATCCTCTGCAGGCAAATTCAAAACATCAATAATAGTGTCCAAAAGAGTGAGTTTCATAAGTTAAAAGAAAAGGCAGTAAAAAAGCCAAGTCACATAAATTCATAATACCACTCTTCATCTTACCAAGTTATCTTAATCTCTGAAATAACAATAAATGGTAGAAAGAAAGATCTGACTCATACCTTTAAATATTTCTTTTCTTTATATACTTGTATTTTTCATTACAATCCGTTTGATCAAGTCCTAAAATTTCTACTATTTTCTTAAAATATTTTACATCTTAAATCCAAACCTCTGTAAAGATCTAGCCTTGGTATCGTGTGGGTAATTTCCTTGAACATTTTAACTAAGCATGAAGACCTCAGGAAACCCTTCAATCTATCTTCTAGCCAACTACAGACCAGGTTAACCAAAACCTTTCTTTGTTTATTTGCTCCTAAAATCTTTAGGAAGGGGAATTTGAGAAGGTCTATGGATAGACAGTTCCAGTGCTGAACTGCTGGAAAGCTTGTCTCAATGTTTAGCTTAAATTTCCCTTGCTGCAATTCGAACCCATCCAGATTTTCCCTATTTGTATGTCATTACGTACCTGTAAGTGAAAAGAACTCCTCCTAAAGCAGATTGCCTTGGACATCCTTGTCCTGAGTATTCTGGCCACTGAGTGGTTTCAAATGACCACTAAAAGTGGACTGAGCAGTACAGAGAGGGAATTGCAGTGTCCACAAGCACAACATTGGCAGTGATATCATGGCTCCAGAGTTAAATATGCACTGTGATCTGAACTCCATCCATGTGCAGTGAAACAAATACAAGAATATCATTCTTGCCTGAATTGTTCTCAACTTTATATCTATAGATATATATATTTTTTTTTATATATATATTGTATCTAATGGGGAAAAATTATCACAAGGCAAAAATAATTCTTTCAGGATGGTGTCAAAAAGGCTTATGCTATTTCAAGTTTTCTATCTCTTCAATTCCTCCTTATTTTTCTAAATAAATATATCAAAGTGTCGAAAAAGAAGTTGCTTGGGATTAAAAGATAGCATCTTCTTTCAAGAAACAACACGTTCCTTAGGAAATATCAGAAGAAAGTGCTTGGACTTTCTCAGAGTGTTCCTCAGAAATAAAAAAGAATGACAGGATGGTCACAAAAATGTAGAAGATCCTTTGTCACCAAACATATTCAGATGCAGCATTAGGCAGAATACATGCCATAAGAAAGAAGACTGCCAAGCTTTCACACTGTGGCTCGGGATACCTGCTCACACTAAGCAGGTGACACTTCTCTTTACAAGACCTAGATCACCATTCAGCAAGAGGAACAGATCACAAAGACATAGTCACTTACCAGCCACAGCCACTGTTTTACTGGGGTGTTTTGGTTATCCATGTAGGCATCCCTTGGTCTAGATGGCATTCCCATGTTGATCTTTCAGCCCAGTGTAGTTAACTGGCCTTACACAAGTTCTCCATGCTTTTGAGTTGTCTTTATCTCCTGTGTGGAGTAGATATTCCCCTAAGAAGCTTTAACCATCATCCAAAGAGAAGCAAGGTCTGATGGCTGCCCAAATGCGGCAGCGTTTTGAAGTGTGCTGTATTATTATTTATGTTTGTACATAGCATAGAATGTTTGGGTTGGAAGAGACCTCGAAGCTCATCTAGTTCCAACTCCCTGCCATGACAGGGACCCCTTCCCTTCCCTTCCTTGATCAAAGCCCCATCCAGCCTGGCCTGGAACACTTCCAGGGATGGGGCATCCACAACTACTCTGTGCAAGTTGTTTCAGTTCCTCACCACACCCACAATAAAGGAATTTTTTTCTTATATCTAATCTAAACCTACCCTCTTACAGTTTAATTTATGTGTTATTGGCAATTTTATGGGAGAGATGAGCACAGATCAGAACAGGAGAAAAAATGAGATTAAGCTGTCCTCCTGGGAAACTCTGAAAGTCTTCAGAAGAAAGACGTTACATTACACCATAATATCATTAATTTTTCAACATATTCCAAATAGAAGTGAGACATCATCAAACACCTGATAAGGCCTTGACAATTACAAAGCTCCTTAAATATTGATATGAATTGAGTGGGTCATTTTATTTTTTGGCTTAGCAATATTTTACCTTGCATTACTCTGAGAGTACTCAAACATGGAAACGGGAGCAGGATGCACTATTAAATGGATAAAGTGCCAGAGAGAGAGCAATATGAAGAATAAATTGAAATCCAAATCTGATACACAAATTATTATTAACACTAATTTCCGCATATTACAAAGCAGCTTCTTTGCATGTATGACATTGCCTTTTGCACCCAAACATGACTTTAATTAAGATCTCACTTATTCATGACTATAATTCAGATCTAACTGCTACTCTAGTCAAATGAGTATAATTAGTCTCAGAGGGTAGATCTAAGAGAACTAGGGTTTCCTTTTTACTCTACATTTAGGCAAGCACAATAGATGTTGGAAGATCCATCTGGAAACCTGAAAATGTAAAGAGTTTTACAGAGATGAAATTCTAGAGTTTAGAAACTCTAAACAAAAATGTTGTTTAAAAGGACTTTCATAAGGGCTCATTTAGTTTAATTTATTCTTGCAGACTACACAATAGAAGTGAAACAATAGAGGTGATTAACTAAAGTAAAGCTGATAAACTTTTTGCAACAATTTCCTTCTTTATTAGGAAATAGAACTATAGATGTTTGTTTAGCCCATCCACGCATAATTTTAAAAGAGATTAATGAGGTGGGTATTCATTTTTATTCCTGTCCTGCGGAGAATACAAATCAAACAATTCATGCATAAGTTGTCAATGGCATAACCAAGTCAGAAGTCCTAACAAATACTTTATAATCAAGCATTCAATTATCCCAGTGTTCCCACTCACAGTACACTCGATCCAGAAGGCAAAATAATGAAGACAATACAGTCCATATAATTTGTTCTTTCTTCCAGTATGTCATCCAACCCCTACAGCTGCTTTGCTTTCCACCCAACTCCTCCTCTCCACACACTTCCCAGAACCTTTGTCCCTTGTCCACATGGTACTAACCTCACCTTTTCCTGCCAAAGCGCTCCTCATCCAGTTCCCCTGTCCTGAAAGAAGGCTGATAGAAACTGGTTTTGCAGCAAGGACCGCCTCCTTTCCCAGCTGCCCCAATGTCAAATCAGCTTCTAAAACAGATTGCAAGGAATTACTAATCGGGCCCAGCTTAGATTTTTATGTGCTCTGCCATGACACTGTGCTTGGTGACCCAGTGGTTCAGAGGACTACACTTGCATTGTTGTACCCTAAAACTGTCCTCTGGTTTGATCACTGATTATGTCTGAACTGCAAGGAGAAGTGTGAGCTTCCACACATTGAACACTAGGAACTGGTGCTCTTCTGACTTTCACAGCTGGCTTTTAATCTGTCTGTAGCTGGGACTCCACAATGCACATGAGATCTCCAAGCTGTATTTGAGAAAAACCAGACCTTCTGGTGGAGAACACCATCACATGACAACCTCTGGTTCAGCCAGAGGACCAAGAGCAGGACCAAAATATTCCGGAGGCTCTGAATATTTTGCTGTTCTCACAAGAAATAAAGCAGCAGTTCAGGTGCTACCACATGCGGTCAGCCAACTTTGGTCTTCAGAGTGAGGTAGCTTTGGCCATCACTGTGTAGGTAATAGCAGCTATTTTTCTTCTTTTATTCAGTACAGATTAAACTTCACATTTCGCAAGAATAAATCCGTCAGCTCAGTTCCCAAAGCTCAGTGACAGACAAGCATTGCTTTTTAGAAACAAGCTCATGTTCTTAATTTAAGGTAAATAGGGCTCAGTATATGCCTAGTTTCAACCATATGGTAATTGCGTCCTTAAACCAAGACTTCTCTTCGTATCTGTAAATAGAACTTGTTTTAAAATGATTCCCAGAGTGAAGAAAAAGGAAAAAAAATACAGTCAGTTTCACAAGGGAAGAGGAAAGTTGAACTCACAGTGTTAGGGTGGCAGCTAATGCATGAGGCTTGTAAGGCCACAGTCAACTGGTGTGGTGCCTTTATGACAAAAGTTAGAGAGGTCCTTTAAAACTGTATTTCAGAGTAAATACACACACAAGAGAAAAAAGAAAAAAAGACTTTGTAGCCAATATTTTTGGAGTGAACTCACTTAACCAGGTGATAAAAATCACGGTTTGATTCTGCTCTCAACATGTTTTTCCAACTGTGTGTTTCCATCATTTTCATTAATTTTCACCTTTGTATGCAAAAAGACGAATTCTCACAAGTAACCATTTCTTTAATTGTTTGTCTTTTCTCACAAGGTCTCTCTTAAGAATGACATAAGAATGCTCATTCAGTCATGAACACAAGACAGTTACTTTTATCTCTATCCCAACCCAAAGAACATTCAAAGTTTAAAAGGGAGATGGAAGGTTTGTTTAATTTCCAGAGGCATTTCTGAATTTTTACATCCAACACAACCCCACCAAGAGAAGACAATATCGCTTTAGGAAGAGGTAACTGGATTGTCCTTGCTAAATTGGTTTTGACTCAATCAGGTCTTAAGGTGACGTACTGCTTCAAATCACACAAGCATTTTTGTCTAAGAAATATCCTGAACAAAGCATGTATGAGGTCCTTCACAGTAATAGACCCTACACAGTGCTGAAGAAAAGCTAAATCTGAGCCAGGACTAAGAGGATGAGAGATCAGAAATGCAATTTACGTTGCCTTGCAGCAGGCTCAAGGAGAAGTTGTACTCCATGCATCCTTTACCAGGTGTTGTACTACGGACACCCGTGTGCATGACAGTAGTAGTGTTCTGCTGGATACGCAAACTTGAACAGCTTGTGCTGCGTAATGAAAGACAATGGAGATTCAGCTCAGAGAGGAAATAAAAACCTATTAGATTGTCTATTTCATCCCCTTACCACTATAAGACTTCACTCTATAGTAATTTCATATCGTTTATTCTATTCTAGTTTAAAGTGCCTGGGGTGAAGAAGCTTCCCCTGAGATATTATTCACAGCTTGATAGATCTCAGCATGTGGAAGCATTTCCTAATACACAACACTCATGTTTCCCTTTGAAATTTCATCCCATTACTCCTGGGCACCTACCCTAAATCAATATTTCTTTTCTTTCCATAATTTGCCACCTTCAAGTTTCAGCAACACGCCCCTTTTTCTCCTGTGTAACAATCCTGTAATTTGCAGCCGATTTAATCTCTTCTAGAAGCGTAAATCAACTCCTCAGCACCTCTGTTACTTGTGCCTTCCCCTCACAACGTTTCATACCTTCAGCTGATGACAGGGCAAGAGGGGGTCTGGGAAGCCTTGGCTTCATGTCCCTCATTCCTGATTCACAACCAGGGCCAGCCTTGGCTGGACTCAGGGTGCTTCACCTTGCAAATGTATTCTGCTCTTTTGCATAATGTGTAGTTCAAGGGTCTAAATCCATGTGTAAATCCTTGATTGCAGTTTCCTTTTTAAAATGGGTATATCGGCCACGTAGCAATTTAGGCCATCAAAGAACCGTACAATTAACAATGAAATCCACTTCTTCTTTCCATGCGTTTTGCTCAAAGGCTGGCAGGTGGCAGTGCATCCTTAGGAATTAGCCATGGAAACGTGGCCACTGCAATTGTCATTTATCATTTTTTTGATGGAGGGGGTGGTCTCTTTTTCTTTTCTCCTTCCTCTTTCATTTCACATTCCTTCTTTCTCATATTTATCTTCCTTCCTTATCTCAAATAATTGTTCTCCCCATTCCTGCACAGAAAACAATTTAATACAATGTGTTTCACATCCTCTCTATGTGTGTTCCGGTATGATGATATTTTTGGTTTATTCCTAAAGGTCCTCTATTCTCATGGACACTCTAAAAAGTTAACCTGCAAGGTCAGTAAGAGAGAGACACTGAAATGAATCAAGCTGTTTTGGGCAAAAGCTGGAAGGAGAAGAAAATCTGTAATAACAATCTTTCTGATGCAAGGGAAATCAGCCAGCTAGCTCAGTCTGCCATGGAAATATGCATTGCTGGTCTTTGATAAAAGAGCAAAAACTTATCTGGTTTCTTCAGGAAGCCCAGACGAGACTGAAAACACTGCAGAAGAGAAAAAACAACATTGATACCATTTGTGTGTTGTCTCACCTCAGGCAGAGAGGCCCTCTGTGTTTCAGGTAACCATAAACAACATCTTAGGGAGAACAGTGGGGCATCCCAGCAGCATCTCCTGAATCAGAGACCACTCCCATGTATTACAGGCTCTGTTCTCGGGCCCCAGTGCTGGGTGGTGAGATCAGGAAGAGCTCATCAGTGCATGAAAGGCACTGTATGGACAGGGCTGTAGAGCAGGGGCACTCCTGCTGCCCTCAGTACAGCCCAGGGGGGCTGTGGGAAAGCAAAGCACTGAGCAGCTTCAGATGCAGCCCCCAACTTATGTGACTGCAGTGAATTCCAAGAAGCTCCTTATGCAGGTTTAAATCACCTTGCTCTTCATCTTCCCCATCCTGGCTTTAGTGTATGAAGCAACTGCTCGAGCACTGGGCTGGCCACTCGAAAGATGAGAGCAAAAGGATGTGGGGCAGCAGTTTCGGGACAGGACAGCTCAAGGGTGGCTTTCTGGCAATGGAGGAAGCTAGTAGGATCATGCCCAAACAGGAAGATGCTGGAAGCAAGCGAGGCACAAACAGAAGAAAAGGCGTATGACTGCATGGCAAGAGTAGAGGCATGCCCCGATGGAGAGGTGAGACCAGAACAGAAGTCCTAGGGAAGATGTCACTTCCCCTCCTCTGAAGGCCAGACCCATGGGCAGACAAGTTAGCGCTGTTTGAAATAGCAGCATGGTGGGGAGGAAGAAGGTAGAACACTCATGACTGCTCTCCTGCGGGCAGTCTCTTCCTATCTCTCATCTGCACAGCCTTTTGCTGAAACAGAGATTCACAGGGTGACTCTTGCCCCCAACACCACAGAAGCAAAACACCCTGTTTTTCAGGAATGCTACCACCACTGGCCTAGCCCCCACCACCTGCCTTTCCAGACACAGCTGTTTCCTCCCCATACTCAGGGCAAGAGTGGAGACTGGCTGGCTTCAGGAGCAGAGAAAACTCCTACAGACCCCCTCATCACAGTCACAACCCTCCCAAAGCTGCTGAGATCCCGCCAGCACTGCAGACCTCTTCTCCCTTTGTTCCCACCAAAGTTTAACAAAAGCAAACTGTTGTCACACTGTGTCAGTCTGCGACCAAACCCTCCCAGTCCTCAGGGAGCCCCGTGGCTTCCCACCCTGTCCCACAGCCCTCACAGCTCTCCTCTCACTCCAGACCCCAGAGCGACCACTGCCATCTGCACTGCTCCTAGACCACCACTGCCAAGCTGAGTTCTGCCCAGCCTGCCAAAATGCCTTCAGCCTCCTCCAGCCACAAAAATTTGTCTAGCCATTTATTTTTATTTTTTTAAGGTTTATTAGCTAATTGCTGTTGCCTCTTGGTTATGGCTGCGGAAGACCTTTACCCTTCAACTACTCAATCTTTGCACTGTGATGCAGGCTCACATTTCAGTGTTTTAAGTTATGGGCCATTATCTTATCCCCTGGTTCCTCATTATGGTACGGATCCAAAATCAACGGAGGCTTTCCTCTGGCTTCAGCGCTTTCTGGATCAGGCTGACAGCCCCGGCACAGCAGCATCTGGCACACTGATGGCTGATTCGAGCGACCTGTTATCCAAAGAGAGTTCAGAAGAAAACAGCCAATAACATTTGGAGGCAAGGGCAGAGTGTTATGGAAGGGATTGGCAGTGGGCATTTAAAAAGCACCATGAGGTGGAAAGCAACAGCTCCCTGAAGTGGTTCAGAAATCCCTTGCAAGGAGATGCATGGCTAAAAATATGCCCCGCTCGGCTGAATAAGCACACAGGCGATAGACCAGGTAAGAGTGGAAGGAGAAATGCAATGAAATTTCAGACCGAACACCAAGAAAAAAGGTCCCCAGACAGACCTCTGCTTAGCTTCTGGAATACCCTCCAACAGGAAATAATGCCAAGCTATCAACTGGTATATTTAAATGCAGATTTGACAAAGCACCAATAAATACTCTACTGAGAACAATTCTACAGTGAAAAGCTATGGATGCTTTTACAAAAGCTTTTCTCAGCGCTAGGCTATGTGATTTTTAGGATACTAACTGGAAAAATGACAATCCTCCCCTCCTTTGAGATAAAAACCAAAGGAGCCATGCCAAATTACTGTACCATATATGCAAATGTCTGAATGCAAATTATGTTGTTATCCTTGTGTATACTCCCAAGGAGCCATAGCATCTTTTAAGCCCTTTCTTCTTCACGTACAGTGGATGTAGCCATCCGTGACAAATTTGTGTTTTCTTTTCTGAGAAGTAATATACTGTATTCCTCAGTGGCAGAGAAGTGAATGGAGCTGCCATGTACAAAATTTAAATGTTTATACCCAGAGGGCAATTAAGTCAGTTTTATATGATAATGTTATAAATGAAATGCTAATAAGTACTGTAAATGGCCATGTAATCACATCCCATCATTTGCCAATTATTAGCGGGGGGGTGGGGGGAAAGAGCTGAAAGCCAGCAGTAGAGCTGAAGATGATGTACTACTTTAAATGAGAAAGTGCAGGTACTGTGTAATGCAGAGCCTTGACAGTGGCATTTTTATAACAGAAATTCAAATTTCTAAGAAATGTCTGATTTCACCTGGTATTATCATGTGAGTAGTAGTAATAAATTGCTCTGACACGGGCATTTTGTTACAAGTATTGCACCAAGGGATTTACAGAGGTGAAAGTCAGAATTTTAAAGGAACTGGAGTGCACACCTACTTCAGGAGCTGCACAGTGCCCAGAGGTGGCTTTGCCTGGGCTCCAAGGCTGCAGTACAACATTGTGCTCTGGAAACTGTTTAGATGCTTTGTTGTGCAATAGCGTCCCAATGAGAGGTCCTCAAACAGAACTTATTTGCTATACCCCTGTGCCAAAATGGTCTCTGGATGATCCCTGTTTCTACCACCTCGAGGGGCAGTTTTAGCCAGCTCTCAACAGAGTAAGTAGGAACTTATTTTCAGTAAGGGCTCAGAGTCTTAAGTCTGAGGGGATGCCAGTAAAACTTTTCTGAACCTCACAGATTAAAGCAACTTGGGCTGCCAACTACTTGGCACATAAAACCTTATTAAACAAACAGGACTCTGGTCCCAGAAGATCCATCTCATGGAAAAGGGTGTGCAACACATATGGAACTACTGGGAACTACTGTTGACCCCATTACACACGTGACTAAACAAAAAAAGCCCACAAAGACCTCTTCTCAAATCATGCCTTCTCCCAAAGAGTCATGCGGGACCCAGAATCACTGCTGCTCACACCAATCAGACACCACAAAAGATGCTCATCAGTTTGATGACTGAAGGTCAGAATTTCATTTGTTCTGGAACATTTTCCTGGACAGTCTCCCTGGGAGACAACAGGGAGGGAAATTGCTGGGTTACTGAAATGAGAAAAATAATTCAAGATTCACCAAACTAACAATTAAATGAATATGTCTCACCATAGTTGTTAGAGCATGAGGTCTTAAGTAGAACAGAAGGCTCCTTGTCTCAGTCCTGGGGTTCTCCTCTGTGAAGACACCATTTCCCACAGCCAGTGCAGCTAGTGCAAAGCAACCAGCAGAACATGGAGGAAAACCCTTTCACACTGACACGGGCTTGTTTAGTTCCACAATAGCAGCACACACCCGTTTTGCACCAAAAATGCAGATTCAGGTGCCTGAGTGCCAAGCCTTTTTGCTAAAGCAGCAAAATTCTTGCCTTTCCATCATAATGGAACTGTGTCAGGTGCTTTAAGGCTGTAATGCCTTCTTCAAGCCATGAAATGCCACATCAGATATCAGAAGGCACAAAATTTGAAAGTAATACCTCTGACATTCATCCTTTCAGCCTCTGAGCCCTTAGAGATGACATTTTCAAAATCCTCTCCACCACTAAAAGAGATCAGGAACTTTCTACATAAAGCCTGAGAATCTCACCTAACCAAGCAACTCCAGAAAATGAAACTTTCTTACAGAAAAAAGAATCAATGGATGTACAGCAGCACAGAGCTGGCAAGACTGTCCATGGGTAAAGACTAGGAACGAACAGGGAGACTCAGGTTCAGAGCTGCATCAGAGGACAGCGAATGAAATAGGAATTACAACACTATCCCAAGAACTATACCAATTTTATAGACTTTCACTGTTTCACAAAATAAAAAGCCTTCAGACACTCAAGAGAGTTTTGTATCTGAGAACCTAGGACAGGATAACAAAACTCAAAATATTACCATGTTGTATTTCTCAGTTTGAACTAAACTATGGTACTTCTGACTCGGCTTTGCAGGTCAGACCCTTAATTTTCTACATCCTCTTCCATGATGGATATCGATCATAAGCGCTGACCAGAAGACTGCAATAAACATGCATAATAAACAAAAATAACTACTGCATAGGAGAAAACTACTTGACATTGATGGTAATTAGTGGGCAATTTCCACGCTTATATTTGTTTTTAATCAAGACCATGAAACATTTTTTTGTTCCTATTGTGATAGATGAAGCATGACAGACAAAGCAACTCATGAGCTTCACCTCTGACTTGGTGTAAGAAGAGATGAGATTTCTACAATTTGCTGTGCAAAGCATGTTGTTATATTTTATACAACTCAGCAGCTTTGGAGAGTAAGGTAACAAAGATTCTAAAAAACCACAGAAACTACAAAGCACAACAGAAGAGTAAGTCTGCCTGCCCAATGACATCTAGTAGGACGTTGGTACACACAAAGCCTCACCAATTTTTTAGCAGTGATGTAATCAATTCTGCAGCAGTTGTTGTCTGGATGAGTAAGAAAAGAGTGAGCAGCCCTCTGGCAACCTCGCCTGAAGTCTGAGGTTGGTTTTGAACAACACCACCCCTATGAGTGGTGTAAAGTCAGGGGGAAGGTTTAAAACCGGCGTTTGCTCTTTGCCTGCACTTGTGCAGGATGCCTGGGTACTGTGCTGACTCTGCTCAGAGTCTCCATCACACTGACAGGCACACATTTGATCTTCAGGGTTTTCCTCCGAATGCATAGAGGAAAATATTTGTCTTTGCTGAGCTCCGTACATTCCCTTCTCTACCAGTAATCTAGATGGACTCAAATCTATGAGTATCACCAGAAGGACTGCAGGGACTACACTGGGGGTTTGTTTTTCCTTCCAGTTCTACTCAGGCTGCTCTTCTCACCATAGAGGGTAAAACAAAAAATGAAAAAATGGGAAGCTCAGACAAACATTTAAAAGAGCAGCACCACATTCATTACCCTTATTTTCATGACAAAGCCATACACCAGGACCCATCCATACACTCAACATGCTCTCCACTGGTACACTTTGCTTACCTTTGTGGCCCAAACTCTGGCTGTACTTGTAATGAGGAGCACCATCCTCCACGCACAGCCAAGGCTTCTTCAGCTGAGTGCTCCTGGCTGGAGAGGAGCAGGAGTTTTGCAAGACACCCTCTTGGTGTTTTCCCTCAGAGCAACTACCGGCAAAGAGCAAGACTACTGAGGAGAGGAACACCAGGCAACATCTGTATACCTCACCATAGCCTGGAGAAGTGCCCTGACAGCCAGGAGCTGATGGATTCCACTGGAGGACTGCCTGCAGAGGGCACAGTAGGGACAGGTACAGGACAAGGAACTGCAGTGTGTTTGATCTGTGATGTTTAAAGCACTCTGAAGGTGAAAACCATGAACTAGAAATGGCAAATAGCAGTGCCAAAGCTTCCCCTGCACAGTGTTTGCTCACTTCACACTCAGGAGCAGCTTTTAAAATCCTTTCTCCCACTGGAAAAAGAACTCCACGAAGAGGAATTAAAAGAAATCACTAGTATTTCTTGAACAGTGTTTAAGACCCATGTTAGACTAGGTGATCATGAAGGTCTCTTCCAACCTGGATGATTCTGTGATTACTCTGCCAACATGTGAACTTGTTTCCTGCTTGAAAACTTTCTGACTTCCTGCATGAAACACTAGTAAAGTTACAGAAGGAAGCAAACCCCAAGGAGTTTACAGGACCTGTGCATATTAGGAGAAAAAAAAAACCAAACCAACTGAAATAGGGAAGCAAAAAATCTAGCAGGGATATCAAACGACTGATTTTCTTAAGAAGCAGAAGACTTGGGAGGAAATGTCAAACAGGTGAAAGGAATAACAAGTATGGATTCACAGAGCTAGGAAGTATGGCTTAGAACCTCTCATGCGGATGGGAAAACTAAAAAAATTTATAAGATTTAGGCAACAAGGCATTCACATGTAAACATGATTCACAAATTAAACATGAGTTACAAGATGAGAGAGCTCCCCTTTCACCGGTTTCTCTATCTTTCACAGCCTCCCACTGGTAGGCATCAAACCCAGCTCAGGGCCCACAAACAAGCAAGCTGTCCTGGGCTACTGCATTCTCAGGAAGGATCCTGAATGCTGAATTCAGTGAAATGGCTTAAACCATCAGTGCAGGGATGAGACAAGAACAGGAGGGTTTTCTGGAACATTACCTGCAAGTAAAAGAAATAAAAGTCACAATGTTCAGTTTTACTCACAAAAGGATGTAAGTATGTCTCAGTATGCCCAAGGAACAGAACGGTTGCATAGATAAATGCTATTCCTACATATTGCCATTTCTTTTCAAAATGCACATTTTTAATGGAACAATGTGGAAAAGCAAGATGTGTATAATATGCATAAAATGCATAACAGATTCACATTTTCAGCGGTTGAAAAGCCGTTCAAAACTACCTTAATTTCTCCTGAAAATATTTCTAGAATAACTAAAAAATATTTAATGCAATCAGAATACATCTACATCCTTGTAACGCAATCTGCTCTAGGTGTAAGTGTCAGAAGGAGTTATAAGGTGAGCAATTATAACTGAGCTCCACATAGCCAGTGGCATAAGTACAAAAAATATGCAAAACTGCAGGGGTTTAGAGTGAAGGGAGAAATATATTGTTTTTATTAAAACGCATTAGGATCTCATTTGTCTAATTCCCAGTTTAATGATGCAGCCTCTTGGCAGAAAAATAGCTTTGCCATTAGTTAACTTGATTGTGTTGAGGGTGGACTTTTTTTTGTAAACAGAAAAGCTTTAACATCAAATTGATTTTTTTTCTCTATTCAAATGAACAAGCACAAACAGAAAGATCTTTTTTGAGGATGTATTTTTATTGGGGAGAGACATTTTTGTCTGTTCTGTTTTGGGGAAAGATTTTGTGGAATCATCATCACTAATCTAAGTTACTTCTAATTGTAGCAGCCTATTTTCACAAAATTATTCCTGAGTGAAATGTAATTTCAATGGAAAAATAACTGTTGAAATGCCTCATTTATTCCTATTGATTTGAAAAACAGCCCAAAGATCATTGTCCTGAACCTTTTGCAAATTTGTTACTTTACATAGCAGTAAGTTATTGACGTAAATAGCCTCAATATTAACCAACTAAAAAGTTAACTCTAGGAAGATCTATTAAGCATTATTTGACCAGAAAAAGAGAAAATAATTAAGTTGGAAAAGTCAAGATATTATATACTTAGCTTTTCCTTTTTTAATTTCTCCATAAACTATTTAATACATTATTTCTCTATTTTGTCACTCCTATTTAAGAGGAGCAAATGCTAGAACCCAGTTTTCATCTAAAAATCATGACCTGATTTGAAGCTATCAGTAGAGGTTTATAGATTCATCTTTACTCTGGGTTTGAAGAAGCAGGGAAGACATAATGATTACGAGAGAAATAAAGGAAGAAAATTAGGGAGTGGGGGAAAAGGTGTGAGGATGGGGGGAAATTCAGAGAGCAGTGCCAGCAGCTAAGGAATTTTTTCCAAACCAGAGGCAGAAGATGGAGGTGCGCAAGCAATTTGAGCAAAAACAGCATGGCAAGCCACAGACACACACACTGTCACCACCTCTACACCCTGTTCCAAGGGGGAGTTGACTTGCTGTGATATTACAGCATTTCTCACATTTTGAAATATCAGCCTCTCACTTTCTGCACCCTATCAGGGCTCACTTTCTGCACCATTTAACTTTCCCACAAAGCAAATGTTTTTGAAAGATACAGCTGTTCAAAAGCACGACCCGTTGTGGAGCTTCTTATCAAGCTATTACAAGAAGTAGGTCACTGCAGCTTCAGCTATTCAAATGTCACTCTTTCCTTCCAAGAATCAGTCACTGCTAGGTCTTGGCTAATAAAAGGCAAATCTCCAGCAAAGAAAAGAAAAAAAACAGAGAGAAGCAATTTCCTACAACATCAATGGTAGCTCATTAAATGGTACTGACTTTGCAGTATCTACTGACAGAAATTGTTGGAAGAAGTCAAAGGAGTGTAGCTGGTAAGACATCTGTCTTCAAATTACACTTTTGAGTTTCTCATACATCATTTAATGTTGAGAGAGTTTTGTTGGCTTGAGTAAGCCATCCCTAGGATGTTTTTCCTTTGCATTGTACAATACCCTCTGTTTATTCCTAGGCAGAGATTGATATCATGCTGAGGCTTTTTGTTCTCCATTACTTCACCCTCCACCATCTCACAAATAAAACAATATTCTTGTCTTCTCTATGTGTACAGGGAGGTTGCTCCCTGCTTCGTGGAGAATATCTAATGATATTAACAAGTCTCTGCACAGTTTCTGTCCCACCATTCTCACAGAGGGCACTAAGAATATGGAGAAAATGTGAAATGCAAGAGGCTCGTGTGTGTTATCCGCTGCCTTTCTAACTAGGGCAGACTAGCATCAGAAACAAAAACAAACCAGAGACTATTACCCAAAGTCCCTGAGGCTCTCTGCTTGTGTTCCGAGGAGCTCAGGGTTTAGCAGTTACTTACTCTGTGTAGTGCAGTGATGAGTCTAGAGAGTTTCTTTGCTACAAGCACACCTGATACAGGGTACTCAACTTTCTGTAAGCTGATGCTCTGTGTCAGGGCAGTAACGCTTTTCTTCATCAGCTGAAAGTTCGTCACTTGTTCTGCTTTAAGTGTCTGCTCGCTCTGGACGTGCTCTACAACACACTACAGACTTACAGGTTAAAGACACCAAAGGCAATCTAGTTGGCCCTGAAACCAATAAATATGAGATGGGATAACAAGGAATGTTCGTCTTCCCTTTTCGTGTTATCATTGCCCAGCAATGAACTACCTCCCTGGTTTCTTCTAAAGTTAAGGGATCTTGGGTGCTTAGCAAAGAATTTGAAAAATCAGGCTTGTGGCAAGCAAGACTGCTTAAATCTGATCTATAGATGCTTAACTGAACATTTTCATGGATACAGAAGTGCTGCCTTTTTAGAATGTAAGAACTTTCTTTACCTTTTTTGATACCTTCACACATCCTGAGCTCCAAGAAAGTAAATTACAGAAAAGCAGAGGCAAAACGTAGTTACAGGAATTCAATCTGAGACAGAATTGTTGAAAAGGCTCTACTGGATCTACTAGGATCTACTAGGCTTCCAGCAGTTTTGGTTTTAACAGCAGCAACTTTGAAACAACAATAAGCTAATGGTGCTGCTGCATCCCGCTTACCCTCAGGTAGGATGTTTTACCTGGAAAACCATGGCCAGGCCTGAGCTCCAGGAGAGGGATGCTAGGAAGATCCACCTGCTTCACTGTGGAACAAACACAGGACGTTGCCTTGGCCAGTAGGGATATTATGAAGTCTGAAATTACAGCCTTGAAATCCATCCATGCAGATGAGAGTGCAGAGCACTGCTTGGGCCTCACTGTCCTGGAACATCCTCAGTACCACACGAACATTCTCTGTGGTGTACCATTTATTTACTGCCCATACCTGCCTGCAAGCAGAGGGGAGCCAAACCCTGAGGATCCTGACTAGGAGGTCACTGAAGCAAAAGTGATTTTATTTTTTTTCCTTTTCTTGTCACTTACTGGTATTTGACAGTGGTTCTCAACAACTCCAGCTCCAGCAGTGGCTTTCCTGCCTTTCCCCAGAGCCTGGGGATCCCCACCATCTTACTCCAGGGCTAATTTTGGAAGAACAAGCCTTAACATGAAGACTGTCGTGCTATAGACACATAACGATTTTTAGTCAAAATAGTGCTGTACTCTTCAAAATTGCAAACTGCTTAAGCTTGTCTCTTTTCTACAGAGAACAGAAGTTTTTAATATAAGGGGACAAACATCTATTTGCATTTTTAGCTGGCTTTTTAATTGCTCAGTCAATGCTCCTGAAAAGCCCAACTTATTCCTTCTTGCCACCGCCACCAAGGAGCTTATTACACATGCAAAGGGCATCTGTATGGCCTTTGTCCATGGAAAAAGCAAATAATGGCACCAGATAATAAGAAAAAACAATCTCCTCATATTGCAGTACAACATAGAGCATTATAAAAGCAAAACATGATATTACTCTGCAGCACAAAGCCATTTTCTCAGAACTCATCTAGGGGATGTGAAATGGCCTTGTACAGTACTGTAATGATTGACAGAGCTGATATAAAATATCAAGATAGATAATATGAGCTGCAGGGCTCTGACTTCTGCCACCATTCTTGAGATGAACCAGTAGCAATAGGAAAGAGGTTCTGAGCTGTCATCAGAAGCCACAGGACAGAAGCTTCCTATCTTTCAAAAGTGGGCAAGTGATAAGATCAAGAATTTTACTTCTTTATGTTCAGAAGTATAAATTCCCAGTAAATATCATATATTTGTATTTTTAAATGTTGATCTTTATAATCACTATGTGCCTTCTCTCTACTGCTAAATATAAAGCGTGACAACTGCAAAAGAAGTATTTTTCCAAACTCTACTCCAAGAAACTCTCTTATATAGCTGGTGCTATCAGCAGTGCTACTCTGGGCAGTTTCTGATCTTACATGAACATCACAGACACCACAGCATTAAGTGTACCAACCTGAATGATTCCCATTGACTCCTCAAAATTAGTAAATTTACTAACATTACCATAAACTGAGAGCAGCTGCTCATCAGTCCCTCATGCTGCCTTGGCTGACTTGGAAAAGTGCTAATTCAGAAACAAAACAGCAAGACCTAATCAAATCTCTGCATCTATCACACTATTTGCTAACTTACCAGTGTGACTCATTAATCCCTAGTCAGTAAAATAACCTTCAAAGCATTGCTATCCTGAGCTGTACTCCATCTAGCTGATGTGTCCATACAGGAAAGGTGCTGCAATACAGCCCTAAAACAACTCCAATCTGGATTCAAGGAAATTATTCGGGCTTGACACATTTTCAGTTTTCACCTGCAAAACTTCTTTTCGTTGTTGCTTCTTCATCTTAATTCTGCCTCCTTCCTGCTTTTCCGTCGTTATCCAACCCACATACTGGGATATGCTGAGAGAAAGATGCTCTACAACATACATAGATGTTGTTCCAGCATAGCAGGAGATGGGCACTCTGCACTCCAAAAAGCCAGCGGTGCTTCCCAGTGCTCCAGGAGGAAGTTACACCCTAAGCTGGGCATGGATTTGTGTTTTAGTTGTCTTCTAGTAGCTGCCCCACATCAGCTGTCTTACCCAGCCCTAAGAGCAGATGAAGGTTGCCCGAGCATCGAGCACGATGTAGTTCACAAACCACAACCTTGCGCCTCAGTCTTCCTCCCAGTCACTGGCTCAAGACAGATGTTACAATATCAATGAATAATCCTTCAGCTGAGGTCTGTACAGGATTGTCTCAACGGAATGGAACTCAGAACACTACCAGATGCCCTGTAGAGGAAATGCAAAAGTCCCAGCTAACTCATGTTCCCATTCTTGTTTGCATATCAACCAAATCTGCACAATGCCACCATGTCCAAAGAGCTTCTTGCCACCTCAAAATCACAGAATTATCAGGGTTGACCTTCAAGACCATCGAGTCCAACTGTCAAACCAGCACCACCATTATCAGCCCTAAACCATATCCCCAAGTGCCACATCCAGACACTTCTTCAACAATTCCAGCAATGGTGACGCCACCACCTCCCTGGGCAACTTATTCCAGTGCCTAAAATATCTAATCTGAACCTCCCTTGGGGCAATTTAAGGCCATTTCCTCTGGTCCTTTCACTTGAGAAGGACCAGAAGAAGGTTCTCCCACCTTGCTACACCCCCCTTTCAGATGGTTGTAGGGGGCAGTAAAGTCCCCCTGAGCCTCTTTTTCTCCAGGCTAAAGAACCCCACCCAGCTCTCTCAGCTGCTCCTCATCAGGCTTGTGCTCCAGACCCTTCAACAGCCTCATTGCCCTTCTCTGGACACACTCCAGCACCTCAGTGTCCTTTTTGAGGTGAGTGGCCCAGAACTGGACACAGCACTCGAGTGGTGGCCTCACCACTGCCAAGTACAGGAACACAATCTCTTCCTTAGTCCTGGTTGGCCTCACTGTTGCTGATCCAGGCCAGGCTGCCATTGGCCTTCTTGGCCACCTGGGCACAGCTGGCTCATGTTCACATGGTTTTTGACCAACATTCCCATGTCCTTTTTCCCTGGGCCGCTTTCCTCCAGCCACTTTTCCCACAGCCTGGAGTGATGCCTGGGGTTGCTGCAACCCTGGTGCAGGACCCAGCATTTGGCCTTGTTGAACCTTCCACCATCGTCCTCAGCCCATCCATCCAGCCTGTCCAGATCCCTCTGCAGGGCCTTCCTATGCTCCAGCAGATCAACAATCCCATCCAACCTGGTGTCATCTGTGAACTTCATGAGGATGGTCCCCATCGCGTCTTCCAGATCACAGGTAAAGATGTCAAACGGGAGCAGTCCCAATACTGAGCCCTGAGGAACACCACTAGTGACCAGCTGCCAACTGGATTTAGTTTCATTCACCACCACTCTCTGGGCCTGGACATCCAGCCGGTTTTTTATCCGGTAGAGACCATTCCCATCCAAGTCATGAGCAGCCAGCTCTCCTCCGGAAAGCTCTGTGGGAGACAGTGTCAAATGCCTTGCTGAAGTCTAGACAGACAACAGCCTTTCCGTCGTCAGCAGGTCATTTTGTCATAGAAGGAGATCAGGTTGGTCAACCAGGACGCATGACATCGAGAGGTCTGTTGTATCTCACAGGAATGCCTATCCATTTCCTCCATTTTACAGCGGCATAACTCTTCAGATGACTGAATGAATAAAATGGTAACAAATAACTTGTTTTGTAAGCTCTCCTCACAATCTTCAAAGTTCGTGTGTTCTAGTATCCCACATTTATATTTCACTGGAAGAAATCCTGGCCAGCCAAGTCACCCAGCTACAATTAAAAGCAGGCAAAGCATTCCCTATAACCTAGGAAGACAGAGGAGATATTTCATCCAAGCTGGAAGGATACACAGATTTTTTTATTCAAAGAAAAGCCTATCCAAAAGCTACTTTGCTAATCCTGGCTTTCATTGCTACACCTCAGCAAATACTTAATCAAGGATATCTTGCAAAAATCAACTGAGAAAAAAAAAATTCAGATTGCTGTTTATTATTTTCCTCTGTAGATACCTTTTCTACTGTCCCTAGCAGCTTCAAAAAGAACAGAGGAACAGAAGCACTGTAACTATAAAAGACACCAGTGTGTTACAGCAGAAGTTCAAGGGTGAAGGAGTGTTGTAACAGTGCTGAGGAAGGTATTGAAAGATGACTATTAGGGAATGAAAGTTTTCAGAGAGCTTCTGAGATAGGAAACTAAAATTTCAAAGGAAAGGAAACCATGTACAGAAGGAAAAAAATTAGGAAAAAGCAGCATGCAGCTTACACCACAAAATTTACATCTCTCTGTAAAATACACCCATGTCCCAGAACCACAGACTGGGTAAGGTTGGAAGAGACCACAGTGCATCATCTGGTCCCACCTCCCTGCTCAAGCAGAGTCATCCCAGAGCACATGGCACAGGATTGTGTCCACATGGGTCTGGAACATTTCCAGTGAGGAAGACTCCACAGCTTCTCTGGCCAGTCTGTTCCAATGCTCAGTCACTGCACAGTAAAGAAGTTCCTCCTCATATTCAGGTGGAGCTTCCTGTGCACCAGTTTCTGCCCATTGCCTCTGGTACCATTGCTGGGCACCACAGAGAAGAGCCTGGATCCATCCTACTCCTTCAGATACTTGTAGGCGTTGATAAGGTCCCCTCTCAGCAATCTCTTCTCGAGGCTGAAAAGGCCCAGCTGCCTCAGATTTTCCTCATAAGAGAGATGCTTCCGTCCATTATTCATTTTCATTGTCCTCTGCTGGACTCGCTCCAGGAGCCCCATGTCCCAGGGCTGAGTAGAGGGGCAGGATCACCTCCCTTGGCCTGCTGGCAATGCTCTTCTTAGTGTACCCATTTCAGTGTTTCTTTCAGCAATTCAAATGGGAACTGTTTGTGAGGCAGCTCTGTGAGAGGCCAGACTGTTTTTACCAGATTGAATCAGATACAGATACCATTAGCTATTCTATTGTATACTCACAGCCTGGTAATCATTACAGAGGTATTCCTCACAGGGGGAAGCTGTTTCCAGACAGCAAAACAGCAGCAAAATTCAGCTTCTCTACCGGCAGGCAGGCAATGACAAGTGATCTCCATGCCTACCTTAAAAGGGATTATTGGCGGCTCCAACACACCTGGAAGCAGAATTAACTCAGTCAATCATAGAAACAGAAACGAGAAGCAGGATACAAGTCTCTCTCCAGCCTTCTTCCATGGCAAAACATGTAAAACAATGAGAATGGCAAATAGCCTCTGTAACATCAGAGCAAACCTGTACGAATTGTAAGGACAAAGAGCTGAGGAAGTACTTAAGAGTGATGCCGTCTGAGAACACATCTTGCTGCTTTATTTTATTAACTCTAGACAGCCCTCATGCTATATTCAAACGCATGTAAATCAGAAAGTATCAGTGACATTTTTTGCACAACTCCGGTCCAAAATGGAATAGACCAAAAAAGCTACTGAGGCAAAAAGATTTCAGTTTATTTTTTAATTATGAAGCAAGTGAATACAATATTAGTAAAAGGTGTTTCTGTTGCTTAACATGTTTTCCTTCCTCTTAATATTATTAGATCTTCTTTCCAGTATGAAAACAGCAGCAGACCATGCTCAGTATATTGAGCATCAAAATTTATTTCCTTAAGACTTACCCAGAGGAACGATAAGTTTGACATTTACCAAAACAAGAACTCATTTTCTAGACTGTTAGCCACTGTATGCTTTCATTACTGTAACCAGAAGTCTCCCATGCCCTATCCCAAGTAAATGAAAATTGAAAAGGCAACAAAAACCTAAGAAGAGTTCAGCTTAACCACCTGGAGGACAGGCACTAACACTCAGAACCAGAAATACAATGGGGGTAACACTTACATGGCTCCCACATGGTCACAGCTTAGGTTTAAGCCGGGCTAGGTGGACAGAAGCAGAATTGCAGTCGAGGCAGGCTGGGGCCAGGCATGAGAGAAGGCAGGCACCTATCCAGTCAGGGAGCAGCAGAAACCATGGTCTTGGGAGAGCACAGGGCTTACAGCCCCAAGAAGCCCTAAAGCAGCAGGCAGGGTCAGAATACACACATTGGTGAAAAACTGTACCAGGAATGATGACAAGGGTTAAGGCTTTGGCTCATATATAGGATTTGGGGAGAAGGTTAAGAATTAAGGTACAGAGCATGACTTCAATTTAAACTGCAAGAGACTGACCCAGAAGCACTATCCAACTGGGCAAACCAGAATCAACCAGTTTCATCATGCAGCCATTGTCTTTTAAACCACTTCCCTGCCTTATTCACTGGAAACTTGACTTTTTTAGTAAAGGAGACAGGGCTCCACTAGGCAGCAATCTCCTTTTCAAACATTGCTCTTGAAACTACGCTGGTTCACTGTTCCCCCTCACCTAGCAAGCAAAGCAAGGTTCCAAGGAAAACAAGTGCCTTTCCAAGAAAACACGCCATGTCCGAGCATAGCTCCTTAGTGCTTTACTTTGTACCGTTAGCCTTCTGTCAGAATTGGATTTCTGATGTAACTTCCTGATTAAAAATAAACAATATAACATTGTCCCTATCATGCAAGATCAGCAGAACATGAACCTTGAACTGACAGTGACAATCTCATTCAGCTGGACAAATGGGGGAATGAATTGTGGTTGCTCTCTACCTGGATACCAGCAGCAAATAGAGTACTGTGGAAGTCTACTTGAGATTATTCTCTTTAATACCTTTACCAATGGTCTGGAGAAGGTGACAGAGCAGACTGTACTCAAATTTTCAGGCGACACAAACTGGGATCACCACCCAATACTCTTGAGGGCAGCGCTGCCATTCAGAGGGACCTCATCACTCTGGAGGAATGGGCTGACAGGCACATCATGAAATTCAAAAAGTACAGCTGCAAAGCTCTGTATCTGGATGGCCGTAACCCCTGCAATGATACAGGCTGGGGACTGACTGGTTAGGGAGCAGCCCTGGTGAAAAAGAGTGGGGTATCTTGGTGGACAGAAGGCTGCACAGGAGCCAGCAGTGGGTCCTGGCAGCAAGGCAGGTCAGCAGTGTCCTGGGCTGTGGGAACAGGGACGTGGCCAGGAGATTGAGGGAAGCCATTTCCCCCCACTACTCACCACTTGTTGCACAAACTAGATATACTATGTCATTTTCTGATCCCCACGTTAGAAGGAAAACATCGATGAACTGGAGGAAGTCTGGTGGAGGGCCAATAAGATAGTCAGTGGCTGGAACACCTGCTGAGGGAATGAAGAACCTAATAGGCCTAAAGAATTTGAAGATTTGAAAAATACTAAGAAAAGACAAAGAACCATCATAAGCTTTTGGCAATTTCCGCTCTAAGGATTAAAATTAGGGTAGCAACTGAAGCAGGATCATACTCAAAGCATGTCTGAGTTTCACATTAGGAGTCAAGGCACAAGTCACAAGTCACACCCATAGTTTGGGCCTGACAGACCAGAAACACTTTTATTAAGTGAAATTAATTTAATAGCGGCTCCCAGGGAGAGTTTCCTGTCTGAGCACTGTACCTGTGCAGTGCTCTGCAAGCACTGATAAAAAAGCTGACAGTATTGAGAGCACCCAAGTGCCACCGAAGCAAAACACACATTGCTGCTGCAGAAGTGATATGCACAAGAGAAAAGCAGGTGAGTGCTTAAGTTTTCAATCTGTCCACCTGTGATCTTGATGTAAGCTCGGTATCCCAGATTTCCCTAGATTTCCCAAGGATGATACAGTCCTTCCTAGTTTATACCACAGAGCCTACATTATGCACTAACTGCCCTGGAGTGTACCAGGCCAGCCATAGATGTTTGGTTGCTCCATAGACACCATAAACATTAAAAATTCCTGCCACACAACGCTTGGAATAAAGCTGCTTCTCTTCCTTGCCACCTGGCATCTCGACAGCCCATTCTGCAGGGGCTGCTGCCCTCGCACCTGAGACCACAGTGCTGCCACCTGCCCATCTCCCTGCCCTCCCTTCACTTGTGGAAACGAACATCATTATCCAGAAAGGGGCTTACTCGGTGATTTCCCACTAACTCACACACTTCTGTTTCTGTGTTTAATCAGTGTTCCCAGCAGAGCAAGTCTGTGTGGAGCTCACGTGTAGCAGAACAAGCTGCTCAGCAGCCTCCACGAGCAGCAGTACAAACAAACAGCACAAGCAGTGCCACAGCTGTGCTCCCGCTTTGCCGAGTTACAGCACACGTGCAGAGCTCTTCCAGAGTCGGACCTGCAGCCTGGGAAGCACCAGGACACGGCGAGGAGGCTGACTGGGAGCACTTGTCCTGGCCACCCATCTCATGGTTCTGGCCACACTAACTGCAGTGCTGTGATGACAATATGCAACCCAGGGTTTGGTGTTTTAGGGTGAGGGAGGAAGACCCAAGGCATCACTCCTTCACATGGCATTGAGTCAGCTGTGCAGCTCTTAACATCCAAAAGCAGGGCTTGACTCTGACGTGAGATAGCACCCAGTCTACTTACCTCCTGACCTGTCACTGGCTCCAGAATGGATGCAAGCCTGTGCACAAAACACCCCTGCTGAGTGTGCATGATCCTATGAGTCACCCGGTACAGATCCTACACTGAAATTCTGCCCTAACAGTCGTTTGCAATTAGCAATTTGAATTAACAGGATCATTATTTTTCTCAATTAGAATCTGGAGAGGGGAGTATCTGCTCTATAAAGTAACTTGTGATTGTACTGACTGGTCCAGTTCACTAATTCCCCTTCATAAAGGAAAAAAAAAACAAAAAAAAAAATCAAAAAATCGGTTTAAAACACCACTCTAAAACTATGCCTGTCCCTCAAAATAGCTGCTGAGCACAGAGATACTACCACCTGATAAAAGTAATAAAATTGCCTGAATAGAGCTTGCTTCAAGCTCAGCTTGACTCAAGAGACAAGGGATTACAGCACTGAGGAGAAAACAGTCACAAGAGCAGATTCTTCTTTACCCACTCTGAAGAGTGCCTTTAATGGATATCATTCAGCCTCACTGCTTTGATGAGAAATATAGCAGACTGCTGGCAGGAACACGAGGCCTCTCCTGATTCATTCTTCAGTCCAGTAAAAGGGGTTGGAAACACGCTGAAGCAAAGCTATTTTTATTTTCTGTTTTACTTATGCAAAACAAGCAAGTTTGATAAACACACTTCGGAGACCTAGAGTCCATACACGAGCAATTCAGGATGCAAACAGAGCATCTGATGCCTGCTCAGGTCAGGATAGTGAATGTCTATAACCACCACCACTACAGGAGTTCAAAAGAGCGAAGATTTCCCCTTTTAGCAGAGGATTGCAGCAAACATTTCAGCCATGCCTGAATGTTATTTTTTGGTTATAAGAACAGGAGTGGATCCTGCTTTAGCACAAAGTACTTTTCATGCTACATCCTGAAGTCGAAAAGCAGAGGTTACAAATGCAATAGCAGCATTTGAAATCTGGCTGGCCAGCACCTTTCTCGGTTTAACAACAGTAATCAGTTTAGCTTCTTCACAAAATAAATGATCTAAACAACTTTTACACCTTACATTTCCTATTTCTCTAATCTCAAGGGTGTACTTCCTAATTGTACAAACATACTCTTTTAAAGACCAGGAAAGAGTTAATTAACTAAAAACAGGAAAATTAATAAAACCTTTCAAAAGAGACATTGTAGCAAAGAGCCATGACAGTGCTGAACTCATGGGCGTATCAGACAGTCCAGTCTGTGCAGAGCTGTTCTCTGACGTCTCTTCCACACCCATCCTACCTCTTTCTTCCTGAAAGGCATGGTGGAAGGACCAAGTGGCATTGAAATAAAACCTGGGAGTAACCTGAGGCAGGACCAATTTGCAACACTTGGAACATTTCCTAGTTTACCACAATACTCTTACCTGTGTCTCCTCCAGATGAAGATATGAGTAGCTTAATCAGGGCAAGTCTGCCTCATCCGGAACATTTGTGGAGCCTAAGAGATATCGAGAGTAAGAAATACTGTCTGCTGAATAAAGTAGGAAACACGATTTATTTCCAGGTTCCTCAGCCAAGGCCTTTTTCTCAAATATCAGCTGAGTTTATCCCAAGCACTGGTATACACAGCTCCAGTTGGATATGCCATTTATCTCTTCCAAGGGGGAAGCCCAGAAGTGTTTTCACCCTTTTATGGGTTTATTAAATTCTGCTGGGTTTAGAACTGAGCTTAAAATTTCAGTTTCTTTTTGGTCTGCTCCCCAGTCTGGGTCACAGACCTGCGAATATTTCAGTACACTGTGCTTACCTGCGGAAACCTGACCTCTGTGCAAAAAAATGTGTTAAAACACACATAACAGGCACCCCTAACAGAAGTGCTTGCATTATCAGAGCCACTACTCTTTTAGCAATTCTGTTTCACTTAACACCTGCAAGACCCCCATTTTGTAGCTGTGTGGCCAGAGCTCCTTCATACAAAGTGTCTTCTTAGTTTCAGTGCTTCATTTAAAACTTGATCTTTCGGATGCCCACTACATGTAACTTATATTTTCAATCCATTCCCCATTCTCTCTCACCTGACATCCTGCCCTTCAAAAATTAGGGTGTAACCTTCATGCACATCCACTGAACTTCTGCCTAACCTGTTACTTGAAACTTGTGAGGTCACAAATTATGGATTCCACGTGTTCCTTAATACCTGTGTATTTCTTTCAAACAAACCAGGATGGGGAAGTTTTTACAAATTCCGTCAGTCCTCACCTTCCTGGAAATATTTTGCCAGCCTGGCTCAAGTTTTCAGCTCCCCTACAATTCATAAATCATTCCCAGATCTGTAAATGGATAAGCCTTGGTTTAGGCATCATTTCCCACCTGTGACTCTCCAAGTCTCTTCACCAAGGAGGAACAAATATTTATCTCATTTAATGAATGATGGAGACAAATACATTCACAATCCATAGCAGGCTCGGTAATGGCTCCTACAGATGACTGTTGGAACTGTGCCCACTAATTTAGCTAGAGGGAGATCACCCTTTGGTACCTAGAAATTTCCACACGAGGAAAAGTTACACAAATATCTTATACCTGGTTCTTCACAAAAACAAACCAATCCAGAAATTCTGACAAACAGAAGAAAAACATTCAGTATGTTACATTACCGAGTAACAACTCCATTTTCATAATAGGTTACCTGAGCCTCAAAAAATTCGGTGAACAAGACTTCATTAATTACTATGAAATAAATTTCTCTATAGAAAAGCAACAAACTGTCTTCCAGAAACACAGAGAAATCAAATAGGACAAGTATGGTATTATAGCAGCAATTTTTTTTTTTTATTTCCAACACCACTCATTTTCTTTCTCTGTGATCTTAACCAAATTATATGGGATTTGTATTTGAAAAAGGGTCTCTCCCTCTCTCTAACAGACATAAGCCCAACAGTTTTTAATGGTAGGTTAAAATGGGCATATTCACATTAGTAAGTCTTTTAAAAAGTACTGAAGACAGCAATTAACTGCTGAAACAACTTTCTGAGGATGATAATGGCTATCTCCATCACTGGAAACTTTCAGCTAAAGCTGCTCTTTACTAAGTAGTAACTACATTAATGGAATTTTTGTGGTTGTCTTTATTAGTAAATTAAAATAGATTATCTGAATTTATTTATCCCCAGGCTGGAATATAAATCTCCAGAGTTTACCACACTCTTTTAAAGGTCAGTAAATCTATAATTATATTAATTTATCCTGTATATTGAAAGCTCTTATTAAACTGACTTTAAAAAGCAGGTCCAGTTTTCATTTTTGTAGAATGAGGTCCCTGGAAGAATGTACAAAACTAACAATTGGATGAGGGTGAGGAAAACAGTTCAGACAAAGCATCCATTCTGAAACGTTTAAAATAATTTTATTAAACAATCGTGTTTTACATGTCATCAGACCTAACCCCTGAAGTGCAAAAATGTTTCTGAGGTATTAAGACTGGAGGAAAACAGGCACAGTATTGGTTGTTAGGGATACCGCCCCACAGCACAGTGGAATTTGCAAACAACAGGCCTTTATACAGCATTTGCAGGATCAGAGAAAACTGAGAACAAGACTGTATTTGTCTTTAGCCTTGAGAGCCAAAAAGCCCTGATCATTAGCCAGTTCTGTCACATCAGTGAAGACACAGACACGGTTAACACAGGATGATGATAAATATCAATGAGGTGTTTCTAGGCCAATATGTACAGTACATGAAAAATGAAATTTAACTGCTGTATGCGTGACCAAAATCCCAACTGTCTATCCAGTCCAGCTTAATATGCTGTGTCTATGGTGGCCTCTCTAATACCAGCATTTTTGTCTACTCTACACAGCTAAGTCACTGCCTTGTGCTCCTGTTTGAGGGCACCTGTCACTCACACTCACTTCAGGTAAGTCTGATGTGCATCAGATTAACTAGAGGCAACAGTACAGTACAGCTTGTAGCCTGGTATCCTTCTAGTTGCCCTCTTCCCCTCATTCATGCAGTGAACAAGTCTAACTCACACAGAAGATCTGCTAAAGAAATAAGCACTGGTTGATGACTCTTCGTGTGGAAATGAAAGCTTTATCTGAGAACTGAAAAACTCATGGGGCTAAACTTGCCCTTACCAGTTAGTACATTAGTGAGAGTTTTACTCAGTTGCCAAATTGTGCTCCAAAAATAATTTTCTGTGAGGAAAGTTTGGGCAATACTTGATGTGTGATATCTCCACAAGTAAACGGAAGATATATTTAAGAAAATAATTCCAAATTACAAATAAGTAAAAGTCACTTGTTCTAAGCCTCTCTTGGGTTATTTTTAGCCAAGACAGCGGAAAACAAATTCCTCCTGAGACACACTTGTTTTTGTGAAAAATATAATGACAAAAGAGAAGTTATCCTTATCTTACTAGGTGTTTATGAATTTTTATGAATATGTCAGCCTTTGTGTTAAAATGGTGTACTTGGAAAGGTTCTCATCTGCCGCATCTTCAGCTTTTGGGCCTTACTGAGCAGATGAAGACATGAGCTCTATTGTCAGCACATTCATGGGCAAATGTCATGCAGTCTGATCGCAAACACAATTGAGATTCTCAACATTTTCTAGGCTTGTTACCAACATCACTGCTGCTTACCTACACAACAAAATCTAGCAAAACTATTAATATAGAATAGCTGGAATAGAAGCTGGATACCACTCGAGTGCTGCCTTAATATTACTTTTTAATGGAATCATTTTTCACAGACAAGAAAGGCAACCCCAAACAAAAAGTGCAAACAAATCATAACTTTCAGTTGAAAACTGGGTTCCGGATGCCACTCAGGACTGAACTGTTGGGCCAGTTTCTGTGCAGAAGGGTTAGAGAACATACAAAAAAGAAAATGCTTGAAATTCCTAGGATGACAATGCCTGAAATCAGCGCACTGGTGACCGTGTTCAGCTGGAAAGGAGGTCCGTTTGGGTGAGCTGCAAGGAGAAGAAAAATGCTCAGGTAAGATCTGGTTATAATCTCTCAGGAGTGCCAAACACTTCTGCCTTCCCCTTCCAACACGCAATATACAGTATAATTGCAATGGAGGAAATAAAAATAGCTGTACCTCAGAATGAGCACCTGTCTACTTGGATAAAGCTTATCTAAGTACATTTTGAAAACAGTTATTAGTGCTTTCCATATCAGTCATGCTGGGGGATAAAGACATATGCTTTCTAAGGCATTATCCCTCTTCTGCTAGTGACCAACCTTTACCTGTGCTACTCCAGGCAAGACTGTCATTATCCAAGGACTTATCCAAGGACTATCAAGGTAGACGTATAAGGACTTGTGGCCTAACCAAGTTAATGAAAGGATGTCTTCCCCACTATCATTATCTGCATCTCAATTCAAAGTTTATATAAATCAGCAGACATATCTGGCACCGGATATCGGACATTCTGGAAGCTTGTTGTACACCTTCAGGGAGGGCTTCTTAATACATTTATCAATCCTCAGGTAGAAAAAGTGACATATTTAATACTTATTGCAGTTCAACAGGCTGTTCATGGACCCGTTCTGAGGTAATGGGCCACATACATCCACAGCCTGTACTGTCTTTTCCAACAGGAGGGGAAAAAAAGCATTTGAGTGCCAATAAGCATTTGCCATTACCAGTGGTGGAGAGTGAGATGAAATGACAACACAGTCCCTATGTGAGAAACCAGACTGCTCCTCCCAGAAGCAGCCACCTGCCCCCAACACCATTAATCCCACCCTCCTCACCCAAGCTGAAAGGAAATCAGCACTGTTGATCTGGTTACCCTCCCTTCTCAACACCCTGCTGCCTTCTGACCTCCACAGCAGGTATCTCACCTCACTCTGCCTCTGTGCTCTCCACTGGGACAGCAACAGGCAAAGGAAAGGCTGTTGCTCTGGAATGGAGAGGCTGCTGCTTTTGTTGGATGGGAAGGAAAGGTAGCAGCCGTTAACACAGCAAACTGTGCGCAGCAAATAAAGAATTTGCTTTTTATTATTTTAATTATATCCTTGGGTAGGAACACACCAGGGAGCAATTAATTACAAGGAGAACTCTCCACGACAGGCAAGAACAGTAGCTGCTTTTATATGATCTAAGTTGAGAAAAGAAAGGAAAAAATTGTGTCAGAGTTCAGAGGACGGGATGCATTCATTGTTCCACTCAGTCCTGTTATGAAGAAATACAAGGTTGAATGGCCCAATGTACCACCTGATTACCTTCATCATCCTTTCTTAGCCATCAGCCACCCCTTGTTACCAGCAGAGAACAGTAAGATAGGCTGAAATAAGTGTTCCAAGTGCCCGAAGGAAAAGCACCCTAAAACTTGAAGAGCTGATCTCCCCTGCAGCCTATTTCCTTCACTGCGCTAGCAGGGCACAAGTTCTAGCCAAGTTTCTCCACAGGTTCTTTGTGTGGGTAAATGCCAGGAGAACAGGAGCTGAAGCTCTGATCTTCTGGCTTTGAGATGTGAACTGAGCTAGACTGCACCATAATAACCATTTTCCTGCCCTACTCCTGTGTGGCATGAGCAAATTTTACTGCTTAACTCTGGTTTTGCATCTGGTGGCTATAAGGTACCCTTCACCTGCACATGCTGTAGCATCAGATCTTCATTTCAATTTCATCATAGGAATTAATAGTTGCAATGTAGATGGTGCTGGGTGCACAAATTAAACTGAAAATTCCATGCTCACCAATTGCTTTCTTTTCAGCATGTTGATATTGACTCATTTAAGAGACCAAAAAAATAAAAAGCAAAAAAAGAGAAAAAAAATCCCAGTGCATAGATATCAATCAAAATGGTTCATCTCCTCAGTTTTGGTTCCCTCATAAACCCTCTTTTACGTTTTTTGGAATTCTGATTAACTTACCCAGCTGTGAATTGTTGGTTGGTGTCTCATCTATATAAAACAAAAATGGCATGTGTTATATTTTTAAAATACCTCTGCCTACCTCTTACAACACAAAAGCCAATAGTTGTAGATTTATTTTAAAAATACATCAGCTCTACTTGCCACATTGACTAGTAGCTTCTAGCATCTCTGTTAGAATATGGACAAAAACATTAATTGCATATCATTGCTTCATTTATAATATCAGGAGATATTTAAATATTAATATTTTTAATGTCTTGTGGAAAAACAAACCGACACCACCTTAAATCAGGAACCTCTTAATTGAAAAGCTGGCCAGTTCTGTTTTCTCCCTCAGTAAAAATATAACAATAAGCACAATGTTATATGGAAGTCCCTTCACTGTTAATCATATTATAAGATAGCTCTATAGGAAAAAACTTGAGTTTTACATGAAAACATATGTCAGTGACCATAAGTTATTACAAAAAAAGCTCTTTTCACCATGCTTATTTTCCTCTTGGCAGTTACATAGTGGCTTTATATTCAGGGTAACATTTGTATTTTGTCTTCAGTTTTTACTTACTTACCAGTGTCCATTTCAGAATTACATTTCTTGTCACTGTTTTGGGGTTTTTTGTGCAATTTGTAAACACATTTCATGTATACATTTGTTTTGAGCAGCTGTCTCCTAAACTTAAGTGAGACATCCATCAAAAGCTACATAATTTCAACTTGACAAGTAGGCACCTGCTTTGTTTCCATACAGAGAATAAAACATTTTCTTCTGTGTACATCTCCTGTAACGACTTATTTTAGATTAACAAAAAAGAACAGCATTTCTCTGAAAAGAGCCAAATGTTAGAAATACGAGTTCAGAAGTACACAGGAGAAGGACCATCACTCTTTTGCAGCAGCACTATTCAGTTCCCACCAAGGCAGCTGCATCAGCAGCTCCACTGCCAGAGCAGCTGGTGACGGGAGTCATGGGGAGACCTGGCTACCTTGAGGAACCTCTGCAGGTGCTGATGTGCACAGGCCAGCCCCGGGACAGGTGCAGTTCCACCCTACATGAGGGAAGTGAGGGGCTGCACATCCGTGCAACCGCATTCCTACTAGTGGCACATGGACCGTGGCGAGCCAGGTGCAGCAGGTTTGATGGGCTCTGGATAAATGTATCTCTGCTAAAGCTAGACGAGATCTGGCCTTGAAAACAGTGTCAGCACTTCCGTGCAGCATCACAGCAGCGCAAGCCAGCGCTACACCCTGGCATTCCTCATGGAAAATTTACCTAAATTTTTAAAAAATTATCCAAAATTATCCAAATTTATCCAAAATTATTCATCATCCAGATAGTTTTGGTCAAGTTCTCTCATGATCTTCCCCCTTTTATTTTGTTAACTCTAGTATTTATAAAACTCCTGGGTTTTGTGAGCTTATTTTCACAATGGGAAGTGACAGCAGGACTAATTCCCTCCTTCTGCTCCAGAAGAAAAAGGGAAATGCAAGTCAGATTGAGACACTTGCCCAGTGCCACTCATGAAATTTGTGGCAGAGTTTAGAATTGAATCCCATTTTTTGCCAAGTACTTTCCATTAAACAATCTTTCTGTTAGCATGAGTGCAATGCTCCAAAAGCATACTATGAAGATGGAGAAATCAAAAAAGCTTTACCCACCCACTTTTAGAATACACCATAAAAAAAAATATTTTCCTTTTTTCAGCCTTATTCATGATTTCATTTAAACAACCTCAACAGCTGTCATGAAATTATAAAATTGTTTATCCTTTCTTTGGGGCCATTAAACATCCGTGGGCACATTTCTTTGCTTGAAGCTATGCAGTATCTAAAGGTAATTGATAAGTATCCTTTTGGTTTTGAATTGTAAATATAGCATTCACGGCATTTGAATCATGAGCTATATTACCTACCAGAGGTTGCTCGTTTAACAAGCAGTATCTAGTTTCCATTGCTTGCCTAAGGCAGCATTACTCCAGCACATGTTTGGCTGAGCAAATCCATCATTCATTTCCCACACATACTCATGTATGCAACTTTGAAGTTAGTTCTTCTCGCTCTTTCTTGACTAATCAGATGGCAGCAACTCAGACGAGACCATGTATAATGCAAAGAAATTACTCATTTTCACTGCAGAAATGCTGCTCATAACGGGGTGTATTTGTTCTAGAAATAGTCTCTTGTTAGGTGGTTCTCCATTCTGGAGGGTCAGTTGCTCTCTTTGTATACAGGTAAAACTACTTTGCGTTTGAAGAAGGATTTTATTCTCAAGCGTTTAAATAAGTTTTCCTAGACCACGTTCAGTCCTACTCTCAGCGTCCTAAACCTAAGACTGGTGAAATCAGTTACCTAACTGCAACTACTTACAAATACCTGAAATTTCTAAAACTTCAGCAGCAGTCACATAAATTATTTTCAGAGACTACAGGTTGCATTTAGAGCTGCCTTTTGCTTTTTTCCTAAAACCATTGGCAACAAAAATGAAAACCACGGAATCACACCCTCAATTTAAAGCAGTGGATTTTGGCCCACTGTTTAAAATTTACAATGGTTTTGTCCCATTTCTTTCTTATAGCTGAAGGCTAAGAATAGTGTGCATTATTTTTAGGCAATCTGTAGATAAAAACCCAGAGGGAAGCTGGAAGAAACGGTGAATAGAAAGTGACAGTGAATATTCATTATCCATCCAAATTAAACTGCAGCACTGAACACAGTACCTTAAATTCTATTATCTTCAGTGAAATCTGATGAAAAAAAGAAGTCATCCCATTGAGTTTGGACTTTTATAATGGCCTTATATGTATAGCAGTATCCCACAGTGATTTTATTGGAGGAGGAGGTACATGAGAGCCAAACGTAAATACTAGCTCAAAATCTCTACCAAAAAAACCAGTAAAAAATGTAGTAAAAAAATACTCAGCAATAGTAAAAAAAGACTCAGCAAATTCACAGCGAATTCACCCTATAAGTCACTGCAAATTTACACTAAACTGCAAAACATTTCCCCATATTTCTGAAATTCCTGCAGTCCATAGAGAACGATTTGTTTATTCCTACCACTCCTCGTAATGATGGGGCCAGCAGAGATTACAGCATTGCCGGATGTGCTCTGAGGGCTCCAAGTTGTCCTTCCACCAGTGTCTCTTCTTTCTCTGTTACTGCAGATCTGAGTGGTCAATCAAAACAATCACAGATTCAGAGTGGAACAGAATTGTGACCCTTTTGTACTTCCTGCTTTAATATGAACTCTTTGGTAAGCAATACTACAACTTTGATTTCATTTCTTAGTGTGCATTAAATTACATTGCAATAAAAACATCTGCAATATTGCCTAGAAGTGTATCTTATAAATGCCTGGCTTCCCATTTTATTTTGCCTCACTTTGTTTACAAAACTACATTGCTGTTGTGTACAAGATCCATCTTATAGCATATTAAATTTTCAGTAGTTAATTTCCCAAAGCTATGTTTACAGACAGTTTCCCCCAACAAATCTGTTTCTCTTGACAATCCCTGTTCTAGCAAGCTTCTCAAGTGAGAGTTCGCACATCTTCCATGGAGTTCAAAATAGCAATGACTCACAGTAAAACAATCCCCAGCACTCTCATCTGGAATCCACCTTTGACATCTGTAACCTATCATCTACCTTAATCTAAGGTATTCAAGCAGGCTTCAAACAAGAACATTTCTTTAGTTTCTGCTTCTTGTGAAAGAACTTCAAAAAACCTCAGAACATAAATTGAATACAAAATGAATTACATAGATGTGTAGCATAAAAATATAAAATACCATACAAAATTTCAGAATTATACTGAACTGACAGCACTTTAAAATTCTAAATGGGAAGTCATTCAGTAGGAAACAATGCTGTATTCTGAAGACACCACAGAACTCTGTGTTTATATGTTTATTTAAATGTTTAAATTTCCAAAATATATTTATTGTTCCTGATAGTCCTAAAATTAGTTAATTTTGAATAGACATAACCTCATGAACTTCAACAAAAGAGTAGTTTCCAAATGGTAAGGGAGATGATAATAAACTAAGAGGGGAATAGAATTTTTTTCACTATGAGAAACTTTCACAAATTTTCCTTGTCCGTATAACAGCACTTCCTATAGCTTTAAGTTTTCCATAAGTTATATTCTAAGATATTTCTCTTCATCCACTGTGATGATGGATACCTTACTACTATGCTAAGAATATCGACCTGAAAGCCATCTCAGAACTGTTACTTTTAAAAATTAAGGACCACAAGGCAAAGAGGTCATTTCTCTTATATTCAATAGCCTGTGTTTTGCAGGTCTAGTATTATTGTATCTCCAGATGACAGCAGTCATTTCCATATTCTTCATTGGTTGTTTCACATTCCTTCAGGCACAAAAAACATTCTTACTTCAGTCTCTACAAGTCACTTTTGTTCTGTGCCATCCAAACTTCCATAACACCTGCACGGAGAAGTCCAGTGTGCCTATTTTATATCCAGATAACTAACAACTTACTGGCACAAGAAAGGGACAGTCATCTGCTCTGCACAGCTTCGTCACACAGTGAAGGAACACCGTCGACATCTTCTGGTTCTTGTGCTTCACAAAGCGAAACACCTCGAAGGAAAACCGGCCCATTTGACTCTTGCCATTTTCAATTATGGTTGTCTGTGGATCCTTGTCACAGCTAGTTTTTGTGCAGAAGAGTAAAACTGGGATGAGCAGCTCTGTTAGTATTTTGAAGCTCTTAGCTGAGAATAAGATAACTTAAGCAGCAAGTTCAAAGCTTTAGCTCCTTGGAAAAGAACGCGGTGCAAATATCTGCAGGCACAATCTGCCTGTTAGGCTGCAGCTTCCTGTGCTGAAACACATTCCTACAAAAACACTATGTTTTGTTGCAGCACCACAGCTATAACCAAGGTACCATTTAATTCCAGTGCCCAAAGAAACTTGAGACCTGAAGCAAAAAGCAATCAGGTATGCTAACCAGTATAGACAGGCAACTCCAGATGAGGACAGTACCTCTCCAGTAGGTGTCACAGATAAAATTTAATCTGAGATACTGCCAAGATGTTTTTCAAAGTTCCAAATCCAATAAATGTTACAACTGGGAGTAGAAGCAGGAGCATCTATTTATATTTAATGATTTGCTTAACTACTTTCCTGGACTGGAGTCTCCAATGTTTTATATCACTGTCATTCACTGCATTTACCTTTGGTAAAATAAAGGCCAGTTTAGCCATTCACTTTGAGCATTTATCTCTAGTTATCTCTAGTTGAACTGTTTTGGATGTATGCTTTTCTACCTTCGTAATTCTTATGACTTTGCACTTGATTCTGTGTTTATGTTCACGCACAAATTCTGACATGTTATCTATAAGCCTAACCCTTGTTCCTGCCTACTAATAGTGCTTAAACTCTCCAGGCAGTTTAAAACACCACTATTGAAGAGATTTATAATCATTTTTTTAAAGAAAGACCAACAAAACACTGGGTTTGCACTGGGCCTACCTGAAGAAAAGATCATATCGAAGATCATCACTAGGATTGCCAGATGGTGTGGTGTAACAGTAGTCCATCAAAACATTCCACCTGCACAGGCAGTAAAGGGATAGATAAGGGGAACTGGCAACGCAAGAGTTGGGGTCTGAGAGAGGTGAGATGAAAGGACAGTACAGGAAAGTATACAAACAGTAATGCAGGCTGTTACAGTGCGACTGAGTTACTGTATCGAACAGGTCACATGCAAGTCATCCTCTTTCTTCAACCACTTAGAAAATTAAACAGCACAACATAGCAGAATTTCATAAATCAAATCATTTGGTTTCACGCAAGTCAACCACCATACCAACATACATTGCACGCCTCCTCTCAGAAATCATGCCACATAGGACTAGAAATCAAAATCAACCCAGTTTTAAAAGCCCTGGATTTTCTCACTTAGTCATACAGACACCTTTTCTTAAATAAAAGCAATATAAGATTTAAAGTATAATTAAGGAAAACCTTCATAATGAGAACTGCAGCAAAATATGCATTCACTGTCAAAGATCTGACACTCTCCAGCTGAGAGCAGTGATTATTGAACACCAACCACTGTTTTGAAATACAAAAAGCTATGAGGAAAGACAGATGCATCTAAATCAGATAAGTAACTAGAGCTGAAGAGCAAGGAAGACAAGAAATAACATCCTTTATGGTACCTGCCATCAAGGTTTGTTGCTTTTACAGCTGCATATATTTTGGTTTTCAAAGGTAAACCTGTACTTGGAATAAGGAGTTGCTGGCTGTAGGTTGAATCCTGTAAAACAAACATTGCCTCAACTGTAACAGAAATTCCACTGTAACAACCCATCTGCCTCCACAGATTGAGCTCTCATCAATTTTTCTGGCCCTTCTGTGTAGAACAATCATTTACTTCGTCCTCTGTAAGAGAAGAGGCAAAAAGCAGTACCAGAGCGTTTGCCTACAAGTCTGTCTGTAAAGACTGGCTTTGCCCATGCAACGATTTGGGAGAATATACGATTTAATAAGGTGGTTGGATCAGTGATTAAAGAAAACATATCATTCATTGACACTTCAGGAAGTTTCCCATGGCTTACAGGCAAACAGGAGTTACTCCGGTTTCCTAAAGGAGGAGCTTTACCGGGTGGTCACACTCTACTCTTTCCCAGGAAAGGTTGCTAAGGTTGTTTGAATTAGTAGAGATAACAGTGCCACGAGGTGTTATATATTTTAAGCTACAGTCTGGGAGAACAAAGATAGCCTGTTATGCAAAATGTAATTTCTATGAAAGCTGGCTTGTTGAAAACTACAAGTAACAAACATTTTCATTTAAATTCTAGTATTTCAAAAGAGCTGTTTCAAGAAAGCTGTACTCAACATAAAATTTGGGAATTCCCCATATACTACTACTTAAATACAGCTGTTTTATTCAGGGTTTTTGTTCAAAGTCTAAACCATTAACGTCACTTTAGCAACAAAGCTATGAAACAGATCTGTGTGACAGATATTAATTCAGAATATCAAAATGCACTAACTGGTAAAGTCATCTATGTCAAACACATTGCTAATGCAGATAGCACAGCAACTCAGCATGTTGAGACCTCTTGTGAAAGGTCAAAATACTCAATATATATGAAAAAATCTGGTAAATAGGATCTCAATCAGGTTCATTGTGGCAATCACGACCATGGCAAGCACCAGCTGACAGCAGCAAGAAAGTTTACACCAGAGATCGAGTGATTTTTTTTCAACGGTAATAATGCCAAAATTAACAGCATGCCCAATATCCAATCTATGCAGTATCAGAGGCCTTCAGATAGGTTTGCCTTCTTTCAGATTAATTATACATTTCTACAACACGTAGCTCTGCCACATTTTCAACTGATTAAAAAGTGCAAGACCCTCACTATTACATTCCGTAGTTGCTCTTTTATTCTTTAAGAGTAGTTTTTATTCGTTTAGACAGACATTTGCAAAAAGGCATAAAAGCACATAGCCAACTTAGGCTCTGTGATAGCCCATTAAACATTTTGCTATTAAACTGAGCATAGCAGCTCCTCTTATCTTTCCTGACAATGACATGTACTAGCATCACAAAGTAAATCCAAACAACGCTTTGTGACGGAAGACAGAGGTGAGCTGAGACGATGAAGAGTCAGCATTAAGAAATAACACTGCTGCTAAATTTGGAAAAGACAGCTGCTTGCAGTCAAGAGACACATCTGTACACAACCCCTCACCAACAGCAAGGGTGGACACGAGCCTTGAGGCCCCTCCCAAAACCAGGACTGCTAACAGGGATCAAGGGAGCCCACAAGACAACAGGTGTCCAAAGAGGCACTCCCAACAGGGAAAAACGCAGGCAATGCACAAGCTGTCCGTGCATTTATCCAGCTCTAGGAAGCAAAGCAGAAGGGCATATCCACCACTGGAATCTGCCAGCCTTAGCAGTATTATTCATGACAGTGCTACTCACTAGGGCGAGTAATAAGACTGCTATCAGAATGAAAAGACACCACTGTTCATGGTCAACTTGTGAGCTTACAGGGGTGGGGAGGAAGAAAGCACATTTTGGCATGGGATATCTGAGGAAAAAATGTGCTCAGTATGAGCAGAAATAGCATTTATTCCTGACTGTTTGCTGAACTGGGCCCTGAAAGGCCATCAACATGTGGTGGTCAACACTTGGCTCGACTGAGAAATTTGCCTACCCTCATTCTGCCCCATCTTTTTAATGACAGGTTTATTTAAAAATGAGAGAACTATAATCATCATTTTAACATATTATAGGTTGTTATTTGGAGCGCTGCTCTTTCAAACAAACATGATTTTTTAGAGCATGCCATTGAAAAATGTCCTGTTGCAATATTTATAGCTCATTATGTTCAAAGCATAAAGCATTGACTTTTAAATCAGTTGCATGAATTATAACTCAGCAGCACGATGGCATGAATAATAATGCAAAAAAAATCGGATTCATAATTTACAAAAATGATGCTTGATAGATTGAAAAATTGATATTTAAATCAGGTATTTAAAATGTATGAGTAAAAATTTTAATCAACACAAAAATATAATTTCAGGGATTAATGTTAAGTAGAGGTCCTTGCATTTTTCATGTTTTAGTGTCACCAACCCATTTTACATGGTAAAAGCTTTTACAATAATGCATATTCAAGTTAAATTATCTAAAACACAAGGAAGAAGCACTGGATGAAAATTGTTATAATTATTAACCCTTAAAATGTTTAAAGTCCACACCATAAGGCAACACATGCATCAGGCTACAGATTTGGAACTGATACATCCCTCACTACAATCACAGGTGATCGAAACACTCTGATGAGGCTTCAACATAAAAATACCCCAGCCAAAGGACTACAGTTTATTGCTAAGGGAATAGGTGTGGAATAATTTTACAGAATACTACAGAATACTACTCTCTGTTTAAGCACAAGGCACCTATACACACACACAGAAACATAATAAATGCAAACAAAACTGTGCACTCTGGAGTATGATTGTTATTACTACGATTGATTAGTCACGTGGCACTACCAACTGAAAGCCAGAGCTGTAAATTGAGGGAGTGTATAAATACAGGACAAAAAGACTGTGTCTGTCCTCAAAGACCAGCCACATAAATACAAGACAGCAGGTACATGCAAACAAAAAGGAAAAATGAATTCGGAGATTCAGGAAGAAAGGCTTGGTTCGTGGGAGGAGTGGGAAGTAAATAGCAAATTATGAAGAGGAATCTATACTTTGATCTGATAAACCAGTTTGTATCCACATAGTGCAGAGATTAATTTAGTCCAGGTCATGCTGTGTTTTATACTCACATTGTAAAGCAACAAATTCAAAGTGCTGATAAATGTACCATTGTTCTCTCTTACAGAAATAGCAGCTGATGACCTACAACAGAAGCAGAAACCAAAAACCATCATGAAGAAAGATACCTTATTTTTGTTTTTGCATACTTCAGTGGGTTTTATCATTAAAAAACTCAATGAGTCATATCACAAGGAGTTAATTTATGCATTTGGGTTATAAACTTCAGAAACAGGAATTTATAGTGGAAATACTGACAGTCTTAACTATGCAGAAAATAATGGATGCTACTGGAAACACGAATC
This sequence comes from Cnemophilus loriae, assembly GCA_013397755.1. NCBI lineage: Eukaryota > Metazoa > Chordata > Aves > Passeriformes > Corvidae > Cnemophilus > Cnemophilus loriae. The sequence continues at coordinate 1,942,628 of VZTF01000769.1, forward strand.
AGAAAAATAATTAGCGGAGAGGCAAAGTCACAAAAAGGAACCCACTTTACATGATGTACAAGGTTTACCCAAGGAAATATTTTCTCTTGCATTCTATATTTACAAGCTTACAAACTATTTCATGAAGAATTTTTTTTTCTGCTATAATTTTCCAGAATAACATCTGAATTTTAAGGGAAATTTTACATTATCTAAGGGTCTCTTCATAACAGCAACTCTGCATAAACTATGTTATCTCACATAATGATGCTACAGGATTTTCTTTTTCCTTGCAACAGCTCTTCTTTTGGTGCTTTTTTTCCTTTCCCTTTACTTTTGCACAGACAAAGATCGCTACATGGACAATGCTGTTATGGCATGGACATATACATGCTTACACAAACACGGGGATGAAACACACAGAAGTGAAAAACACACTTACGAAGCGAGCTGGGTATTGTTAACCAAGTACTCCAGTGGGTAGCTACAGCTAAATTTGTACAGAAGCCCAGGCAAATAGCTGATAATCGTTGGTGGGTCTGGTGTATCAATATAGCCTGAAACATTACCTATCTGTACCACTGAGGTATTTCCATAAGCATTGATACCTCGAGCTGAGGATACCTATTGAGGAAGACAGAAAATTACTATTAGCTGAAAGTTAACTGTGGAACAAAAAAACTTAAGGCCAGTGATGGTTTAGCCCATCATTTACCTTTGAAGAAATATCTTCACTAAAACCTTCAAAAATTAAAGTAGTTTAATAACATCTTCCCTGTGTTCTGTTTTTCACCTTCCTGGAATCATGCGTATAAAAGTCTAAGCTGTATCCTTGTTTTTAGAACAGACTTGAGCAACATTTGAAAAGAATTATGAACCTTGAGAGCATACTTTCTGGTAGGTACTTCTTTTCTCTACATTCCCAATGAATTCACGCGACTTACCGGGAAAAACTAAAGGAACTTTTCTATTACAGTTAAAAAATATTAGCTTACAATGAGCTTGCGTATGCAAAAAAAAGGCCAATACACAAGCAGTGTATTGTTCTATCCTTCACAGAAACCATATTCTCTCACTGTTGAGCTTTGGTTAGGACACATCAAAAATAAGGTACTTTAAAGGCAGAGATGAGCCGAATAGCTGAACTTTGAGTGTGTGGCTTTGTTTATACTACACATTTCTAAATCTTAATTATAAACTGTGAACTGTCAGAAATTACAGAGTTGAAAAGTAATACAAGATTAATGCCAGTGCAACCTAAATTCTGTCCATGGGCATGTGCTATTCTGTATTGCTCAGCTCACAGAGTGTACAGAGCCTGCAAGAACACGCAGCTCTCAGGAAAACAGGGACGTTTTCCTCCTGGTATCAACCCAGCCCCACTCCATCTGTAGCTACTGATCTGAATAAGGGGGTGGTTCAAAAGCAACTGAGAAGCACCACAAATTCCTCTCTCAGTAGGCACATGCACAACAGGGCAAATCATCAGGGCACTGGACTTCTTCTGCAGCATTTCTTTTGTATAACTGTACGAGCAAAACAGATGTTCTCAATAGCTTTAAAACTCATGGTTTCTTAAAAAACCATCTCATTATGAAAGAATCATCCTAAGGTGCTGTGAGTTGTAACATTTTGCAGTAAGTAGCACGGGGCACACAGCAGGAATTTTGATTTCTTTGTCTACAGAAAACACACCTAAAAGACAGAAGCAGGCGTGCATTTTGCCAATAGCATACTTAATAATTTGCTAAATGGCACAAAAATGTTGAAAATAGACTTTTGCAGGATCTGAGTTTTGCCTAAACACTATAGGCTAAGGTAGTACAGTCAGCTACAGCTCTGTTAACTTCATCACCACTCTACCCACATAAAGTAAAAAGTTGAGTCTTTTGTATTACAAAAAGACCTGGGTTTTACACAGGTTCTGCCTGAGCTGTTGTCTTTCCTCTACTGTTCTTGAAAATTAGCTTGAAGGTCTTTCCTGTGAAACACTGCCAAGAAATGCAGGGGATTGTATTACTCCAGTGTGGGGAACATGATAAGAAATGCTCCCTGCTCCTTTTTCATCTTCATTTGGGGCACAGCATGAATAAACAGAGAGGATGGGGGGAATATTTTTGGTTATATTTTTAGCAGCTGCTACTTTGTATTCAGTGCAACCCCGTGGGGGACTTCATGGGGAGGGCCAACTATTTGGACTTATCAGACCAGGTGGTCCTTTTGTTTTGTTTTTTAAACATCGAGCACTATGATCGTAATCAAATGGCAAGTTCAGGGACTTTACAAGGCGACCAGCTACACAGGAACAGGAGGAAGTTGCTTCCTGGAAAATTCTTCTACTGCAAGTCATGGAGGTGCTACATTTGGAAAGAGTCTTGAACTGGCTGAACTGGTTTTTTTTGTTGAAGTTTTAAAAGAAAACTTTTAAGTTTAAAAAGAAAACTCGGCCTAAGGCAAAGAGGTCACAGATCATATCAAACATTTCAGCAAAATTATTAGCAATAAAACAGGGGGTTTGTTATAAAAACTGACAGAGACCAAGAACAAGTAAGAATTCCAGAGAGAATAAAAGCCTTAAAAATAATACATTTTTACACTTGTTTTTTTAAGTTATTCATAGGTACTTTGATACAAGTCATCACTGCTTACTCAATGCGATACACAAAAGCTGTGAAACTCTCCATTTCGGCAAAATCTAAGGCATGGTCAGCAAGAGTTTTAGAAACCTTGGAAGAATCTCATTTTTCCAATGAAAAAATATTTAAGTTAAAATTATATATATAATCAGAGAACAAATGTGTGTCCCACCATATTTTCTCAATAGTAATCAAGATTAAAAGTTACCAACTCTCTTTGATGTATGCAGTGTGTTTCCAACCGGGTAAGACAAAGTAAATATTGTCTATAAAAGATACAACGCTGTCAAGAACATTCACTTGATCCCATGTATAAATAGCCATGCTATTATTTCATTTGAACTTGGTCTTACCACTAAAGTGTTTCCACAAGACTCCAAAGTACTCAGATTGATGATGAAAATGACCACTGCTGGAAAGGTGTTGTTATTGATGAAGCCCCTGCAGTGGGCATCCCCATGTTTCCCATTCAGTGCCAGATCTGTCTCAGAATAACCAGAAAAAAGAACTGTGCAAAAATTTATCTTCATAGTAATTGTCTGTACTCCACAGAAAACATTGATATCTCGCTCAGCTGCAAGAAAAATACAGGGAAAGACGTTGTAAGAAGATTTGAAGTAATCGCATAACTGTTGTAGCAGCTAGTCTAGCGTTGTGACTTCCAATCAAATAATTTTTTAGACTTCAGTCACAGCAAAATATTAGAATATAAAGGTAGGAATTGCATTAGTCTGAAGAACAGATTTGACTCTATCAGTTCACTAAAGAAAAAACCAAGAATTAATACAGTAACATAGTGTAAACCAAGCAAGAAACACATTAACCCCGCAGCAAATCTTCTAGTAGCACATTCATAAAATGAAACACTGCAACAGAGTACAAAACAGTAAGTGGTTAAATATTTGGAGTCTGATTAACCAGTCCCCTCTGGAACAGAAACTTACTGCAATTTCGAGAAATTGAGAAGGCCAAGCTCTGCCTCCCAGCCCACTCTGGCATGGAAATTGGCTACATTTTTCTGAGTTGTCTGGAGTCCACTTTGTATGAGATCACAGTCTCAGGCTGTGCAGACTTTGAAGTACAATCAACAGCATATCAGAGTAATTTATTATGATCTGTCTAAAGCTGGCTTTTCCTGGGTTTTGGGTTTGGTTGGGGTTTTTTTAAGAACCATCAACTTGAGCTTTAATGAAAAATCAGTTGGCTCTTGAAAGACAATGATCAATACTACAAAGCATCTTGCAATCTTTCATTCTGTGCATTATGACAACACAAAAGACCTAGAAAGCAGCAGCTGTTAAAACTGATCCATTTTTGAACAGCAAAAAACCATCTTCGGGCAATTTGACCTTTTATTCAAAAGTTCTGAAGATTTTTATGTACTGAATGGAAAAGCATCAGGTTCAGGTACAGGTGCAAGCGACAGATTGTTTTGCTTTAAAGCTCTAACATTGCTCTTCTTTAGGGTCTTCTTTGCCCATAGATGACTGAGGGGCTGCTCTGGTGTTTCCCCCTAGTGCTTTACAAAAATACATACTGCATTGTCTTAAACACAGACAATACTCCTTTATAGAACTAATTTATTACATCTGCTTAAAGATTAAGGGCTATTGAAAATTGTAGAACAGCTTCAGTCACTACTGCACCATTAAGGCTGCTGAAATGAATTGTTTCACTGCGTAGTCACAGCAGAGAGGAAATGAAATCTCCATTACAATGAACTAGTTCTTCCCCCATGGTACAGGAGCACAAGCAGTTTAATTTAGACAGCTTTAATGGTGGCTTTCAAGCCAAAACAATCAAGTGCAGGAAATAACAGGCCAAACTCAGTCTTGAGCTAATGCCGTGATAAATGTTATTTACTGGGTGTAAATTTGGGCAGAAAGGTACTGGAGGCAAAACAGAAGTTGAAGTGGTTTGGCATGAAATTCTCCTCATTTGTACACAATCATAATCCCACTAACGTAATGCACAAAGATCAGGAAGCAGCATGCCTTGGTTTTCACTGCAGGAGGACTATTGTGATCCATTTAATGAGTGTACTAAGGTAGAGGGACCAGTACAAAAAGGCGAATGGCAGAGTGTGCATTTATGCTTCCTTGGGCTGATGCACAAACGGTCAGATTGTAACGAATTGCAGGATGTAACACAAAGTAGCTCAGTTAATTTTATAACTCACTTCAAGCCTTTTCAAAAAGCAGAATATTGACTTCACCAATTAAGCTACCATTACTGCTTGCAAAATTACCATTTGACACTGTGGGAAATGAGACCATACCCGTAAAAAACCAAATTTTGTGTGATATAAGAGGATAAACAACCTTTCCAGACTGCACCTTTTCTGCCCACTACTTCATGAGGAAGTACTGCTGCCAAACTAGTCCATTCTGGAAATAAAACATTTTTTGTTCAGAAATTAATCTGAAGCCAGTCCTAAACAGATCTAATGCCCCTTTAGAGGTTAAATATCTAGCTCGTTTCTTGACAATTTAGGAAGGTAAATATTAATCCTCTATAAGTTAAAAGAAACAAACAAACAGAAAAAAAATTTGCATTCTTACATTAAAAGCTTCTGCCTTTCTGAGTAAGAGGAGCCATGGTTTGAAGGTTATGGCACCCAGCTGATGAAGCCTTAATTATAATGACGTCTCTGTCACAGAGTTTCCATACAGGCAAACCACTTGGTTTCTTTCTGACTCGAATCACACAAGCTCTCTATAGCCAGCAGTGCTCATGGATTTGTCTCAAGCAAGAGAGTAGAGCTCAAGAGGTACACAGATCCTACAGCAACAGAAATCATCTTGAATTGGGGCAGACTCATGGTGACAAATGCTGGGAGCTCCACTGCCCACTTCTGCTCTCTTACACCTCCACACACTGCCAACTCACTCCAGGGCAAGCAGCAAAAACCCTCAGAGGACAAGAGTTTTCCACAGAACACCACTGATAAAAGTCATTCCACCAGAAGAGGCATGAAAAGACCTGTGCAGCTCAAAACCGGTTTCTCATCATGAACCTCCTCTTTGATCAAATCACTGCTTTGATATTGAATTAAAATGCATATTGTACGTGGAAAAGCTGCAACATTTCCTCAGTCCCTACTAAGTTCTCAACATATACTTAAAACAACAACCCCCTGAATCAAAACTGCAGTTCCCAGCTGGAGACAGACTGCTATGGCTCTATGCCCCAAAAGCCTTCTAAAAGCTATGCTTTATTGCAATGCAGAACTAAAGATTTTTCCCTAGGTAAGCTCTCTGAAGGATGGCAAGATCTAACCTAATTATATATTCTCTAGAACACATCCAGCTTTTTGTATAAAAAAATCTCTACATTTTCAGTCTACCAAAAATGGGGCTATTTTTCCTTCATTTCTGACGACAATTGCATAACTGCACTCTAAAATAAGCCTGCAAACTGCAGAAACAAAAGTTCTGTCTGACTGTCATCCTATTTATGCAGCACCATTCCTATGCAAGAAGTCACCTAAGCGATGAATGATAAAAGCACAAACAAATGAAAAATGGATGAGCCCCATGGTTCCTCTAGGAAGGCTTCATTTCTCCTTTTTGTTGAAGGCAACTGCTGTTTCTCAACAACATTTAAAGAAAAAGAGGAGACAACTTCAAAACCCAGTGGCTTCTCCAGTATCTGCACTCCATGCTTGGAATTCCAGCTGACAGCAATGAAGACTCCTTGTGTGGAACAAATAAGGAACAAGAAGAAAATCTATCCATAACCAGGTTCTGTGAGTAGTGTCTCAGCCTGGGAGGTACTGGTTTTAAAACCTTCTCCTTTTTGACCTCTGTCTCACCTCTCCCTTTACACTTGAACCCCAAGGGCCCTGAGGCAGCATGCCCAAAGCCACAGCCTGAGCCAAGTGCTGGGCAAGCCAGCACAGAAGAGTGAGCCCCTTCTCCCTGCAGAGGCTCTCTCACCCATCTTCAGCAGCCTCTCAGCTCCACTAGCCCCAGCCCATTACATAGCAGACCCTTCTGCATATTGAAAATAACATCTGTCAAATTTGGGGATAAAAGGGGTTCCCGGCTTTTACCTCCATCTCAGATGCACAACTAACAAACAGAATGATTTTTCTTTCCTAGCTCTCAAAATCAACAGTAAGACTGTTGATTAAATTCCAGCTTTTGAATCTTTGCTGCCTTAGATGACAAACAAGAAAAAGCAACACTCTGCTCTTAGCTCCTATGGCCAGTGAGGGGTGATTAGAATTTACTTTAAAAAAAATCTGTTTACTTGTAACCTAAACAGATTTTCTGCCAAGTCAATGAGATCTGGCAGACATGGAATCTGATATGACTTATTTTTATGAGGCAGAACTGCAAGAGGCCCCTAAATACTCACAATAAGAGATGAATTCAATTTGCAGGTATCACATTGCAAATAAACATTGGCACAGAGCAGGTGCAAAAAATGACCAGAGAAAAATTTTAAAACACAGAAAGAAGAACATAAACTTCCCTCTAGCTGTCACAAACCTCTCAAGAAGCCTGAAACAGGGACCAAAATAGCCACAATTACATAAAAAGCTCAAAAGGTAGATCTGAAGCAGATGGGCAGAATTCACTCACACTTCAGAGGCAAGCCTGTAAAACTTGACACTAAGAAGGGAAATATACAAGTGGTGAAATAATCAGCTAAACTGTGATTTTCTCAGGACTAGAGACAATATATTTGATGTTTGCATGTCTTATTTCTCTGTTCTTCATGTTCATATCGATTAAGTGGAAAAGAATCAAACCCACTGTTGGTCCTTATGTCAACAAAGCACCTAGCACTGTGATAGTAACACAGGAATCAATAAACTGACTTTCTGCCTTCTACTGACTTACATTGAATAAAAGAGCTGACCCTTCCTGGGAAGAAAAAAAATCAAAACTTTTATTATTCAGAAAGCAACAACAGGAAAGGAATTACATTGTAATACTACACTGAGTAGTACTAGTTCATCACTAAACTATTCCATTCAATTGCTATCTCAGAAAAACAAGATGTGAGAGAGACAGTATTCACAGCCTTCTTTTTATTATTATTATTCTCCCCAAGATACAACTGAAGCAGGAAGGATAAGCAATGTAATAGAAACTAAAAGAATCCTTTGCCTGAGTAAACCCTGATACCATGCCACTAAGACTGACATTTCATTTCTATTTCTCATTGTATTAACAGCTCTGAACATCCAATGTCCCCAAAATGACTCCATTCCCATTTTCTTAGAGGAAGGAAAATACATCATACATAGACATATCCCATTGCCTCACCTGTCCCTAACTCAGGACTTAACGTTGAAGTGAGGCACTAAATTTTGCCATCAAGTTAATTTTCCTTAAAATAGATACATATTTCTTTATTTTACTAAAAGGATATAATTATATTCTCCTACCCAGGAAGAGAAAACTATAAAACCCAAACATGAAAGAAAACCCAGTTAGAAGTGTGAGTGTGTTAAATCTATAGAGAACATTTACAACAATATGAGCTCTGGTGAATGTCTTGGACAGTTTAGAGCTCTGGCAAAAGCAGGTCAAGCCCCACTGGTGTGAGGGGAATTGTTTGCCTTGCTACCAGGCTGAATTTGACCCATTGTGCAATTAAGAAGAAAGTAAAGTGCAGCATTAGACAAGTTCATTGTCACAAAGACAGTTAACACTCACTTAATGTGGAGTCCTACCCCCAGGCTTTAGACAGATTTAAAGCTCTGTATTTAAAAATAAGCACTGCTTTGAACCAAGACAATAAAGAAGCCATTAGAAAAAAAGTCTATTAAATACTTGCCAGGAAACCTGCTATGGAGGTTAGCATCACAGTTGTATCCATTGAACTGAGCAGTCACTGGAAGCACTTTAATCGTCAGCAGGAGCAGCAACCATACCTGTTCCATTGCAAAACCTAGCAAAACATTAAGTGGTTATTACACACATCTGTTCATTGCATTAAAGATGCTTACTGCAAACATTCTATCGCTCGGGAGGCTATGGTCTCCAGCAAAGGAGCTGGGGATGAAGCTCACAAGCTTGTGGGAAAGAGGTCACAGACAGCAGGGCCCATTTCTCTGCTCCTGAGTAACGTGTAACTTCTATTAACTTCTACAACTTTTAATCATAACTTTTGGCAAAATAAAAGGTACTTAAGGAAGATAGAAAAGGTAAAAAAAACCCTTAAAATATCTTGATAGATTAGAATTGCTTGAATATTTAAATTCCAACAGTTTTTTGACATTTCAGTGTAAAAATTCCTTGAGAAAGATGTTTTGGCTAAAATAAAACTATTGCTCCAAGTTATGGAAAACCATAGAGATAAATGGCTAGCTCAGCAATTCTCAGGCTCAAGATCCTGGAATAAAAATAGGTGCAAATCTATTTGCCAAACATTTGTTCTATGCAGCACACATGCAATTGAATTGAGCTTACACAAAGAGCTGGTACAGACACTTGCATCAACTTGAATTGTATCTGGCAACCAGAACATATGAATTTCTAGTGTTCTCAGTAATTCCCTTTGCAAGGAAAGCTCCAAGGTGTAATACTTGTCGTATTTACCACAACCAAAATAACCCCAACTTCTTATACATGTCTGTCAAAAGCATCCCAAAATATTGAGATTTTTGTCTGTGAATCCAAGTACACTATTTTTTTTTTTAATAGGATTTTGTCATTCTAGAGGATGCTGCTGATGTAGACTCCAAATGTGGTAATGCTCTCCATTTGCCTAGACAGGAACTCAGCAACTCTTAAGATTTAGGAAACTGCTTTCTCTAAGACTACAGATCACCTTTCTCCAAGTAGATAAGGAACAAGTGCAAACTCCAGAGGTGTAGCACACCCAAATGAAGCCATATTTGGCATGGCAAGGGCCTGTCCTGCACTGCTGAGAAGAGCTGGCCAGAGCACATGGAGAGAACATTTGATACAAATCCTCCCTCTTAATTGGATCTTTCATGGCTACGCAGCAGTCTGAGCTACTTCTCCTCACGAATGCAAATGCTTCCACTGATTTTCAAACCATGCTCATTTAATGCTATGCCTTGAAAGACCCTTAGAGGACACTCCCAAGTGTTTTGTCAATGAACAGATCAACTCCAACAAAAAACTGACCCAAATTCTTCTAAAAAGTCAAAGGTATGTCCAAGTGTACAGCCAATGATTCCCATGTCATTCTGCTTGGAAGTACATAGAGTAAAATGCAGAATTACAAACACCGGCTTCCAGCTAAGCATGACTGTTGGGGAAGTCAGGTGTAACTTTTGCTATTATGACATCCAAAAGCAGCTCTGCCATCTAGTTCTTCACAACTTCCTCAATAAGTGAGTTACAGCAACAATGCAATCTCCTTTTTGTTTCAGGTGGATACTAAATTCTAAACAAAAGCACTCTTTGACCCTTTACTCTTTTTCCATTAGATTCCTGTGGAGGCTGACAGCACTTGTAGCTAATGTTGATGAAGCATTGTGAAAACATAAGAAAGAAAATAAAATTTCCAACTGGGTTGCTGTGAAACCTCTGTATTTTCATGATCTCTTCACCCTGTCCATTACTCTTAGATGGAGAAGTAAGGCAGTGTTTTGTTTGTTTGTTTACTATGAAACTTCATACTTTATTTTGAAAGAAACACTTTTTCCTTCAGAAAACTGGCACTTCTCCAGTGTCCTGGAGCCTTACCTCTGCTTGTACAGCAGTTACATGGATAAAGTGGCTATGGCTGTTCTCTTGTACATGGGCTGGTTTCTGATGTCCATTACAATGGTATATATCAAGGGCAATTTACCAAGATCTAAATCCAAATTCAATTTTCTAAAAAACGCAGCAGTTTTTTGTTAGCAAAAAAAAAAAATCCGTTTGAAAAGAATTTAATGGAAGATGCCACTGACAAAGCTGTAACTATTATTCTAGATGAAAAGCAGAACTCTACAATAAATTCTAAAATTTTAATTATTAAACATAACTTATACTGCTGCATTTTGGAGGAAGGATAAATGATTGCTAAGGAACAAATCTGAATTAAGACATTAAGTATTTATAGCATTATTTTTCTAGCCGCATTCCAAACAATTCAGATTTTAACACAACCAATAATGTCATACTTGTTTTTTGGCTATTGACTCATCTGCATATGGATCAACATGCAGATCCACATCACCAGTTGAGCTGACTCCTGCTGCTTTTGGTTAAATAAGTTAGGAACATGCATTATTTTTCATTTCTCAAGGGTACTGCAGGGCATGAAAGCACCCTGAGAGGCCAACATCACTGATCTGCCCACCCTAGACACAATTAAGGCAGCCAGTCCTGCTTTTCCAGCCAGGTTTTAAAGGCCCCTAGCAAGTTACTTCTCAAGAGAAATTTCTAAACTTCAGTCCCCCAAATGTACAAGGCATCCTAACCAAAAGGTTTGTACTATACTGATATGGCTGACCATTTAAAATAATTCTAGAAGCATGAAAGTTTTATCAAAATAGTAACAAGAATATTAGTGCTGGCATATAAATATGAAATTAAAAATCCATGTACAAAAACATAAGATAGCATGCAAGTGTCAGGAAGGGGATGATTTATAAACCAGGAGTGAAATTCATGAGGAAGATATTTGCCTTTTTTTCTCCATTTAGCATGCAATTCTTAGTATGCCTTTTTTGAGGAATGCAACCCTTGGTGGTTTCAGAAAAAAGGGCTTCTTTGATCTAGCAGCAAACATATTTGGCTGTTAAGAAGATGTCCAGGATTAAAAAGATGCCAACACATACTGCAAGGTAAATCTGACCCTTTCTATTCATTAAACTCTTAGACAACAAACCCGTGTCATGTTTCACTGATGTACCAAGACTCAGGCCCTACTGCTCTGTGCTGCACATCGCTGAAGAGTGCAGAGCTCAGAGTTGCGACATGCAGTTCTCATTTTAATTATCACTTTACAAAGCCCTCGTTCCTGCTTTGATAAACTTCACCACGTCAGAAGACCTGCAGAGAATTCCCAAGTAAAGCTGTTTACAATTTAAACAAGACAAGGTTTTGCAGTCAATTTAGGAATTTTATTCCACTGAGAAGCTGTAGTTTGATTTAAATTCCCTTTTCTTTCCTCTGTCATAATCCGATATTCATTTCTCTTCTTTCTCATCCTCTCTAAAAAGATCTTCAAAAATTTTCAACTGTCAACAGCATTCACTGATTCAGCCCTACATCTTTATTGAAATGCATTTGTGAGCCAGTTGTGACTTCCAAGTACATTATTATTATTTCAAATATTCTTCTTGTATTTTGTAAGAACTTCCTATAATCCACTGCTTATTCTCTATTTTTAATTCACAGGGTGTGGCAGTTCAGCAGAATATTAATGGTGATCTTTATGCCTTCTGACGTCTTTCAAAAAGAACAGTTAATAGTAATAGTGAAAACTTTTGGAAGAAAATTATAGATGTAATAAGCACATAATAAACTGGCAGCACATTTATAAGTGTTTTCATATATATTTGGTAACTGCCTAAATGTTGTCTAGCAATCTACATTAGGTGTCTACAAGTAATGGAATAGGAACATTACTTCTGCTCATAAAAATATTTTCAAGTTATCATTACATAGTTCAACAAGTCCATCTCAGTCATCTCAAGACAAAATAGTTCCTTGTCCTTCTGGCTTGCATTCATCTTTCTGCCACACTTGCTTCTGCATGTGCACCCAAGCTGTGAATAATTGTAAAGTGCTTTAACTGTGCCACTGTCAGGTTCTCCAGGACCCCTTTGCTTATAAAGACACACGAGATTTTTTCACATCACTTAAAAGTAACCTGGTGAAAAAAACCAGAAGAATACCTCTCTACCTCAAGTTCTTCAGTGGAACTTTCTCTTTTGATTTGTACATCCCACTGAAATAAATTATCCAGATCATTCTCACTATCACCTTCCACTTTATATCCTTGTGTCCTATGATGCAGATAAAACAGGACTTGGATCTTTACAGCAACTGTTTTAAAGATAAGCCTATCAAAAGGTGATAATTGCCTTTTTGCAAAAGGTTTGTTACTGAAAAAAGGGCACCTGAGATGCAAAGAACTTAAAGACACATTTCAACTATAAAATTTCTCTATGTTTGTGGATAATCCTCGGTTCCGAGACTTTGAAACACGCGTATCTCTTTTTAGAGTATTCTGTGATTTCTGACTCCATAGAGCCATCACATTTCTGACACCTAGCAAAGCCTGCAAAGCAGAAAAAAAAAATATAGGCAGACACTCACACACATATGTACATCATAACTGTATACACACAGAGGCACACACATGTACCTTGGAGTTCAATAGTTTCCTACTAAACCTGTGAACAGCCTGTATGTTCCCAAAATTACAGTATTTGAGGGCTCACACCAAATGTAATAATTTGACATATATGAAGAAATAATAAAACTAAGAACATCAGAAATCAATGCACCTCAGAATGTACAAAACCAGTTGATTTTTCCCCCGTACACAAAATGTGAAAATATTTCTGTTTTAAATAAGTAAATTAATCTCTCTCGTAGCTATTCAGACCACAGCACTTGTGGGCTGAATGAGAAAGACCATGCTTTAAAAACACACATTAGTCAGGCAGAGACTTGCCTTCAGCATCAATTATTTGGCCCCAGAATGACCTGTATTTATTTTCTAGCCATATTTTCCCCCTCAGTTCTTGAGATTTATAAACAAAAATCCTGGATTAGCTCCATAATATATTGGATCTGTAATTAAATATCAGGTCAAAGCTTGGAGCACCTCCTTAATCAAAATTCTACCAGAACCAAACAGGAGCTTTCCCTGACCAATTCTAAATCACAGCTAAAATCTCAAATGCCAAGGCATTTTGTGAATCAAGCAGGTGCCCATACTGTCCAAGCAAAATGAGACTGGGAAAGAAAGTTTTGCAGTTTTTGAAAAACAAAGCTTTTGCTTTGGTTCAAAAGTTTAAAAAATTCTAGTGTAAGTTAAAAGAATTTTGGGTTATTTTCAAGTCTTTTTACAATAATCTCTTTCACAGAATAAAAAAGCCAAAGGGTCTGAGAAAGAGATGTTAAGTTTCCACAAAAGTAAGCCACATCAAAACCATTAGACTTTAATCTGAAAGACTTCAAATTTTGACCAGCACACTACAATGGGCAACTCATATTCAAGATCATAAAATATTTATATGGAAGCAATCCATAGTGTGCTTATGAATTGAAATGAAATAATGATTCTAAACCCTGCTGAACGCCAAAAGGGTGAAAACCTACATCTGCTCCCAAAATTCACAGCTCAGTATTTTTCGTGACTCTTATTACCGTAGTGAGAAATAAATGTGTATGTTGGGTAAATAATAGAAGCCTTACAGCCATGCAGAGCTCTTGAGTCTATAAAGCCAGGTGTGTTTAGAGAGAGAGGCACTAGCACAGGTCCATCTGGAGCTTCATCTCAGAGCCTCAGATAGGCAAAACTCCAGCTGAGACAGTTTTTCTGCCTGCCTAATGACTAGGGAAATTTAATTGGCGTACCATAGCGCCAATAAGCTGTAAAAGGAAAAAAAGAAAATCTACATTTTAACACTTCAAAACATTCCTAATAAACTTTTAAACATTGTACCTTAGTATACATATATGTCTTTATTTCTACAAGCAATCCTTAGATGCACTGAGGTTTTTTTTTCTTTTATCTAGTCTAAAAAGAAACTAAGTGAACTGCATATTTACAATAGAAGAACAAATGGTCAAGTGAAGACTACGCCTTCGTGAGATATTTCCAAGAGATTTATACAAAGCAGCATAATATCTTCTTTCAAAGAGACAGACTACTGGGAAAATACAACTATTAAAGTATAAATAAATCTAAACAACTATTTGTTGAACAAGCCAGGGATCTTGACTTACTAGGTCTATTTAAATTTATTCACTTGCGAGTGTTGAGGTCATGGAGTAGACTGTTTACCTGCTATTCTGTGCTAAATAACAGATTTATTCTTGTGTTTCCTACATCCACCAGTGAAATAATATTCTTTGAATATAATATCTTCTCCCTACACTGTTCCATATTATTTTCATCATAGCTGTGCTTAGTGATGGAACAGTTGAATTTTAGTTTAAATGTTGCCAGAATACTTGCTTTGCAGTCCCACAAAAGCAGCTTCAACAGTATATTTATATCTCTCTTCCAGATATTTATTTTAACAACCTAAGAAATACTAGCATTTTTCCAATCATGCTGATCATATCATATAATAAAAGTACATAACTATATATTTGAGAGATAAGCTAAAAAATTTAAGTCTCTGTTTGAAACTACGTTTCCATTTCCATGGTTCACAGATACCTCAATAAAGTGTGAAAACACAAATCATCTTTAAGTTCCACATATAGAAATGCACAAAATGACATCTCCTGAGCTGCACAGAAAGGACTCATTCCTATTCTATTCTTCCAGCCTGCGTGAACTAACCAGTGTTTCCCACAGGACATTCGTGCAGATACAAAGCACGGAATGTTGCCAGTGAAAACAGATTTGCAAGGAAAACGGGTCTTAAGGAAGAGATTTGTGGTCAAGGCCTTGGACACGAATTAAACAATTTTCAACAGATTATCCTCTCACTTTCACACTCTTCATATTGTCTACTGCATCAGAAAAACTTTGGCATCAGCAAGATACCTGAGAAAAAAGGAAAGGAAATTCAGTATAAGATTTGGAGACTATTGCAGTGAGTGGCCTGAAAAGATCATTTTAGCTCAAATTTAGGTGTTCTTGACAAATCAAGACCTCCTTTTAATCATTAAAATCTACATAATTTGACTTGTTGTGCTCTGCTTTTCTTTAGTCTTGCAGTTTAGAGTTAAATTCTTTAGTGCAACTTCAGTGGATTCAACTGAAATGCCAAGAAAATAATCCAGCTGAAAACACTGATAGATTCCCTATTGAGGTCACTGCATTTCTGACTCACATCATAAAGCTAAAATAAAAATCATGTTGGATTTTCTACATCTTACTTCAGTTACAAAATACTATAAACAAGTTGATTGCAAAACGAGAGCCATCAGATAACCACCAGCTGTGCCACATTCACTTACAGACTGGCAAGTACATATAGAAGTATCTGTAATGAACACAACTACAGTGTTTAAGACACCATCTAATTAATCCAGTAGTGAGGAGAAAAAAAATGGGACGATTTAGTTCTATTGCAGCTGGTCTGCTTCGTGTTTCTCTTTCACTTTTAGTGGAGACATTGCAATTTGACAATCACTGAGACTAAAGCAAGTCCAGGATCATCTTGGACTGAAACCCAAAAGTAACAGCTGTGTCATGTCCCCTGCACAGGTAGTGTACAAAGACTGCCCCTAAAACCTGGATCTAAGAGACTGTTCTAAGCTTAAATACATTCTCCACACATGCACATTCAGTCTACAGATTTCCTTCTCAGACCACTGATTATTATGGGGGTTCCATCAGCTAGCAAATTTACAGAAACTATCAGATCATCTGATATAGGGCCCTGAAGTGTCATCACATTCTACTGGCCTTCAGTTGCCTCTAACCATGGTCTGGATTCAAACACACTGATCTAGTGATGAGATGCTCTTAATCCTACTGCCTGACCCCAGAGTCCTGCAATCACATGGGCAGATAAAGATCTAAACGAGTATCATTCTACTTAATTACTCTTTTTATGCTTTTGAAGAGAGCAATATAAATATAAATCTTCAGTAAAACAATGCTTGATGTCACTAGCAAGTAGATTATACTGCAGCCATCTGTTTGCAGCTTGAAAAGTTACCAGTAAAATAAGACTTTCCTGACAAAAAGCAGCAAGAGTTTATATCATCATGATTACTTCAATTTCCTCACTTTTAGAAACAACAATTAAGCAATAAGGATGTAAAATAACGCTGCAGCAGAGTACAACCTTACCTAATCCTTGGAAGTTAAACAAATTTGCAGTAAATAATGCTGCTAATATCTTGGTCAAAGAAAGCATGTAATACCACGGATTTCATAAACTGCAAAATCAAAGAGATTCTGTTCCCAGATTTCTATCATGAAATGGAAGAGATTCACTTATGGCTATTTCTTTCATCACGTTTCAAGTCCAAGTTGTAGCCATTTGGGACTTAAAACAAGGTTTGAAGTAATTTTTGAGCCAACCTGTAAAACAAGCCTGAGGGCTACTGCTTGAGATCTAGCTGAAAGAAAACAAAACACCATGCACTGCTGAAACCATTCTTTGATCAAGAATACGCAAGCAGGGCCAGCATTCCTATCTTCTGTAGCTCTTAAGGTTTTCCTCCACAGTACACGAGGCAATTATAGTAACTATGTCAATTTGGACAGTATCAGTTCATCAGCTCAACTGAAGACTTGATTTCAAATCCCCGCAATCTTCACTGAAGAATATATTGCCATTATTATTACTTTAAAAATAAACAAAGGTGGTGCAATTACCATGTCCAGTCAGCTTTGTGACCGGAAACAATGTAATTTCCAATCAACGAACTCCTGTCATTCAGTGGCAGTGGAGCCAGATAAGAAGTCCTGCTTATCAAAATTTTCCTCCATCAATGCAATGATTGTGGGAACAGGATGACTGACACCACAAGTTGGATAATGTTGTCTCCCTCAAGCAATTGATTGTTTCCCTCCTGAAAGCAACGTGAGTGGGTTTGACATACATTGATAGCCTCCACATTGCACAGGGTTTATAACCTTCCTCCCCTAGTATTAACAGCGCGAGTCTGGCCTGGGTACCCTTAGGTAAAAGCTAAATTGCAAAAATCAATCACAGCTGGATGCTAACGCCTTCACGTTTTCATCAATCATTCCCTGCATACTTCTTCCCCAACAAACTGTCACTGAGATTTCCTAGTGAGGTTAAATTTGTCTGACAGGTGATAAAGTAAGAATTTTCTTTTAAAAGTAATGAGTACTGCGATATTAACCGATATTTTAGTAAGTTTTAGTTGGCTGACATGGTGGGCACTTACCCAAATCCCCTGTAGTTGTTGAGTCAGCTGTACTCCATCTATCCCGTGCTCCTGCATGTGATCAACTGTTCAACTCCTCTGCCCTGCAGAACTTTTTCAGAAAATACTCTGAGCCTGAGGATGGAGAAAAAGAGCCACTCATTACGAAAATTCTTTTTAAAATAGGTCTTGATTTCAGATGGGAAAATTTGACAGGTCTCAGAATACTTTACAAGCCTGTTCATCATCAGAATGAAACCTGAGTAGGTTCTTTATGATGGTTTTTTCAATCCTCTGCCTGTTTTTTTCTTGCAGGCTTTTGATCTGCTTCTCTCCGCTTGCATGAAGAAATCCAGAGGACCATGTGGGGCAAACAATCAACCCGGAG
This sequence comes from Cnemophilus loriae, assembly GCA_013397755.1. Classification (NCBI taxonomy): domain Eukaryota; kingdom Metazoa; phylum Chordata; class Aves; order Passeriformes; family Corvidae; genus Cnemophilus; species Cnemophilus loriae. The sequence goes on from VZTF01000769.1 coordinate 1,960,594, forward strand.
AAATTATTCTGTCATCAGCTTGTTGAGGGAAAACCTTGTCTGCTTAAAAAGAGGGGTGGGAGGAAGGAGAGAGATGGAAGCATTGAGATAGGATCAGTAACTAAACTGCAAGGTTATCAATGTACCGTTGTGTGTTGTGAGAAGTGTCTTTTTTTTTTTTTTTACTCTGGGCTAAACTCATAGTACTAAACAAAACAAAAGCAAAAAGAGCGACATTTCACGCTGTGATGAAAATGTGATATAGGGGTGTCATCGTGAATACAGGTGTCAACAGAATGATAATTACCAACAGGACATCAATGCACACAAAGCCAAGTGCACACAAAGGCAAAGATCAAGCTGCTAGAAACTAAGCCTGCTTCATGATATCTACTCCTCTATTTCTGGGATTTGGAGAGGGGTGTTTAACTCCCATTTCTGGCATTAGACTTTTTTCCTCATTCTGCCCCGTCCCTTTGGTTTATATTGTAACCATCTGTACCTGGAAGCTTTTGTTACACCTTTGGCCAGGGAAAACAGTAGTTTGTAGGCTTTGGCATCATAGAGACAGTTTTGAGGTGCCTGGATTTGTTGGAATGTAGGGCAGTTTTTAGAAGAGAAAAGCCCTGCCTCTGCCATGCCTTCACTTCGGCCAGCTCCTCTTCAACATCAAAGTGCTGCAGAGCACACTGTGCACATTCATGGCAACCCAGGCAGGCCCCACAGAGCAGACACAGCTGAACCAGCACTGACATGATGCACTGACTTGCCTCCTCCTCCTCATCGTCCCATGTCAGGGCAGTGACAGAGGAAAGCAGATTTTCCTTTTAACACTGAAGCGTCGCACAAATCCAAACTAAAATTTCTCATTGTAATATCAGTTTCACAGACAAGTGCATTTAAAGAACAGTATAACCTTGAGTAGGTTTCCAAAATGAGAATCTCTATATATGTTGTTTTATTATTTAAGACATGTCTAATACCAGAAGTCATCCCTTGCCTTTTGGTCTTCAGATGAGATTATTGAAAACATCAAATCATCATGTCACAGTGCAATTTCTGTTTCCACTGACAGCAATCACAGCTTCTGCAACATCTGGGTTTCCTCCCTCTGCAGGAGTATGTACACAACGAAATCCTGACAGGTGGCATCCCACCTCTCCCTTGCTGTTTTTCAACAAATAAAAGAGACAAAGCACAAGACTGCAGGACAGGTCCTTATAACGTGAGACGTACTCAAGGAGCTGTTCACCAGCAGCTATGCATGGAGCAGTGGTGGCTGTGCTCTTCTGGGAGACACAGCTCTCCCCAAAAGCTGTAGGAGCAGCTTGGCTGAGGTGAGCCCACGTGTGTGAGCAGAAGTGGGTTAAAAGCTGGCTGGGCAGCACAGCCCACAGTGGCTGCATCGCCTTCGTCCCAGCAGGTCACAGCATGCACTCCTATGAACATCACTGCTGACAAGCACTTCTCACCTTATCCTTCTCAGGGAAACAGTGATTACCTAGATGCTCCCAAACCCTAGCAGCTTTTGCCACCTGGAAGGGCAGCAGTTTTGCCCTCAATCTATTAAAACCCCACAGGCAGGTTTCATCAGTAATTAACTGCTCTTATTTATAGGAAGCAATCAATCAACAAATCCCTGTTCTTAGTAAAAACAGGCCCTTGGCTGCTATAACACTGTACCTATAAGTGACTTGAAGGATATACCACATGCCCTCAAAAATCCAAGTTTCTTTCTCAAGTTCTCTATAGAGAATTCAGTAATTCCACTGCTATATAATATGTTATTTCTCTATTCTTTACATTTAAAATAAATCCCAGAATTCTTTGACAGGAACAAAAAAACCAAACCTGACTATTTGACCATTAACCCTTGAGAGAATGTGCCCCCAAATATTTGATTTTCTAATCTGAGAATGTATTCATAAGTTAAACTATTTTCACCCTGTATAATATTCAATAGTGTTGAAAGTTTTTAGTATGATTTCAAACAGTTATTCTGGCCAGAACAAATATAAGACCACAGTTCTATGAATAGATCACAACAAGCTTTCCAAATATGTCTCATTAAGAGTAAGAGACATCTTGCTCATTTCCAAATTAAAAATCTGTCTCCATCCCACAAACCCCTCTGCCCACCTCACTCATATTTTATGTACTATTTGAAATTGGACAAGCTGATTCTTCTAAACCATAATTTTTGAGGAGATTTGGACACAGTTTGATTACTAATTTAACCAATTAGCTTCTAAGGAACTTTCTCTTTTCATATAGAAAGTTATAACACATAAGTAAAAACATTTCTTTTTCCCCCTTCTCCAGGACTTAGAAAGCCACTACACCTTGCTACCCATATCTAAATACCTGTGAGGACACACAGAAACTGCAAGAAAATAGAAAAACTCAATAGAGGAGAACAAATTTTAAATAAAAGGTTATGTTCAAAGATTATTAACCAGTCCACATGCAAGCCAAATTCTACTGCTAATTTGCCCACAGTGCAACTACATATTTTGCCAGATTTGCAATTATCTTAATAAAAATAAGATAGATAATATAAACCTTTATTGTTAACCAGAAGAAAAACCCCTCCTGGGTTTTATCACTATTATCCTCTCATAGAGAGCTCTGGAATTATATTAAACTTGCTTCTACCAAATACAGACCACATCAGAACTTCACTGTTAATGTGAAATTCAACAAACCTCAGCTAGATTGCTAGCTTTAAGCACAAAGGCTATTTCAAAACAAAATATTCTTCAATGTCATAAGTCATGTGAAATTCCCATTCTCAGTTTAAAAGTGAAGTGCTTTGCTCTATGAAGAGTGATTCTGGGTTTTTCAGAAATGAGCTCTAGAGGTGCACAGTGATTGCCAGAGCGTCCATGAAATGAGTTCTGCAGCCTAAATGACCTTCTAATGGAACAATTCAGCCAAAGCACATCTCCATTGTTTAGGAACATGGGAAGTTTTATACACAATTAGATAAGTAATTTTTCTAGTCATATGCTTTTTGTAGAATATATGTCAATGTCAAATGTTTGAAATATATCTGGAAAAAAAAGAATAGTTAAAAGAGCAATCTCAACTGTCAAAACACAAACAAGCAAATCTTTCTGACAAAATAACCTGTCAAAATTTGGCATCTTTTTGGGACATATATCGGTGTATATAGGCTTATATTTGAGACTATTCTCATGTACTTCCTCCCTAGATATCATCATCATCATCATCCACATTCAGTTCTTCTGACAGTGAAATTTTGGAAGCCTCCAAACAGCCCCCAACTCCTTCTCCATTTGCTTTGTGTTTCACATAGCTGTATTCCTCTGCATTTAAACCACACACACACTTGCTTTTCTCGGCATTTCTCAGTATTAAGTCCACATTAAGCCCCTTGATATAAGCAATTCACATTACTACCCAGGTTTCTTTTCTAAAAGATCAGATTTAATTTGAACCCCAGCTAAACTGGATTAACAATTTATATAATTCCTACTGTACCTAATCAATGAGTGCTGTAACCACAAGGAAAAAAAAATTAAAAATCAATACTGTGTGAGAGATTCCTCCCTAGCTGTAATCAAATATACTCACATGAACACATGGCTTTAAAATTGTCATGGCTGTTTACATTATCGGCATCTAGAGAAAGTGCACACCAGTTTTAACTGAATAGTATTCAACCTCAAAACCATCTAGTTCAATTTCGATCTTGCCAAAGCAACTGTAATTTCAGTCTCTCTAGTGCAAACTGTTAGCAGAACAGGGAGCACAAGTGAGAAAATCATCATGAAATTATACTTGCACTGAAACATCACAAAACCCAAATCCAGTTTGGGCGAAGTTTTACCAAAGGCAAAAACATGACCTGAATAGATTGTAAATAACCCTGGCATCAGTTTCATTTGGGTACAGACCACAGAACTGGGACAGACAAATCTCTGTTAGTTTTACTAGCACACAACAATATACATCAAAAGACCAACATGTTTCAGTATCAGCTGAGGTAAGTGTGAATTAGAAATGGCTGTGGTTACAAATTGAGAATTGGAATAAAAAATACATGCAAGACTCCTTCAGCCTCTCTGGATTTATGAAAACCTGCCTCCTCGGTGGTAACAAATACATACTCCCTATGCTTTAGAACGTTCTTAAAACCAGCTCATTTCTTGATTGAAAATTCCTTTTTATTTCACAACTCTGCTTTTTAGTTTTAGATTTTTAAGCCCCCACTGGCAGAATCTACATCTACACCATAGATGACTTTAGCTCACTTGTGGCTTTTATGAAAATGAGTTTTTGAAAATGTTGACAATTACGGACTAGACAGCCCGGTACGAAAATAAATCTGGAATTCAACTTCCTCTTGGATTATACAGAAAATTTTTATTTTGTCCCAAATCTAAAAACCCCAAAAAAATCACCATGCTACCATTTGCTCTCTTATCTCAAGTCATCAAGTGCTATACTTTTCACACAAGATGCAAGTTTGTTTTTAAGGCTACGATTTCCAAGTATCCACACTCTTTGGTAGCATTAGATGAATCCTAAACACTGCTCACTTGTATATAATAACTGAGGCACTCTCCTTTACGAACACATTTCCACCTTCCAGCCAAACCCACAGTCCCTATTCTTGTCCTAGATTATACATAATTTTTCAGTAGTTAAAGCATTTTTTTCTTCTGCAGAGGCCCTCTCATCCCTCACATGAGAAAGAAAGGGTGTTTTTGACCTGAAAGGAACATTCACCTGGTCCTCTTGCTTTACAGCATAGCCTTTTTCCTTGTCTCCCTCTGCCATTAGCTTCTTCAACTAAATGCAGATGTCACCAGCCTTTCTTTAGCAAAGGGAAATAAGTGTCCCATTAAGTACTTAGAGGAGCGGACAGATTCTCCCATTCAGCTGGTTCCCTACACACTTGCTGGTGCTGAACAGCAAATCTTCTATTTCTGAGAAAGGGCTATCACAGAGAGGTCATTTTCCTCTAAGTGGTTTCCTTATTTCATCTGTTCTCAAGTTTAGTGTTAAGTTGCTGAAAGATCACCTCATTCATATGATTGGGAGCCTGCTTGCCTCCAGAGTGTAGGGTGAATGAGGCAATAATTATTTGTTGGAAAAATACAGGTAGTTTAGCTTGCATTGCAAAGAAATATGCCTGAAGTTGTCATTATTCCAGGGACGAATCCTGAGACCTTTATTTCCTTTTCAGAGAGTCAGGCCCTGCTCACAATGGTGAAAAATTACATGAGGATAGTCCCAGTTTCAGCTCCCGCTCAGTGAGAGCCCGAAGTGAACTGGGGCAAAGGGGCTGCCTGACCAAGCACTGCTGCACACCATGTGTGCACCCACAGCCTGGGGCTTCTCCAAGAAGGAAGGCAATCACCAAGTAAGGTAGGATGATGATGATTTAATACACCAGTGAAGTTCCCCAAGCCAAAGGGTTTCCCCCACCTCCTTCGGCGTAAGTGGGCTTTTCAGCTTTACAGCCTGGTTTACATTACACTAGAAGCTTCTTTTGGGAGTCTCATATTTTTGGGGGCAGGGGGGTTTTAGGCTGCTTTTTTTCAAGAAAAAAAAAGCGAGTGCAGAGTTAGTGGAATAATTGCAGAGTTTCCCATATTTAGTCAAGTCATGGACAGATTTCTAAGACCACTTTCCAGAAGATTTTGTCCAACCAATTACAGTCACCATTGTAGTTACTAGGACAATTTTCTATAATTTAATGCAAGATTAAAACTCCAAAAGAATAAGACTGTTAAATATCAGGAAACTCTAACAAAGGAGTAAAAAAAGAGTGACAGAGATCAGAAAGATTTTTTCACAGAAGAGCCTTGACCCATTCTTCCTAGGTTGCACCTGCTCTCAGAATACAAAAGCAGCAAACTGCCCCTAGGAACAAAAAAGCTTACTACACAACCCCTATGAACTGCATTTAAGATGCATGTTCATTATTTTGCAGAAGGAATGTTCAGCAGGATCAATATGCCATCAAGATAAAAGAAGAGTATAAATTGTCCTGAGAGTTGGTCAGAATTTTCTTTACTGTCAGCCAGGGAATTAAAAACAGGGCAGGAGGCATATTAAAACTGTGCTTTTATAAGCCTAATCAGTAGGCTGGAAAATGAGTTTCACAAAGAGATAATGAGCTCCCAAATCATAATTTGCCAAGAGTGCATTGATTTTTACTCATCTTCAGATCATTTACGAGCACCCAGCACAAGAACACCTTTCTGCCCCGGGCTCCCACCAAGCAGGGGCATGTGCCAGAACCTCTCCTTCTGAAAGGGGGAGTTACCAGTTTAATGGTTGCATCAGCTAAAAAGGACATGAATTTGGATCCACTCGAGATGGATATTTCATGGTCACTATCAAAGCTGAGAATGCAAGCATTTTTGTGCCCTGTTGAATAAATATTTGCTTCCCCTCTTGGGCATTTTCACAGGTATAGCAAAAGGCTAATCACAATAAGCTGATGACAAAATCAGTCATGCTGCCATCACTGTGGCTTTATCAAGCCTGGGTTCTCATCCCACTCCATCCCCAGAACTACTAGGGTATTTTCCCGGTGCACAGGAGAACAGACTGAATGTCCCTCTTCCAGCTCCACCCTGGGGACCACTCCAACAGGTCAAAGGATGAAACTTACACCTGGGTTAGTGGCAACAGGTCTTGTCCCCACCAAATCATACTGAACTGGTTATACGCAGACTCTAATGTCAACTACAGCAAATGAGAGAATAATCCAGTCCAGCATATGCTCTAGATCAGTGCCTAAAGCACTGCCCTGGGAGTCAAAGCTGAAATAAAGCTCTCAGACTAGAGAGGCATTAAACCTAGGTTTTCTACATCTTAGTCAAGCAGCCAGATCCTTTGATTAACAGAGAGGAGCTACTGCAGAGGCAGCTTTCTATCATGGCCACCAAACTTTTTTACAAATAACATCACAAGAGTGATGACAGGAGTTAAAAACATGGCCTTTTCATTCAAGTTGACATTTGATTTCTTCTTTTAAGGCAACACACAAAATCCATATTCATGTCTACATTCTTGTAGAGTCAGGCTTCTTTTCCTCTCCTACCCATACATCACCAATCCAGAAATGCCCTATGCTAAAAGGACTCCCTGGATTTTTTCAGGAGAAATGTTGGAATCTGGGGGAACAGTCTCATCATTTGACTCCTCTGTGATTTCTGTTCTTTTAATTAATTTGTATATATAATTTGTATTTAGAGTTAAGACTTATATGTACAAAATTCAGTGTTAACTCCTCTCACTTGTTTCACTCTCTAGTGCTTTCATTTTATTTAATTGCACCCTGCTCTTGTCAGTGATTTAGACTGACTGGGGATTAATTGTCTATTATATCACCTCTTTACTGTGTAGCAGGCATAATTTTCTCCTGTAAAGTTATCTTCATCCCGGGACCTGGTTGGATTCCAAGGGAGCTATTCATTTGTCAGGGCAAAATTCAATAAAAAAAGTGTTGTTTATCTTCAGGAGTTATTTATCTTCTGCTACAGAGTAGAGTAATTAAAAAATGGTATAGTTTGGGGAAAGTGAATAGGTTGCTGAGTTGTTTTTTTTTCTGTTTAAATTTGGTGTTGCACTCCAAAGTTCACTAGCACTTCAAAATCCTTTTTGCTCTAGCAAAAGGCACAGAATTATGAGGAGGGTGAGTGCTCCAATCTTTGGACATATCCTTTCTTTTTTCCATTCTGTCACATCTCTGAACAAGTTAGACATTCCCTAAGTTGTTCATTTCAGTGGAGAATGAGGATTAGGTCCCTTACCTTAGTAGTCAGGCAAATAAGATCGGATATTTAAATAGAGAGGTGGGAGGGAAGGAACCTGTTGCTCTCTCTCTTTGAATGTTTGAACACGTATTTTTTAATAGCACAGCTAATCTCCCATGGCAAGGAACAACCTACTCCACATTCTTCATTAAGAGAACTCAAAGCTGATGCTTCCTTCCCTTGTTCACTAGCTGAACATGCCCATCACCAGACCCTAGCAGATGTGTCTGAATTGTTAAGACTAATCCCCACTTTGAACTGCCCTTCTCTGAAATACTCTGAATTTCTTTACCGTGCAGGTGACCGTGGAACAGGTTGCCCAGAGAAGGCGGGAAGTCTCTCTCACTGGAGATATTCCAGACATATCTGGATACAATCCTGTGCTGTGTGCTCTGGGATGACCCTGCTTGAGCAGGGAGGTTGGACCAGGTGACCCATTGTGGCCCTTTCCAACCTACCCAGCCTGTGATTTTGTCCCATCTTTGCTGTTACATTACAAAGGCCTGCAAAGCAACATCTCAGGACTGAAAATTAAAACATACTGGTGGTTCAGCATTACGCACCTTAATTTTTGTCTTCCTCCATGCAAAACCAGTGCAAAGAGACACAAAGTTTAAGCTCTAAACTTCATACTCATTTTCTAGAGAAAACATAGAAGAAATGAATGCTTGCAAATCTTCATTAGTCTGCACATTACGGAAAGATACTGTAGGCTAAATTTCAGAATTGCCTATTAAGTACCATAGCAACAGATCAAAGTATATGTTAGTACACTAAATAAAAACACTACAAAAAAAACCCCCAAAAACAAAAAACATTGTGATTAAATATATGTTAAAATAATCCATAAAATCAAAAAGTGAGGAAAATATATCCTCTCAAGAATTACAGCTCCACTTGATCTATTTCTTTCCTTACTACTAAGTCCACTGCATTATTTATTCATTCAAGTGCTTTAATCAAGATAACCACTCAGAAATAATTTGATTTAAAAGTACTGTTACTGCTAAATGTAGCAGTAACAGATCATAGCAATTTGCAGCCCACAATTTTGAGAAGCAGCACAAAAAGCTTGCTGCACTGAGGACACGCTGCATGGCTACAGCCAAGAAAGATGTTCTGGGGTGTAAAAGGAGAATTTTATCTTTCCTTGATAAAGAAATACAGTTGTGAGAGACAGCCATCCCCCTTTTGCTCAGCCCCAGGACCCACACTAAGCACACCAAACACGGTTTGAAGGTTTATCCTGCAAGATGACAAAGTGTTTCACTTCAGTGCGTTTCAAGCCTGCAGCTCTACCCATGGGAATCAGACTACAGCAGCAGGGGACCCCAAGCATTTTTAAAAATCCATCCAAGAATCAGAGAAATACTCAGCACATTTCCATGGACAAAACACACTCTATTGTGCCTACACAACTCGCACGAGTGTTGTCGGGCTTTTGAGTGCCGAGCAGCGGTGGCTGAAATGATGCAGGGATAGCCACGGACTCTCACGTTTGTTACCAGCTACACAGGGACAACAATTCTTCCCAAAACACAGCTCTTTAGGCAAAGCCAAGTTCAACAGGCATTTTATTTCCTTTTCTAAGTATTCTCACACTGTGGCTGGAGAGTCTCCTGTACTCTATTGTTTGTAAAGGTGCTTATTCTTTTCTCTACACTTTTTTGTGAAAACAAAATCAGATTAAAGGGACCAAAACATTAGTGTGCTGGTCGTTGAAAATATCTCAAGTAAAATGTTAAATAAATCATTAAAACAGCATCAGAGCTTGGGTTGGCGTTTTTTCTCAGCTTGATATATTTGAAAGATTTTTTTCAGAAGCTGAATTCCATAGAACATTTGGAACTTCATTTCCATTTCAAATCGGGGTGCCGGAGAAATAAAGAGATCGTTTTCCTAAAATAAGTGTCAGGAAGTTCTCCTGTGAAACGGAGAAATCCATTTCTCAGCCAGCTGGCTCCATCAGATCTCTTTCTGAAATCAAGCCGCTAAGAGATACAAAAACTTTTAAGTAACATAAAAAGGAATACATTGAACACTCCAGCTAAATTGGAACACAGATGGTTTTAAAATTAGAACAGAGAAAATAATGTATGAATAACAATGGGTCACAAAACAGAGAAGAAGCAAGAACTTTAGCAATACTATTTCTGAATAAAATACAAGTCACAACTTCAAGAGTATCCTTGTAGCAATGGAGAGGTGCAGACCTACGATTAACTTAAAAGAAATACTGGAGAATACTAGAAAGTTCATATCAGGTTGCAGAGCTGCAGAAAATGAAGACCATGTTTTAAAAATCTGCCCAACACATACACACAAACTCTACGTTATGTAATAAATCTTTTTATAAATAGAAAAATTATTCTTCCTTCAGCAGGACCTGTGTACAGCTTCAGAGACAATCACATAAGAGACAGAGAATCACATTTTTGATGTCAAAATACGTGTGAGCTCATGACAGCAACATTACCAATAGTAAAAAAATGGAATACAAGCAAAGTAGATGAAAACTCTTACTAAAGCAATCTACATCTGTAAGCACTAATGATTGTAATAATCTTTAAACAGATGCATCAGGATCTTGTGTCTGTTTTAAAGCAGTATATCCACAGACCACAACTATACTTGCAGCTTATAGCTTAGGCTAGCACAAGGGAAGGGAGATCATAAACAAAGCCTACTGTTTTTATGCTTTTTCTACACAGTCCACATCATTTTCAGTTTTACTTCCAAACAAAAGTAACTACTACTGCTTTTTATTATTCTGTGCAAGAAGCTGCTCTCTTAAGATGAAAGCATGCTACTTGCAAGACAAATACATTTGGGAAAACAATTGTGCTTTGGAGAGTTTACTGTCTAGTTTAATGCCAAACACTATAAGTGGGAATAAAAATAATATATGGAAAGAATATACAACATAATGCACAAGTTAAAAAAAGCCCACACTTAAATTCATTTTTCTTGAGTAAATAATATTTTCAATTCTCTTTCAGCTTTGTATTTCTATTTTCTTTCAGCTAAAGCTCTGGTTAAAGAACTTTAACTAGATAAAGCACTCTATATAAAATCCATTGATTATTATATACTGTTTCTACTGTAATAATCCTATATTTGTGCCAGGGACTGCATAAACACCAAGATGGTAGCATCTGTCCCAAAGGCTTAGTAATTATATTTGCAGTACACGAGAACATTTGGATACAGACAGGACAGCCAGTAAAGCAATGAGACCCCACCCAGCAGCATGAGGAGTTGTGGTCCTTGGGTCCCTTCTCTTGGAGCAGCAGGGGAAATAAGCCACGTAAATCCCTTCCTCAGCCATAAACCAAGCCCCTGCTCCCAGCCTTTCCATGCTCTTTCCCGTCATGCTGAAGCATCTCTTCTGGGAATGGAAGAGAAATTATTTAGACCATGAGCAGTCCAGCCAAGATGTGTTCAGGCCATAACACAATAGAGCCTTAATAGGGAGGGGAACAGGTAGATTTAGAGATATTTGCTAGGATTTCTTACCTGGCATTAGAGGAAGCAAAATAATGAAGATAATCTTTTAAGTTTTAAGCAGGACACATCACTGATTACAGGGAGAAGGCAACATTACCAGTACTGAATGAGGAAGGAGCTGTAACATTTAAAGCCATGAAAAGGACCTTGTAAAGAGCACAGACAGAAGTCAGTGCAGAAGAAGGCAGCAGCAAGTCAACAGAGAAACAGGCAACACTGACACAGCCAGCTAAAACCATACTTTCACGTCCTAGAGAAGTACAAGCAGAGCATGAATACGCTCAGCAAGCTAACAGACAATGCAGAGCCCCCCTCTCTGGAACAAGACACAGAGTGTAATGACAAGAGCGGCCTCATCTGCTTGCACAACGAGGAAAAACTTAGAGATTTCACGGAAGGGAGCTGCAGTACTTAGACACTGCCTAGAGATAATTACATTAACACAGATCAATACACTGGGTGTGCATATCAATGTTTGAAAGTAATTAATTCCAGAATTCACTTACTTCTACTTATACTCACATTGTTTCTATGCACACAGCAAACTGTAGTGTTTGATTATTTATTTCAAAAATTTACATTAACAGTACCAGACAAGGAGTTCCAGCTTGTAAAGAACTCAATTGCACATATTGGGCTAAAATAAGGTTCCATAATGCCGTTATTAAAAAAATACTATGAACTATGAGCAAGAGAATAACAAAATTGACTATCAGCATAAATACCTGGGCCACATTTATATCCCAGAACTTTGCAAGGACAGATGACCTTGCAGACAGCTTCTTTTACAGTAGAGATGCTTGTTCTAGGGATATAAAATGTCATGCAACTAATGATGTGGACAGACTTGGCTTTTAATAAGTTTCATCTGAGTTCATTTATTGACTTAAGTTAGCATGGTAAATTTATGAAGAAGTATGGGAGCTAAAATACGCCTATAGCTGTAACAATTAGGTAACACAATTTTCCCATGCCCTTAAGAAAAATGTTATCAGCCAACATAACACTTCAGGCCACTTAAGTTTTCTATCTAAATATTTATATTAGGAAAAATATAGGCAGAGACTTAGTTGAGACTTCAGTCTATTTTTATGCATGTGTACTCTTAATATCCTAGTAAATAGCTGATGAAGTAGATTTAGTGGCTCTACTAAATTAGGGTGTCTTGTATTTACATGATTATTTCATCACCTGTACCTTTAAGTTATTTATCTGGAAGAAAAATTACCTCAGCTTAGATCCAGACTAAGGCCTTTTAAACACTAGGAATGTGGTAAGTTGGAAGTGCCTATATGTCTTGTGTGGATCAGGACAGTAGGATAAGTGTTTGGAAGCAAGCATAGAGGGCAAAAAAAGTTATATATTGTATATAATCTACAAGCAGCACTGGTACAGAGAAGCTAGCAACATAATCCAGTACTCTGAAAAGAGGGAAGCAGGAACATAGTGTGGTATAAGCAGTTAAACAAGATTGTGACTACTTTCCTCAAAATTCACATTTCCCAACACTTTCTGTATTTAGCACCTTGGCTTTGGTCACTGCCACGAGCATCTCCCTTCTTCCACAAGAGAACAAAATACAAAGGAATCCACAAACTCTAAAGAACATCCAAACGAGAATCTAGTTGAGTTGTTCACAGAACTCACGTGGTTTGTATGCTTCCCTGATACACAAAAGCTTGTACAACTGACTTCCATCAATGTAGTTTCCCATTTTACTGCAACACATTAATGTAGCCATTCTTCTCTTCTCCGTTCAGGAGATGCATACAGGAGACTTCACTGAAGGGTGAGATGTTGTGCTAATGTGGGTAAGATTAATAAAATTTGTACAGTTCCTCCCTAATTTTAAAATTGCCATAGAAAAAGGAAAAATAAAAAGAAGTTTCCACCAGCTGAAACATTTTGCAACATCATAGTTTCTCTGGGCTTTCATACAGGTGAACAACTCCAAACCATTCCCAGCCTTGTTCCAGCAGCTCTGAAACAGTCCTGCAGCGTGATGACCCCAAGACAAACCACTGGTTCCACTGCCTCTACAGCCAACCTTTTGCACAGCCACCTTCTCCCCTCCTGTCACAAAGGAAAGCACTGCATATGCTTCATGGATTTTTACATGTAGAACTGTTGCAAATACCTTTCTGACTGGCCTGGCTGGTAACCACATCCACTATATTGCACTAACGTCTTGCTACAAATCATTCATACCACCAGCACAATTCAGGTTTGTAAAGAAGCATTCAGTAGTTGAAATCCCAGCTTTTTCAAGTGCTGCATGTCTGTCAAAATAAATGACATATGTACCATGTTTCAGACCCCACTGTGCAGAAAACCACAGTTATTATACTACTTAAGGTCTTGGGCCATCATGGCATTGTTTCATTATGCTCCGCAAGCAAGATATCAAAGAGATATTTTCTGTCACAAGCTACCAGAAGTACTAACATTATTTCCCCCGTAGGGCTAACACCTTAGATAAACAACCAGGCAAATCCTGTGGTTTCCAGGACCTGATTCCTCAAGAAAGCACTGACAAAGCCACACAGTATCTTTGGGCACACGAGTCACCCAGTGTCGGGCAGCAGCAAAGGGCCAGCTGCTCGCTAGGGCAAGGCAAGCCCGCAGCCCTCGTGGCCCTCAGCACCAGATCCCAGGTCTGGGGGAAAGAGGCAGACCTGGGTCATGCGGTTCAACAATGCCCTTAGACAAGACAGAAAAAGAACCAGGTCCAAGGCACCTCTGGGAGCCACAGGCAGGACCACACAGAGCTCTCTCCCACACTCTACCAGAAGGATATAGACACGTCAGTGTCATGGACTCCTTGTTATGCTGACTAATTACCCTAGTTACCAGCCTTCAGATGAATACTCTACTTCAACATTCATTTATTTTCAGCTGCAAAGTACCTATGCCAGGGCCCTGGAAATGCACTCACAGGAACCAGTTAAACAGGGACATTGTACCATGTCTGTGTCAGGTGTTCTTGCTGAGAAGTCTCCTTGCTGGTGTTGTCACCAAACACCTCCAGGAAAAATAAACACCGATGAAGCAAAGGCACAGTAGAGGGAAAACACCACTGGCAAAAATATCTCATATGAAAACTGGTATTGTTCCTAACCCTGCAGAGAACCAAAGTGTAAAAACATCAAGGCAGTGGCAGGCAGAAAAACAACCAGCATCAGATTTTATAAATGCCAAAATCAAAGTTCTGAGTTCTCTGTATCATGCTCTGTAGCATGAATTCAGTTACTGGTATCTCCACCACAATCAGAAACATTTGAATGTTCCCACTTTAGGCTGCAATTCAGTCTCAGAACAGCATAAATCTGACTTCTAACTTCAAATGAATACTGAAGGCCAGACAAACCCCTGGAATGTTGTAGTCTGAGCTTTTGCACAGCAGAACAGAAAGCCTCCCCTGCTCTTTCTGTTTCAGGTTCTAACTCCTGCTTGAACTTCTGTTGGGTTTCTTTTATTTTGTTCTGCAATCTTAGTGCTGGCAGAAAAAAATTAAACAGTAATCAGGGTTTTGGATCAATGGCCAAAAGTGGGTTTCATCTATGCATTCCCTGTAGCATTCAGGACTTTATTCACCTTACATAAATGGCACATGTGCAGAAAGGAATGTACTTACTTTCATACAATCATTCACAATTGGCTTTGAGAACTACAGTCTCCTTAAATTGCTATCCCAAGCAGTACAATATTCAAACAAATACTCCAATGATCAATATCAAATTTGTAATTAGATGAACACTGACAAACACGCAATGCTTAGTCATCCATTATCAGTGGGGTAAGGCACACAACACTTAGTCATACCTCATTAGTGGTTAAGTACGTCTCTGGTTTAAGCTCCAAATCAGCAGAGAAGCTGAGTGTGGCCAAAGCTACAAATGGTAGAACACAGCACATTTGATCAGAGGAAATCTTTCTATTTTGAAGGGACTGAATATGACACTGCCCCCCTCAAAAAACAAAATAAATAAAATTAGTTGGCATCAGTTAAGATGGAGACGGGAGCATACTATGTAAAGCAGTGGGAGAAAATTTTTTTATTGTGGCCAGAAGTTAGTCTAACAAAGCTCAGACTTTAGTAATAAGTACGACTTCTGTTTGGAACAGCTTTCCTTTGTGAAAGGGAGAGGCTTAAGCAGGAATGTCTCCCTACAGTTTTTGCTGCTGCCCCTAGAATCTGAGACTAATTCAGAAGATTATAGGAGAATTCAATGTGTAGCCTTATTTAAATTTACTCTGCAAACCACAGCATCACATTTTCAACAGCTGACAAACAGATCACAAAACTGATTGGTCTTTACAGCAATAGAACATTGTCTGCTGGATCTAACAGCACTCACTTATTCCAAATCTATTTCAGGCACTAGCTATTAAGTGCTTCAGCTCTATGGAAAAGATAAAAGTTCAGACACAAAACCAAAAAGGAAATAATTACAAAAGGAAAGCAAAATTCAGGTTCTTAGAGATCAAAAAGACAAGATGAAAAAACTTGATTAAAAAAAATTCTACTTCATTATGAAATACCAAGATATTTGAGGCTCAGATAACCTAAATATACTACAAACAAATATCCTGAATTTTGATACCCTTTATCTAGAAATAGAATTGTGAAAATTAACAAGAAAAATCTGCATTTGTTCTTGTTTAATTTCCATTAACTTCTAGGAACAACTGTGCTCTCAAGCAGGCAGAATACATGAAAAGGATAAGCTTTCAAAATGCGAAGAAAACCGCTGCCAAGCCTCAAAATTAATTCTGTAAACCCAAAAGCAGTTGTCAAAACATGCCTAGTTTACAATGCTATACTATTTTTCCATTTGTAAAACTCTACTTAAAAGACTTCCATATGATAGAAATGCAGCAATTTGCACTAGTAGCCTCACAAGAGAATGCAGATACTTAATTCAGTTTCCTTAAAACAGGATCTTCCAAACACCATTAGAGTTGTACACACAATACCACACGTGCGATGAACAGCAACAACTCCAGACAGAATTCTGACAGCTGCATTAACTGGAAAGGTACTATTACTTTAAATTTAAGTTTCTTGGAAAAGAATCACCACATTTTCAAGCAGCAATTTTGAAGGCCAAGTAATTAATATTCAAGTTCCTTTCACAATACAATCTACTGAAAAAAACCTAAACTGTGGTCAGTAAAGAGCATGTATTTCTTTACATACAAATATATGTTTGAAAACAGCCAATTACATAAATTGATTAGCTGTATATAGCTATACAATGTAAATACATATCAAGTACAAGCTTATATGAATAAATTTACACATTTTTCTTATGCATGGCAGCCACTGCTCACACACCCTTGCCATTTCATAAGAGTATTTGCTTTCTGTTATTTCAAATAAGAAACCATAGAATATCCAGAGAACCCACCAGTATCAGCTGACATAGGACTTTAAATACCAGGGAAAATCCATTTAAGTAGTGAAATAAGCACAGAAACATACCCCCAAGTATTAAACTTCTGCTGAGTAGCAGACGAGTGTGGTTCAGCAGCCTGATATTCCTTTAAACCCCACATCACTGGGTTGGAGATTCACTCCTCGTCTCTTCCTCTCCACACTTATTTCACAGCCTTAACACTCTTTTAATGTAGTTGTTTGTTGGTGCTGTGAAAACAAGGATGTGTGCATTCAGCTGCACTGAGCAGAAGATTCGTACCCCAGGTGAGAGACAGCTTGAAATTCCATTCCCACTTCATAATTACAGCACACATAAATGGAACAAAACACGAAGCAACTGCCCACCCCACACAAGACATGGCAATCCTATATCATCAAAATGTATTCAAGGGAACAGAGCACTAAATGGACTGAAGTACATTTCCATTTGTCAGTATGTTTACAATGCATTCTCAACAGGAGGGCCCATCATGCTCTTCTAGCAGGCCTCATATTTTGATTGCTATTATTACTGTCATTATTACAATACGTTTTTCCCAGCCTGGACAAGCAGCACAAGCACTGATTGATGAGACAGCCCTATCCAAGCAGAGAAATGATAGCTGTGCCACATGCCAGCAAGAAACAACACAGCCTCTTTGTAACCTGAAGTGTCTATGGCCATAACTGCTTGCAGCAAGGTGTGAAGGCTGTACTACAGTATGTGCACCTCTATAGGTCTTTTCCCCTCTTTTTCCTCAGTAGTAAAACAAAAATCCACAATGCTGTTTGCCTGCAAGATAGGCAGAGAAAGGTGTTCATGTCACACCTCACCTAAGTGCTCAGTGTTTCATTATTTATAAGCTGTGTTTCTCCTCCAACAGTCAAAGGACAGCTTCCTTCCCCTCCTTTTTCCTACTCCTAAACACAGAAGACAAAGCCAACATTTGCAAGGTCTTTCCCAAGGCTTTTCAAGATGCTTGCAAAGAGGGGACAATATTTCCTTCCCAAAGCTCCTCTGTAAGTCGGTTTTCACAGCTCTCCCACCCTCCCTGCTGGTCTCATGCAATTCAGTGCGAGTGCAAGGCAAAGTAGATGATTGCTTCCATGGGAAGATCCTAGCCCCAGAGACCCAGAACTGGGAAGGTAACTACTAGGTTCAAACAGGCACTCAGAACCTGAATTACTGGCTCTGAGACCCACAGACAGCAGTGTCTTTTTTCCCATTAGCTAATGGGAATTGAGCCAGACGCATATCTTCAATCCACAGAGGCACCAGGCAAAATCCCTGTCAAGAAGCTGGCAAGATGGGCCCCTCTGCAAGCTCTCACATGGAAAACAAAAAGCAAATAAATGAGAAACACTATCTCGAATGCAGCAGGGACCCTGCAAGGCAAACCTCCAACCATGTTTTCTCTCCACTGTTGATTTTCAAGCCATACTCATGCTTCACACTTGGCTTGGATGTGATGGTCAAGTTTTGACCTGAAGCACGATCCTCACATCCATTGATTTCATCAAACATTTGGAAAATAAATATCTGCTTCCATGCCTATCAACAGGGGCTTATACAAGCAACATTTCAAATCAAAACTGGACAAATTCAAGTTCCAGAACGTTTGTTATATACTTATTCGCTATTAAAAGCATTGCTTCATAAAACCCAGTAACAAGGTGAAACAAGTATGCCATTAAATGTAATAATCAACCACTTAGAATTTGAAAGAATCCAGCACATCATTTGTCCCATTAGTTCCCTGAACCAGTGGTGATGATTGTATGCTATTTTTTGTTTATTTATTTCAACATCTCCCATGATCAACCTCCATATGTTCAGGCAGTCCCAATCTCTGCACACAAGAAAAGTACATTAACCACCGAATATATTCTGCCTACAGACAACATCAGTCTCCCCTAGCAAGCTAAATACTGATGCCCATCATTTGGCTACTTTTGGCTACCAAGAGCAGAGCTTTAGAATTTCAAGATGCTTCATTCGGTGTGAATTTTTTTTTTTTCAGTTGGGTAAAGAGCTGAAAATCTGCACAATTCAACTTTCAAAATCTGGGTATTAGTCAGGTTGTGGAAGGTGTTATGTTACAAACTGTGAAGATGGAATAAGATGAGAGAGGAATGAATGCTGGCCGTGGGGCCTTCCTTTCTTCCTTTGTGGTAGAATCTAGGCTTCACTTGTTATGCATGGCTCCAATTCCTATGAAAGCAAATAAAATGTGAAGAAGAGGAGAATTCCCTTCACAAATGAGTGCTACTCAAGCCAACATACGACGCTAAAGGAGTGTGGCAAGTTTTCACTGACTTCTTTTAAGAGGTTCATGACTAACTGCTTAGAGACCCCCTGTTAAGAACCAAGATATGAAATAGGTGACAGCATGTTAGGACATAAGTGGTCTACTGGGAATCACAATGAACCCCGGATATTTCCATTTTAGCCATGTCATTGTATAGCAAGAAAGTCAAAACTAGGAACTTGCAAATAGTTGATATTCACCTTAAATGTCACTAGAACTCCAGTTTCAGTAACTCTAGTAAAGTAGAAAGTAATTTAAAAACAGCATCATCTTAATTCCAAAGTAATCTGAGAAAAGACAGCACTAACTGAGCAGCAAGACACTGAATTATTTCAATATTCCTAATCTTTTTAACTTCTTTTTTTAAATATAGCAGAGGACACCAACACTTCATTAGTTACAAACATCATTCTATTTGGAAAGGAAAAAAGAAGAATAAGAATAGTTTTAAAGATCGTTCTGATTTGAATTATGGCACAGAACAACTCTTACAGTGGTCTTGGACTAATGTAGTGAAATATGTGGACAGCAATCTATCATTTTCCCGTAACCAGCGAGGGAAACTGCTGTTGTGTCAAACTGCTGTCACGTAACCTATGCAACCACAAAGAGTGGTCATGGCACAGTGCTGCAGTCCAGCTTCTTCCACAGCTACAAGGGCACTGAAGGACAGCAGGATTTTGGTACTTGGGAACTGGGAAGACAGGTAAACGCAGGGCTTTTCTTCTCGGCTCCCCCCACTCCTATGGCCTTCTGTCACCGCTACACACATGCATCGCACACACCCGCACTCCAATCCTTTACATCATCCATACTCACTTCTGCATCAGCTGGAACCCATGGGAGCCCTGCTGAAGCATCCATCTTTGTCAGTGTTACGACAAAAATAACACTGGACAACATAGCACAAGTGCACCCTGCTGTTAGGTTGACAATTGACACTGCAAGTGTTCTCGTTCCTGTGCTTGTGATCCCCTGGTAGCATTTATTGGACTGACAGTGCTGGAGAAAATACAAAGGTACAAAGCAGCACGTTCACTGGAGGAACTGGATAAGATCAATAATATTTGTATCTCCCTTGTAGTACATGAGCTGCTACCTATGGCAGTCCCTCCACTTGGCACAAAAAAAAGGTAACCAAAAAAAATAATTATTCCTAGAAACTCTGCATTATTGATCAGGAACATTCGTTTAACAACTGTTTCTTTGTGATTGTCGAAACTGATGACCTAAAGTAAAGTGCTCACTTCTGAGGCAGTATGTATTGATAAAAGCATAAACCAATAATGCTATTTATATTTCTGTTTTCTCTACAGTGCTATTTAATGACCCATGGTAATCCCTAAAAATGTTATTTTAATTACTCAGATCTTATTCCTTTAAGAAGAAATGTCCTTTGTTGGCAGCTCTTCTAGCTTGGAAAGGTGGAGAAGGAAGATAAGCAGGAAAAAAAGACAGAAATAGACCCAGCCCGCCTGCAGAAGTCCATGGGAAAAACCTATGTCAGTACAATATATGATTAAGGATAGAATGACACTGCCTATATGGAGAGTAATTTTGAATACAGAACATTCCAGGGAGTCAGGACTGTTCCTAAACAACTTTAAGCAAACAGTAATGAGAACTAGAAAGGGGCATCTAAATCCTGTACCTATATGGTACATTTGGGCAACTTGTGCCAGTGCCTCATGACCATCTGATTAAAGAACTTCTTCCTAACATCTAGTCTAAATTTCTCCTCTTTTAGTTTAAAACCATTTCCCCTTGTCCTATCACTATTTGCACATGTAAAAAGTTGCTCTCCCTCTTTTTTATAAAGCTCCCTCTAGGTACTGGAAGGACACAATGATACCTCCTTGGAGCCACCTCTTCTCCAGACTGAGCAATCCCAACTCTGTCTCTCTTCTTAGAAGAGGTCAATCCCAACTCTGTCTCTCTTCACAGGAGAGGTGCCCCACCCCTCTGATCATCCAGCCCTCCTATGGACTCACTCCAACAGGCACACACATTTCTTGTGCCGAGGAACCCAGAGCTGGATGCAGTTCTCCAGGTGAGGCCTCACAATGACAGGGTAGAGGGAGAGCATCACCTTCCTACACCTGCTGGGCACACTGCCTTTGATACTGCCCAGGATGTGGTTCACTTTCTCGGCTGTGAGCACACAGTGCTGTCTCATATCCAGCATTTTAGCCGTGAAAACGCCCTAGTCCTTCTCCACAGGGCCGCTCTGAATTCCTCTCCCAGCCTGTGCTCATGTCTGAGATTGCCCCAACCCAGATGCAGCACCTGGCGCCTGGTCTTGTTGAACCTCATGAGGCTCTTTTGGGCCCATTTCTCAGGTGTGTCCAGGTCTGTCTGGATGACACCCCTACCACCTCTGAAGCAACAAGAGGCAATAACAGGCATAGAAAAATAAAATTGAATGTGTATTCTAAGTATATAAGCAGTCTGTTTAACTTATTTGGTTAAAAACCCCACATGCCTGGTATTTTTGGTCTCAAAAGAAACCAAATAGTAAGAGACATCCCGATCACCACATTTATCCCAAACAAATACGCTTTGTTACCTCAGCCAGTGGCTAATTGCCAATTTGTTTCATGAACAAAACCTGACATAGAAAACAGAACCCAGCTATTAAGTATAGAGGGCTACAAAAGAATGCAGGTAGCTTTAAGCTTAAGGCAGAACTGCTCTGCCAGCAAGCATCAATGTGCAAAGAAAAATCCCGCCTTCTCTATCTCCTCGTTTGAATCTAACTTTTTTGCAGTAGGTTGTCTCCCTCAAGGGCAAAGGTATTCCAAACATTTAAGGGCTCTTACAAAAGGCCAGCACTGATCTCTGTGCTTGAATAATATCCCAAATGGACCCTCATTGGTAACACGATAACAAAATCAGTGTTTCAGTCAAAAGAGAAGAGTCTTTCTGCTCCTCTGTTCTTCTCTTTTTGTGCATTGATATAAAGATCAGAGTCATCAACATGAATAAGATTTAGAATTCTGATGAAAACAATAAGAGATACTAAACACTTTCTGGCCCTCCCAAATTTGTATTCAACCTCTGCCTTTGTTAAAGCTATAATCACACTCCCATCGGTATTCAAGGGATTTATGCAAACAAGGTCTCTTCTGTCAAAAATCATAGCAATTTAATGCAGTCACAGCCTGTTGGGTTGTGTAGATTACTGGCACCAAAGACACAACTTAGTATTCTGATGCATGTCAGCTCTCTATAATACAGATCAGACGGTCTTAGCAGACTCCTCTCAGCCATTGTAGCATAAGATACTGTAGCTATATGCAACAGAACCAAGGGAAAGTAACAGAAGGTGACTTAAAGTCACATTCATAAAGAAATTTAACAATTAAGCTAAAACTCAGCCTGTTTAAAAGCCTGCTGTCTTTACCTCTGTGCGAGTGCTGTTTGTACCTATTACACATCCACCTTATATACCCAACACCCAAAGGAGGAAAAGGAGTCCATTACGCAGATCCTAGACCAGGACTTAACTCGTTAAATCCAGCTGAAAAAAAATCAACACTTAAAGATCCAGTGGCTTTCTGCCTGACATTCTCACGTGCAATACCAGCTCCTCCATCACTCAGGGCCGTATCCTGCTTCCTCTGGGCAAGTTGTGAAATTTGTTTCAGTGGGCACAATTTACTCCCTTGAAGTGAAATGGACAGAATTTAGCCATGACCTATCCCTATCATATTATTAGCTATAGACAGATCTGGCTGTGTTAGAGAAATTCCACCTGCACTTGCACAGGGGATCATGTCTGTGCTCACTGTCACCCTTTCAAGAACGAAGAATGGGTTTCTCTTCTTGGCTTAACACTTTTTTCTGAAATCAGTTTGATGCTGTGAGAGAAAAGGGGGGAGTGAGAGTTGATTAAAAGCCGTGATGAAATGCAGGCAATAGAGTGGAGTACCTGCAGTGCTCTGTCACCTCCACCCGCTTTCTCCCCAGGCAACCAATAGCCATTACATCATCAAGGTAATCTCTAATTGGCTGAATTCTGGGTAGTTTATGACCCAAAATACACAGGTTAGATAAAAAACATGCCATTCCCAAAGTGTGTTCTAATTTAGGCACCATATTACCAAACACCTCGCAGACATGCGATAACTTCAGCAACTCCCCTGAATAAAAGAACAATGAGTTAAGATCTAAGTGAATACTACATACAAAATTTTAATACGTATGTATAGTCAAGTCTCAAAATACACAGAAGACTTAGTTTGACCACATGGACGTCTTTTGCATTCACTTTCCAATATGTTTGTGCCACTGAGTCGCACTAGCAGATATGGCTGAAAAAAAAGAATTTAAGGTGCTTATTTGCAAAAAGCATGTGTTACACTTAACAGTTCTTGGTGCCAAGATGACTGTACTGCTCATGGATTTTCCAAAGCAGAAAAACAAGATTCTGTCTGGAGGATAAATCACTGATTGTGTGTTATTTACTCAACTGTGCACATTAATAGCTGGTTGCAAATAAGGGCATTGAGGTATATATAGAACAGAGCCTTAGTATACAGGGCTCATTCTGCCAGGTGAATTGGGGCCAAATACCTGACTTAATAAGTATTATTCAAATCTAAAGGGACTAGAAGTAAATCAGGTTCCATTCCTTACTTCATTCCAGTCCTTATCTCCTCTACCCAAACACATGACATGCATAATCCAAACATGGCATTCTGCAAAAATGAGCCTCGTTACATATAAAAAGAGCCACATTAGAGAAATCCACAGAAGTGGATACAGAAAGGTGACACTCATCCTTTTTTCAGGTTGACTTACAGCTCCTTAGAGTGAAATTCTCGTCTGAGTTCTGCATCTACAGGCTGCATATTACTGGTCCCCTCACTGGCTGCTCGATGCACCGATGTGATCTAAATAAATCAACTAATAAAACACACAATATAACAGCTGGTCTCTGCCAAGAGATGTTATTGGGCCTAACAATATAGAAACACCTTCTTTAAAGAGAAATAAAAAGTTTAGCTGTTTTTCCCTATTAAGTGCCTTGTCTAGAATTATAAAACATGAATCAAATCCTGCAAACTTGCATTCTCTTCGCAAGTGTTGAGAGAAGGCGGGAGCTCTGCCTTACGAGTGCCCTCATCACACTATATTTATACTGCCTTCATTGGACCCTGACACCTCAATATTAATCTGCTTGGCCTCAGTTTAGCTGCAGAAGTTCCAGCTGCTTTTTAACATTCAGTCTAATTAAGGAGACAAAAGAAGTTTCCTTAGATGCGTAAGTTAGCTTCAGTGGTGAAAAAGATGTTAAAGAGTAGGTGATGGACTCTCTAAAACAGCTTCTCTGATCTCCGTCACTCTACCAGTACTCCTTTCAAGATCTTAGCTGATCTGCCCCACTATTAACCTCCCTCCACACTGAGAATTAGCTATTTATTCTCAGCCTTTGTTCCTTCTCTCAAAGGGCCCCCTCCTCTCCTACTTTACCCAAGAATTCTCAGCCATCTTCTATGAATGCGTATAACAAAAGCCTTTTGAAAGTCAAAATAAATTATATTCACTGTTTGGGATATAGAGAAGCCCCTATTTTGACCATTTACAGCACACTTTGAAAGAGTTGATGCTGATGCAATGCTGTTTTTACTGCAGTCTTATGACTTAACAATGGTGTTAGGAGCATATCCAAATGACCTCTCCAGCCTCAAATCTCTCTCTCTAGCAAAGAGCAAGTTCTTTGTCCTTGTGGTGTCCCAGCAAAGTAGTATTATATAGCTACAATCTTTAGCACAGAGCATTCCAGCAATTTATCTTTTAATTGAGAAATAGTTCCTCCTGTCCCGATATCTCTGTCAAAGAGGTAGAACAAGGAAAAGATGAAATCAAAAAACATAGTTTGAAACCCATTTAACTTTATACCTCCTTAAAATATGTGTAAACATAGGAATCAAATGAAAAAAAAAGCTTACCAAGACATCTAAAAATTGAAACCAGGAAACTGTGAACAAACTCAACGAGGTAACCACGTGCAACACAATCCCTGTTAAAACTGGCAATCTCCACAAAGAAAACAGCAAACTACCTGAAGTGCAACCTCTTCCACACCCATAGGGCGTGCCTGTGAGGAATAAAACAAACTCGACACATAGGGCTTGGGTGTTCAGTAAAGCCGGACTGAACTTTATTGACTGCAAAACAAATGCAACAGTTAACTAATTCAGTGCCTAAGGACAAAATCTCATTCCCAGCTCCTGCACATCACAAAATGTCACAACATTTGGCTGCCTCCTATCAAGCAAAAGCAAAATACCATGACTTCTCTCAGGGCAGGATTAAAGGACAGTGTCAGTGCTTCATTAGAAAGCTGGCAAATGTCTTCTTGTTTTGCTGGAAGTCACCCTGCCAAAGTAGCACAGTGGTAACAGGCCAAATGGAAAAAATGGGCACAAGAGAAGGAAGAAACATATTCCATCTGCCTATCACTGTCTGAGAAACAATTATTTAATAATTGTGACTTTCCAACAGAAAGACACATTGTATTTAATACAGCAAAGCACTTTGCCATCTTTCTAGTCCATTAGAATACATTTCACTGATCATTAAAATGAAGCCAAGGGACAACATGAGAATACCTGATAAAAACCTTAATTTAATTAAAAAAAAAAAAAAGAAAAGCAGAGAGAAAAGAAAAGAAAAGAATTGAAACCACAGAACCTATCTTAATGGTTCAATACTTGGAGTGAGTTTGAGCAGTACATCACACCTGAAAGTGGAAACTGCATCAGACCTTAAGTTCCTTAGCACTGTCTCAGAGGCTTTGGTTCAGTTTAGACTAGGCAGGGATGATGGGTCTGAGTCACAAAGACTTCTCCCTATCACACATAAATCTTCTCCAGAGGTTCTACCCAAGCACTGCTGGGGCATAGTCTGTCAGATTTGATGAGACAGGAGGCCACAGAATTAGAACTCAATCAGATCTGAGGGCAATCAGACTTCCTTCAGCATGACACAGCGTTACGGTAAAGCAGTGCCGCAGAACATTGCATTCAGGCTTGGTAATCAAATAAAACTGTCATTCAAGACTTACTATACTCCTGTGCATAGTTATCCATTATCTGTAACAAAACCTGAACTTATTAAATTACTTCATGTTTTCAGTATTATGCTGTTGTTTATTACAGAGCAATATGAAGGAATGCAGAAAGAGTCATTTTCTACTAATACTGAACAAGGAACATTATTAGATTAAGGACAGAACATTACCCTTGAAGCTTTTCTCTCAGCTTTGTGCCATTGCAGAACAGGCAGTTATATACTTCTCCCTGATGCCTCCTGCCACAGATTTAAAGAACCAAGGCAAATCACTCCCATCACTCTTCTAACACTGCAGAACAGGCAGAGAAGGAAATATGTTAATTTTGGTAACATATCAGAAAAGTACATTGGTGTCATATTCCTTCCATCTGCAGAAAACAAAAGGCTAGCTGGTTCCCACCACACACCTATAAGATGAGACAGGCAGAAATGCCCAATGATAAAAGGGGGTTTACAAAAAAGAAAGAAAGATGAAAATTGATACACTTATAATAGCAGTACCTGGGTAATGGACAGGAGAGAAATTATGTTTCAGACAAGGCCCCAGAAATCCCTTTTCAGTGTTTCAGAGACAATGCATAAGTTGGGGGGTCGGGGACACACGAGAGCCCAGAGTCTCTGCTATTATTCCTCCAGTTCCAATCTTGTATGAGCAGAAGCCCCGGGCCAGGAGTTTAGTTACCAGCCTTTGCCCACAAGTTACTCCTCTGGTTGTTCATCAGTCTGTCACAATTAGTTAGTGCTTGCAAGAGCCAAGTGCAGAGGCACACAGAGAATGGACAGCAGTGCAAAGGCATTGCAGATGGAGCTTTGGAGGGGATCTTATCTCCTTTACCTCCTACGATCACACCAAGAGAGCAACAAGAAAGTAGAAGACGGGCAGAGAAACCCAGCCAGATCCACTTTCCCAAGTGGAAACCAGCAAGGTCATCTCAAACCCTGCCAAACTCTGTTCTACTCTCCTCTGGGAACTCTGTCCATATGTTTATGATGAGGAAACAGCTCTGCATGCAGCTGCCAGTTATTTTCATTTAACCCCATCATTTGGCAATGCCCACGTGTGAGACTGTGCAAATAATCTTTTTACTCGGTGGCTCCATATGTTTACAGGGTCATTATTCAGAAGCTTTCTGATCAGACAGCATTGGAAGTTACATCATTTGCCAACAGTATTTGGAGTGCTCAGTATCTGTGAAGAATAGACACGAGATATAATCAAAACTCCACAGAAATAAGGATTACTTTTCAACCTTAACTAAGCCTTTTTTGACTTCTGCACACTTTGTTTGATTGAACAATGAGAGAGTTCTGTAGTGAAAACTTTCTCCAACCTCCAAGACCTAATGAGAGTTTCTTATTCCAAGATCTTGGATCAGGAGAAGAGAGGCATATCCAGGTGAATGTTGCTGTAGGATGAGCACAAATTTACACTGTTTTTATCAATGTGAAGGGGACAGGAGGAAGCCACAAAGAAAGGCTAGCAAGGGCAAAAGTCTGATCAGCATCTGATGTGGATAACCTGAAAAAAAAAAATAAAGACTTGGATAACATTTTAGCCTGCAGGCAGAACAGGAGGTTTATACAGCTAAAGGATCCAGAATTAGATTTAACACACTATAAACAGCCTGCAATGTGGGCAACACATCTTACCCACTTTGGTACTGACTGCTGCCACCAAAGTACAACAAAGCTCAATTCAGACAACAGGGCTCTTACAAGACTTACAATACCCTCAGCCTGCCCTCGGTCCCTTAAGGAAACTCTGAAGTGAGGAAAGTCCATCCTTCCAAGAGACCTTAACAGAATAAAACTATTTCTGGCTTTCATGCAGGAAAAAAAAAAAAAAAGATCTTACATTGTTTCAAAAGTTAAGACAAGGGAGCAGAGACAGGCAGGGAGATATCTACAGTTGCTGAATTAGTATCACGAAGAACACAAGAAGGTGAAAACTGAAAGGAACAGAGTTTCTGGCAAATGGAAGTAATGTGAAACTGTTACCAACTTCTAACTGCAATTTGCAAGAAAAGAGATGGGGCATTCCAAAGCAGGAGACAAAAAGGTTGAGAGCTGCTCTATGTGCTATCAATGTGCTGCAAACCCTAATAAAATATGGGCAATGTGCACTCTACTGTCTTCTGGACTTTTCTGATTGCACCATATGTTGGAAGTGCACATCTACTCGTTACGTAAAATGGACAGTACGTACTTTAAAAACAAATGCGAGAATCCACAGGGTAGAAGCTGATTAACACTGAGCTTGGGACATGAATTTGTTAGTCCAGTGCCACGTGTCTGACTCACACAGCCATGCTGGTGCAACGTTCTTTAGCTCCATTGCTGTGAGCCTGGGAATTGAACATCCATTTAGTGCTAGCAGCAACAACATCTCCAGCAAGTAGCTCCTGGGACAAATGAACACTTTGCACTGAAATACTGGGCTTTTAGAAAAAGCGTTTCTTCTCTTTTATCAGGCTACACATATCTCAGTCTCATTTGTATTTAAGAAAAAAAAGAAGCTTGGATTGTGCAAGAATCTTTCAAACAAAACTGTGTTACCATTCTGCAGTGAAAAGTAGGTGCATGAATCTGTGATGGGCTGCTGATCAATTTTTGACAAATCTATATTCTCATGACAGATTAAGAGTGCATACATTTCACAATTTATAGCTCTCACAATATGGACACACAGCAATAAGTACTTGGGGTATAGCTTCCTGCCTAGGAAGTTTTTTACATAAACCTTTTAAAATATTTTCTATTAAATTCTTTTAAATATTTTCTATTTAAATATTTTCTTGTCAGTAATATATCTACCTCCTTAATGTTGGAATTCTCTAAAAATGGGTGTTTCAACAGATCACTATTATGCTCAAGTTTTCCTTGCCTAAAATACAATTAATTCTACCTCAGGAAAGAGGAATTGCCCCATTTCTGTAGAAACTGTAACAGAGGTTGTCATTATTACTCTTAAACATAAACGTCAGATAATAGAAACCCTAACAAGACAGTAGACACAATGTGTTGGGGTTTTGGGGTTTTTTCCTTCATTTTGGAATATAATCCCATGACTACAGAGTGTCAGGAAACTACTTCGAAGAGCTACATGAAAACAAGCAATCCCTTCTCTTTAAAAAAAACAGAAAAACCACACCAAAACACTCAATATTTTGCAGAAGTATCGTTCCTTCTCTTCCTCTTTTCAACAAAACTGTTTGAAACCCAAGGTTTAACAAAATTAGTCACAATTACATAGCTCCTGTTTTTCAGCTCTATTAATTCTGGACAGAAAATGTTCAATTATTTATGTTTTCTACCTATCTATGGTTGTTTCTAACATACATCTAGATAAATAGCAGCACCCTCTTTCTTTGCGCTTCTCAATATTGGATGCAACATTTCATTTTAGGAAAATCTCTGGGTTGAGACAGCACTGAAGAGACCAAACAGTCTGGTTTTCTGAGCTCTAACCAACTTCTGATAAGAAGGCTGGGTTGAAAATAATCCCCCGTGCAGGAAAACTACCTTGAAGTTCAGAGATGAACATTCAGAGAAGGAAATTAATTTGTAGACAATCAAGGAAAACTACCTCTCACTCGTCTGACTCACATTATGTGGAATACAGCACAGAGGGTTTGCAAGGTATTGCACAAAAACATTGCTTTAAGATTTAAAGAGCCAACAAAAGTTTTTCTAGATAGAAGTTCTCTCTCAAAGAGAAACAGGTAGCTGGAGACACAATGGGGTGGGATAAAAAGGACAGCAGGAGCTGCCAAAGCTTAAAATAGCTAGAACCACAGCACCACCATATTAAACTAGGTTTTTTTTATCTAATTTCATCCTATACCATGATAAATCTGAAATAATACCAAATAAGATCCACACTTGAAGCTAATTTGACTTGTCAAATTATGCCTATGCCTTTCTAGGATGTTATATCTACAGAAAGTCTATTTGAAGATGAACTGCCAGGATGATTAACAGTGGAAAAGGTAAGATTTCCTTTCTTATTACTGATATGTACCTTTTAAAATGTATTTTATAGAATGACCTCAATATTTTTTGTTGTATGTGTTCATATACCTGAATACAGCACATGTCAAGCATTTATATGTACATCACTTAAGTTATATTCCTATTTAAGAGTTATTTCCTATTTAAGAATTGAATTTTAAAATTTTATGCAAAAAGCAATCACAGAGCATGTGTTTGTAGACTGATGGGTAGATAAGTAGATGCTACTAAGTGAAAAGAGAGGAGTTTTATGTATTTCTAAAAACATAGGAATTTTGAAAGTTGCAGACTATCCTAAGAGACAAAACAGTAAGTCCAGCTCCTTTTGGTGAGTAAATGGTCCAGTGTTTCCAACTCTGTTTTTACTTTGTTGAGTCATTCACGAACCAAATCCATTCTCTACAAAAATCTTTGCTGTTTGTAAATTACTTGCTGAATAATTTATATGAAGGAAATTCACCCTAAGGGTTTGCCTGCAAGCTCATTTGCTTTTACTCTTCCCTGTCTATTATCCAATGTGTTTGAGCAGGTTCTCAAGTCACACAACTTTATTTCTACTCCCTAAGTGAATGAGTGAAACTTTAAGCTGTTATATCCATACAAGAGGAATAACAAATCACGAATCAGGAACAGCCGATTTTGTTTTCTAGTGAAAAGCCATCTTTACTTAGCTGTTTAGGAGCTGCCAATATTCCCTCAGAAAGCACATCAAGAAGTGTGACTCATGAACCACAGCAGCAGGCCTGGCAGGGTGCTCCATCAGAAGGCAAATCCCACTTCAGACATAGACAGCAGGGAAAATGCTACAGGAGGCTCTCAAAATGGCTTTTCTTTTGTTTCTGAAGCACAGAAGCACCCTTCAGACCACTGACCTCCCTAGAACAATGGCAAGACTTCACATTTTGCAGACCTTTATAAAGCAGTTATTTGATACCACTGTGACCCCATGGCTCTTTCATGCCGTATTACTGCTGTACTGTACAAATCGTGAATTGCAAGGGCCCGCCCAAAATAAGTTCTCCAACAGCTCACCACTGTTTTCAAATGGCATGGCATTCAAAACTATGGAATAGTCATCAAGTAAGCTAGTTTCTAAGATTTCTACCAAAGCTGAGATAGAGATGGATCAGAGAAGAACTGAATAGAGGCCATGGGAGGGACAAGCAAGGAGCAAGATGACACAAAAAAACCACGCACTGTTCAAAACCATGGTTCAATTAAAATTCAGGTAATTGTAATCAATTGTTCAGGAAAACTGACCAGAAGACCTGATCTGCACAGACCAGTTTACCAGCCAGCTTTAAGGTAGATCCTGCCTTGCTGTAAGAACTGTGGCTCTCGAGCCTGAGAAGCAGCAAGCACTCAGTTATGCAGATGTGAGAAATGACAGCAAGTCCAACAGTCTGCTGCATTAAGAGGGCAATATTTATCACTTGTCAGAGTTATGCCCACCAGGCAGAAAAAACACTTGGGCAGTGTCATCTCCTTGTCACCCTATCTCAGAGCCTTCCTTTGCTTTTGATCCAAATTCAGACTGTATCACAGGAAAAAATTACATGTAGAATACTATCAGTAAAATAATCAACTTTTATGACCTGAATGCTACACACAGGATCCATTGAAATAGCTACGTTACATTTTTGGATTATCCTTCCTCTTTTCCTTTGTGTATGCATATAAAAGAAATTTTTACACTGGAATCATGTAATACCACCAACACTGACTTCCATTTCAGTCTACAGAGGTTAACAGTCCCTTGAGGATTGTATTGACCCTGGCTTTGCTCTCACCACTATTTACCTCTTAGGTCAATGGATCTTGATGCTGATTACAACAAAGTCAATACCTGCTTATTACAGTTAGAATAAGAATCACTGAGAAGGCTTATGAACACTAGTTTGGTGTCTGCCAAAACTACCCCAGTTAAGGACTCTGTCAAGGTTTCATTGTGTCTGTCTTCTTTTCTAGTAAAACTTGTCTTAAGTAACAATGAAAAAATGCCACTTGAAGACTTAATAGTGCAGTCTGTTCTTATAAAAGAAGCCCTGACAAGCATATTTTAATATTTAAGACATATGCAAGTATTCATTAGTATACAAATTCAGACACATAAGCCCAGACTTTATACCAGATAATTATTATTTGGAGATTGTGTGTAGTTGTTGTGGGTTTTTTCAATAGTTACTGCTATTTCTAGGATTTAACTCAAGTCTTCTTTGTATTTAATGTCAAGAGCTGGTCCTCAGGGTAGGTAGTACATTTAGTTCTCTGTTCCTATTTAATCTTATTTTTATGATAGCTTTAAAACGAACTCCAGAGCTCAGTTGTTGTTCACAACTTTCCAAATAGAGAGCTCAGAAAACTATCCAGTTTACAGTCCTAACACCAGAATCCACAAAATCCATACATACATCCAAATCCTGAGGTAGGAGGAAACAAAATGATGAGTTTATTTTGGAGGGAAAATATGAGGGAAGAAGTGTAGCTCAGTAAACCTTGAGAAGAAAGGTGTGATGACCATGCAGCTTTGACCAAATTTGTGGCAATCATGCAGACATTCTCAGTTATGCAAATGTGGGGTGTCCACCCTTCCTGCTCCTGCTAGCAAGATCTGTACTCATTGTGCAGTTAAATTCACTGACAAATTTATACTTGTTCATGTTTTATTCTGTTAAGGCATCATAAGGGTCTCAAAGCCGTAGACAACAGCTAAATCTACATTAGACATCCTACTTCTGTGCATTCAGTGAATGCAAATTCAGACAAGCACTACCAGAATTCTGAAGACCTTCTCCCTTTACTCATCCCATGGACATGTTCATCTCCTTTGCATTCAGCAACTCTTGCCTCTGCCCACTCAGCCAAACGACTGAGAAATCCTCTGCTTTGCAGCTGGGATTTCATGAGCATTAAGATGTGTAAGATATTGAAGCTTAAAGCAAAGGTCACCAGCACAGCTTTAAGAGAAACATTTCCAATATTTTCTGAATGCCCACTTCCTAACTGCCTTAAAAATTTGAGAACCTACAGGGAAGGTGAGGTCTGTGCTTAGTCTTAAGGTCCTTAGATAGGCAAGGACAATGAGTGTGGTTGGGCTGCATTTCTCACAAGGTCCAACACCTTTCCAGAGACTGCAATATTTCTGCAAGGACTGGCATTTGCCTTTTGCTTAATCACCTGCTCACTCTTCAGTATTTTTCCTAGAGGAAGAAAAGGGTGTTCCTGAACTGTTTGTTATAATTAAACATAAAAATTCAGAATAGATTTTTCTAGTCAGTTAGCCATATTCTTGAGGGAAAACATAAGGTAGTATAATTATTAAAGAGCACTCTCAGTAATAGTCACATCTTTAGTGTGTCAACCCTTTGCCAAAAAAAAAATAAGATTTATAGTAAAAGCCACTTACATTTCTTCTTTGCAGAACCAAGCCATCTGCCTCCAATATACCATCAGCCCCTGCTAGATGAATTCACACATATTTCAAAGCCCCAGAGTAACCATTAGAATGGAAATTGGACACTACTTGTCATTTGCAAAGCTTTCTTAACTGGAGAGGCTTCCCATTTGTTCAATTAAATGTTTGCATGTGCAATACACTTTACGAAATTTATCCCAAAACAGTGAGGACTGAAATAATATTGGAGGCAGATGGCACAGCTGTTCCATTTAGAGCTATCCTCGGCAATATACGAAGTGATGGACAGGACGGGGAAGTGGGAGTGAAAACTTGGTAGGATGAAGAATATTATCCATGGGTATTAGCAATAAACAAACCATTTCAGCGCCAATCTTCCCTCCCCTATCGTATGTAGCTGTGTGACTCACTTGAGTTCATCCAATTAGAAAATACTCATTTAATTCAAGCAGTCTACCACTGAAGCCATGTAAGGTTTTCCCCTAAGAGAATCCATCCCTCTGCCTTGAAAGCTGAGGGAGTCTGAAAATGTGTCTTTCACACTGACACAAGGAGGCAGATATCTGTACGGGCTGATGAGGCAGCGTGCATGCGGAAGCGACATAGATACCAGTAGGAATAGGGAGCAAGTTTAAGCTGCTGCTTATTTGCATGCCTAGCACGGAGCAGAAATCATTGCACCGTGCTCCAGATGCTGCAAATCTCAAGATGCACATCCAGGGCTCATAATTAAAACTGGCAAACATTTTTGCTGAGGAGAGGGAGGAAAAAACCCAGAGCTATCCCAGCTACTCCACATCTATTTTGAGATTTCTGGGGTGCTGATCTGTTCTACCACCTCAGTATTAGGAAGTTTCAAGGGAAAGGGCATGTGAAAACACTCCCTCACAGATAGAAGACTTGAAAGAACCTGATGAGAGAATACCTCTTTCTGTACAGCACCTAGACTGGGGCTAGAAGTTCAGTAAACTAAATGAGCAAAGTAACCAAAAAATTTCCTCAAAAAGATTTTTGAACTCTCATGAAAGAAAATTGGATAATATGTAGAGACAGATTTAAACCAAAATAGGTTGGCAGGAAAGGTTTTCATCTCAGAAAGCACTGCTTTACTGGAAAACAAGGAATGAGGATCACACTGTCTGTTGCAAGCCAGCACATACCGCACAGATTTTCCTTAGATGCAGAACAAAAACCACTTGGGGCGAGAAGGCAGATTCCAATCCTTATAACCACAGATAGGAAACGACACTAGCTCTGTGAGACCCTAGCCACCTTTTCTGCAGATTTAACATAACAAAAACAGTCAAAAAAAGTTGCAAGACCAGACCCAGTTAAGAAAGAATCATAGAAGCCGAAGCACAGGTCTCACCACTTCCTTTCCTCCCCCACAGCCTACTCTTCCCCTGCTTTCCTCTTCAATCCTACAGCCTATTAGAGACTTCCACAGCCGGAGTGCTGCTGAAAACAGAGAAAATCTGTTTTGTATGGGCTGTCAGTGAGATGAAGAAAGTTCTCTATAGGTGCCATGTGACAATAAATAGCCAGGGGAGAGAATGCTGAAAAGCGAGAAAGTACATCCCAGTTCACCAGAACACCCATGTTTAGATAGGTTCAGCTGGAGACTCTTATGCCTAATGCCTTAAGAATAATTAGAGGAAAAAAAATACCACCAGTGAACAAGTAAGGGAGGTGAGAGGGCACTAAGGAAATGAATGGCACTCTGCCTAGCAAAGGATTTCTTTGTGACAGTGAAGGGGCACCAGGTTGTACAGTCAGTGGTGTATTACTTAGAAAAATATTTCCTGACCTTGCTGTTTCAGTATAAATGCTTCTCTCCCAACCACCTCTTTCCCAGTGGTAATACTATAAAAATGTGCCCCAAGGGACAAGTTTCTAATAATGTTCTAATCTTGCTTTCCAAGCACTTACAACAACCACAGGAGCAATTTTAAAATAAAAGCAGTAAATTCATAAGACTCAACCTCTTCTTTATTTGCAGAAAACTTTATGTGTGCTGAAATTATTGCAAACTGTACCATCGCAGAGAAATATATTTAGTTTCTAACTCTCATTTTCTCACACTGCTGTAAACAGCACAATACATGGAAACTCCAGACAAGTGATGAAAATAAGTGTCCTAATTTACTGGGTTTGTACCCTGGCTTCATTTCAGCTACATCTTAAAAGGCCAATATCCACACATGATTCCAATAACTCTAATGACATAAAGTAGCTATTCATAATTAGTTATTTTCCACCAAAGCTGTAAATATGGAAGTCACCACAAGGGCATAAATGCACAGCTAATCCAGAAGTAATCCAGCTTCTGCAGAGTACCTCTACAAAGCATCAGTGAGAAGCAGAGGGAATTGGTGTACATTCTAAAAAGCCTGTCTTCTTTGAATCACCACTTCCATAAGAGCAGTTCTTCCACTCTTTCCTGCCACCCCTGCAGCCTTCTCATCCTCAGTGGGGCAAGACATGGAACAAGTTACCCTCAAACACAGCGCTATGATAATGGCAGCTGCCCACTTTCAACTGCTTCTCTTGCTCTACCTTGACCAGGTGCTCCTCTCAAGGACTTCTGACAAGCTTCAGGTCTCTCAGTACATGCCAACTACTACTCACCAGCTTCTGCTCCTGATTTTTGGAGGAGCGGAACTCAGCTCACATCCACACAGCTGCCACCCAGTAACACTCCACAGCTCCCTCCTTTTGAACAGCCAAGGAATGATGAGGGACAGAAACTTGGCGGCTACAGTAGACATTACACTGATGGACAGTAAGAGAAGATTCCCACCTAAAATCTTGAAGTATTGCAGGAGGTAGGAACCAGGCCACCGATACCTCTAGGAAACATGCAGCGGAGCATTGACTTTTGCTTACCACCCCTATATCTCGTGTGGGAAACTTTTCACTTTCTCCTACAAGAAAATGAATAACTGCAAGTAGCTAGAAGCTCTGCAGGTGATGGAGGTTTTTTTTTTCCCTCTCCACTCCAATGATCTTCAACCTGTGAGTTACCACAGTGGCAAAATACATTCCCCTTTTTAGGGTTTTGGTTTTTGGGAAGGCTGGAGTGCATTAGGGGGTGACACAGAAGCTTGGTTGGGTTTTTTTTGTTGGTTCATTGGTTGGGTTTTTTTTAAGCGATAACTAAAGCAAAGGTTCAGCTCTTCAAACAGAATGGAAACAAGCTTTTTACCATAAAAATTGTAGATATCAGAAACAAAGAAAGACAGCAGTTACATTTTTTCACTCCCCTAGGGGTTTGTGAACCCTCTGTTGGAAGCTTATGTGCTCCCTACTCCCTTCAAGCTACAGGATGAAGCCTCAGCACCTCAAGAGATGGTTGTCCTGTTTCTAAAAATAACCAAAGAAACCACAGCAAACAGCCAAATTCCAGCTGTATTCATGAGGTCTTCAGAGGAACAAGACCATGCTTTTACAACAAACCCCTTTCTGCACTTCTAGGATACCTAACACAAAGGGAAACAGTAAAAATGAAAATTACGGATGGTTTTTCAATTCACTGATCTCCTGTTACCAGAAGAGTCACTGGTGGCATGTGGATGCTGAAACTGTAGAGAATTCAAAGAATATCAAGTTGGTCTAGAGTCAAGGCCCCAAAGCCATGTACCTAAGCCAGCCATTAAGGCTGAAGCCTGTGTTAGTCCATAGGACTCCCTAAGGAATGAAGGCATTCCTCACCTCTACCCAGAGAGCACAGCCAAGTTGATTGTCATCAGACCCCTCCCTCTACTTCACCTTCTGGGAAATTTTGTGACCTGGCTTTAGGTTTATCATCATTGCCTCTGTTAAAAGGATACTTCCAGGTTATGTTATTGTTGCTCCAGCAGCTGAGTGTGATACATTAGGCTCAATTTCAGCAATGCTTAGAACTTGTGTTACCCAAAGCACAAGATACAATTTTCCTAGGCTCTGATGTCTAGTCCAAACCCCATAGTTTAAACTACAGGAGAGCCTCCTACACCAGACTTCCCTTCTTCATGGTACTAAATAACTCCCATTGAAACACTTACAAGTTGCATAGTTTTTGATTTCATAAAAAAAAAAAAAAAAGAAGAAGGATTAGGTCTGTTAAAAATTTTATACCTATAGGTTGGCAGTAGCATTATAATGGTGCATTAAAAAGGGATAGACTTGCATGAATGGTGCTCCACCGGCAGTCAGAAATAAAGCTCTTTATTGCTCAAATCAGAAGTGTTCAAACTTACATTTTCCAGCATTTACCCTTAACTATGCCACAAAAAGGTCTCAGGCTGGGGACCACTGCAATCTGCCAGAGGTCAAAACAACTTCTGAATCCTGCACTTCTCAGAAATTATTGTCTCATTCCTTGAACAATGAAGCTGCATGAATTTTGCATGTTACCTCGAGCACTTTACTTTATTCCAAGAATAACAGTTCCATTTCAAAGCACGTTAAGCTGAATCCCCATTTTATCACCAATACAAAATGGATGCCAAAAGATAAGATAGGCAATAAGCACAAGAAACAGACATTAATACTTAAAGCACCACCCATAAGGAAATCCCAAATTAATTTCAAAGAATATATCCCCCTAGTTAAAAAAAAAAAAAGAATATATTTTCTAAACTAAATTGAACTTCTTGCACCTATTTAAGGTGTCTGTGGAGCATTTCCATAAAGTTAGGAGGACAGTCAGTATATATTTAAACCTTTTAGTCTGCAACTTCTAGTTAAGTGGGAGAATTTATCACTGTTGCTGAAATAAGGCCCTGCTTAGAAATGAATAGCTCAGTGCACCAAACTATTAGAAACTTGTTCTAACCACCAAAATCAAAAACTTTTTTTTGAACAGCACAAAAATGCAAAAGCAAAACTGACGGTGCCTGACCCATGATGGTTTGCATCTGACCCCCATTTTTCACCTCTTCTCTCACTAATCCTGATTTTAATTATCTACAAATTTGTACTTACTCAACGCTAGCACCTAATTTATCTATGGAAATTCAAATCATCCCATGTTAAAATAAAGTTTCTGAAATAGACAGGTTTGTCAGCCCTTAATGAGATCGTTATTATTCATATTAAGTATAGTTGAAAGTGAATTAATAGCAAAATGCTTCCTTTCATTTGCAGGGAACAAGAGGGAAGACAGAGTCTGCAGATAGCTTTGCAGTGTGGGACCAGCTTGCAGTCAAACCAAAAGTTCTTTCAGCCATGCAGAACCCTGCTCTCAGAGACCTGCAGTGCATCCTAAATGTTCTTTGTAAGAAAAAAAAACACCTAACGAAGCAAAACAACATAAATCCTGAGGATTTGCTCCCAGCCCCCGAGAAGGTGATAGGACTGGAAGGGGCTCATACAAAATTACATTTTCTTATAATATTGAGCAATAAGAGTTAACCGTGTCACATTGCATTTGAGATTGTCACATGCTAAGCTACTCAAGTTCTCAGTATTAAGAATTCAGAGCAGAGTGGCCAGTAAACAAGGCAGGTTTACTCTGTCAATGACTAAGTTTTTAAATTCACCTAAGGGATGCTTCAAATTTCATTCTAAAGAGGACAGAAAAAGTCTAAAACATAAAGGTGTGAAAAAGTGCTCAAGTGCCTAGAGTGACAGCTATGTAATACTCAGAGGCCTGGACAGCTAATTGGAAAAATGGTACTAGCATACATAATGAACTTTGGATCTTCAAGAAAAAGAAAAAAAAATAGTAGAGCCGGGAAAGACCACCAGGAGATCATGCTCCTGCTTTCCAAGGCTTGGAAAGTGAACAATAACTGATAGAAATCAGCAAACCTTCTCCTACTGATTGAATACGCCTGTCAACACGGGACCCACCACATTCCTGCCTCGGGAAACTTCTTCCAGCGGTTTCCTGTCGGGCACCAGCACGGCTTTCCTACCCGCCGACCCTCACACTGCCCCCGCTGCCTCTTCTCGACGCCCCCGGCTCGGCCCGCCCGGCACCGCCCGGGGGCTCCGGCGGCAGCGCCGCTCCCGCCCCGCTCCCGCTCCGCGTTCCTGGTCCGGCAGCGGCCCCTGGCGCCCGCCCCGCTCCCGGGAGCGGCTCCCGCCAGGGCCCCGAGCCCCGCACCCCGCCAGGGGCTCAGGAGGGCGGGGAGCGGGGCAGGAAGCGCAGCCAAGCCCCGCCGGGTCGGACGGCAAGCGGCACTCGCAAGCTCGGCAGCTGAGGATGGGCAGCGAGCAGCAGAAGGCAGCTGTGTGGGAAAGGGATGGGTTGCACGGTATGAAGGTGTATTTCCAAATGGAGTGAGGGAGAAATATCCAGTAGGTTTTAACAACGATGAAAGATGGAGACAGCGCTCAAATAAAAAATTATGGAGGCAGCCCAAATAACAGGGGGATCGTGGGTTTCTGGTGTCACTCTTGACAGGTGCTTACTCTGTTCTCGAAGACTTCCAACTGCTGAATGTGCTCTCTGAGCAATGACACTGAGTCCTTCTTCCCATCCTTTCCATCTTAATCACCGCAGATTTCCCCTAACGCTTTACCTAAACCACTGCTGCAGCAATTCAGGTCCATCAGGTCTCATCGTGCCCACCACAGAGACAGGGAGCAGATCACTGCCCTCCTCTACAACACTCTTAGCAGGTCTAAAAACATGCCCCTGCTCTACAGAGGAATACCATTTTCTGAGCCAAACACCATCGATTTGCTCCAACCTGTCACAGGCTGTGTTTGCCAGGTGGCTGAGCTCGCTGATGGTGCTCTCTGCTGGAGTCTCCACAGGAGATCACATCTTTCCTGAACACTCCCTACAGAATAGCTCGCAGAACTCCAGCCGTGCCAGGACAGCGATGTGAAGCAGTATGTCTGCTCAGCACATCTGATTGACTGTAATCTTGTCTACTATACACTTTAGTAACATATTTGCCTCTTTTCTTAGTGTCATAGCACTACTGATGGGTACTCTACTTGTGATAAATTACTGTTCTCTACCTCTTCTTTCGTAGGAGAGACCAAACTTACTCCTCTCCCTGAGTTATACCCACCGAGTTACTCCCACATCCTGCTCCAGCGCAATTCATTGTTCCTGCTTAAGCGAAGTATCTCATGCTTGTTCTGCTGAGTTATATTTTCCTTCTTTCCTTCTGTTCTATGCTATTGCTCTCTATTACACGTGATTTTCCTGGTTTCTCAAGCTATTTGTCATTTCCAAGCTACCTGCAGGTCTTTTGAGCCCAGGAAATTTAACATCCAGCATCAGTACACTCAATGACCGTCTTCTTTAACTTGTCAGCAGTATAGGCTCCAGAGCACACCTTCCAGGTTCACTTAGTTCTCCCATTTTGGTGGCAAACCACTGAAAATAGTGCAGATCCCATTTCTATTCATCTCTGCACCTGTTGTATTGCTGTCTTCATCTAAAACACACTTCTCTGGCTCAGAGAGTTCATCCTGTCTTCACCCAGACAGCCCACATAATGTCAGGGTCCTTCTCCACCTTTTGCGACCTCCACTCCTACAATGGTCCTGTACAAAGATGCTGTGCAGGGAGAGGTACAACAAAAGAGTCACCCTGAGGTCTTCTGGAAACGGTGAATATTCAGGAATTATCTTAAAAACGTTATTGACAGTAACTCCAGTGCTCGTTGCCTCAGTGCCAACCTCTCCTGGCAGTCTGTACTTTGCTAGAAATTGTCAGCATTGTTTTGTCCAGTCAATAGTGCCTGAATTTACAGGCACACATCACAAACAAAATCCCAGCTGAGACAGAGTTCTTGCATTGTAGGCCAGGCTACAGGGACAGATATCATTGTTATGCACTATGGCACACCAACATCTCTGCAAGGTGCCATGTCAGCTTGTTGTCTCAAGCCAAGTTAACATGGAAAATGGATTTTGGATGAGAAGTAGCTCAAGTCGAGCTACTGCAACACATGAGCAACACAGGCTCACAGCTGACCACACGGGCAGAGCCCAGTTTCCATGAGCTTCAACACGAAAACTAGCTAAGCTGCTGAGAGCATTCAAAGAATGTATTTCAAGGCCAGGGTCTAAAATGAGGGAAAGGTAGATGGGAATATTATGTCAGAAATATTTCCAAAAACAATCTTGTGAAGATCACTCACTTAAAACTCTATTCAATCCACGGCAAGTCAGCCACTCCCCCCTTCTCTCCAGATGATGGCCACTTCTAACAGAGGCAAAAAGCTGAGCTCAAAGAATTAAAATCTTAAGATTTTTTGTGACAAAGCAATGGTTTCAGTGTGATTTCACTTACATAGCCTAAGGTGGTCCAGTGCTTGGAACAGTTACTGAATGCAAAACACAGCCAGGCATCTCTGGATGTATGGATCCCCATGACTAGATCAACTTCCAAGAGAAGTGCCTGACTGCCAGCTAATGTACAGTGGGATCTGCCTTCTGTCCTTTCTCCTGATCTGCTATCCTAAGCACAAAATTTTGGAATCCTTTATCAGACCTAAAATTCGAATCCAGGTATTTCTTGTTCCAAGAAGTGCTGTCGCCACTGCAGATGTCATTCTTTCAAAATCATAAGTGTTTTAAGCAAAATAGATCAAGATCAACCATAAAACACTGCAGGTGACATCTGGTTACATCCAGGTACTATTCTGAGACAGTTCTTTTTTCCAGTCTCTACCCAAGCCAAACCTACATGTTTAAACTCTACTTTTCTCATACCACAGCTGAATTTTTGTCTTGGGATTCACTCTGTTTGCTCCTACACGCTGGTACTGTGACAGCCTTAAGTACCAAATCAATTTGGGTCAGGAAACCAGTAACACGAAGGCACTTCTGAGACTCACCATATTTCATTTGGCTAGAAGTACTTGACTACTTTGACTTGACAGTGCTGCAAAATATCAGGAGCCAGATGAAGGTTTTTGTTATTTAAAACAAATATACGGGGGGAAATACACCCTCCCAGCTGCCTGTCTAGTGCTCCAGAGGTCAACAGGGCAGGTGGTGAACATGAAACAAAGCACCCATCCTGCTGACCCTTATGCTAAAAGTAAACCCCATTTTGAGCTCATTTTCAGGCCAGCAAGTACTACATCCACAGCTTAGAGTTATTTGGCTACACACAGGTTCACTGAGCTGTGTTTTACTGCTCAATATGCCTAATAAATCCCATTATATACAACATTGCCCTTTTTTTCAGTTATTATGGTGATTGTGAGAAACCACTACCAGAAGCATGACTGCAGACAAAATCAGTATATTGGCATGATTTCTGAAAAGAGTGCAAGTACACTGTTTAATTGCACATTTTCCAGAGGTTATGTACTACCACCTGCATGTGTATAAAAATACATAATAAAAATGCTGCTGAAGAAGAGCTGTGTTGCATGGGCAATAGCCTTTTCTCACAGCAGTCTTATTTTGATTGATATCAGAACACTAGATCCATTGCTGGGAGGGCTTTTAATAACAGTAAAACATACCAACAAATAAAATCAGCTGTTATTATATGCAGTAAATGGCCTCTTCAGCCTGCTACAATGATTACATTCACCCACAATAATAAATAATCATAACAGACACCCAGAGCTAGATCCTGGCACATAAGCCAACCGTGCAAAACAGGCTCATAACTAGCTTCAGCAGCTGGCTGAAGATTTTCCCAGAATAAACTTCACCCCGGAAGTGATGGAAATTCAGAGCTGAAGCCTGCCTCCCACTTTGGAACACATACGGGAGAACAGCGATGAGGACAAGGTATATTGAGAGTCCTACAGATTTTGCAATTCATCCTTTAGCCCCAGCAGCAACAGCCCCTGCTACTCAGCAGTCAAAGAACAATTCATGATGCTACTCCACCTCTTTTTCTGTCTGAGGGCTTCTGATCTCATGTATCAAGGGAGAAATTGTTAAACATGGAGTTAGAGCTACTCTGGAATTAGGTTTCTCCCGGTCTGTATTGGTACCCTGTTTCTCTTTGCCAAAAGCACCCCTGAGAGCTCAGTCTGGGAACAAGAGCATTCATCATAACCACAGCTGAGAACTCCATCATGGGAAACACCACCTTCGTTTGAGTTCCTTTGTCAGTATTTACTCAGGTCAATAACAGGACACACTGAGAGGACATCACCTCATAATACATTATGAGTATGCACTTTATGTTTAAGGATTTTTGTCTCTTTACAGTTCACTTTCTTCCAAAGTGTTATTTTTTTTTTGTCAGCAAAGCATTGAACTCCAACACCTTCGCACACGGTTTGAATATCTGAATTCACTGCCCTCACTCTTCAACCTCGCAGAAGGATTGAGCGGAGAACGTCCGAAGTTTTCCGTCTGAGGCAGAGCTGGGGATGCTGCTGCGCCGAGCGGACGGGGCTCTGCCTTCGGTGCTCTTCTGCTGCCATCTGCAGGGCCCGGCTCGGCTGCAGCTCTGATTTCACTCGTTTCGCCTGGCACTCAGCAGAGCCAGCCCAGGGGACAGACTAGCCTGGACTTGAGGCACCTGCCAAATACGCTGACAGTCACACCTAGTGTTTCTGATCTGCCACGATAAAACGGATGCTTCGGACCAAACACGCAAGGGATTTTGTTTTTAAAGAGACCAGCACACAACAAAAAAAAAAAAGAAAGAAAAAACAAAATACAAAGAAAAAAAAAAAACAACACTGTGTTTGAAAGCATTCAGTTTTACATGCACTGGATCAGAACACAAAGACCTTCTGTGGGTCCCTTATCCTACAGCTACTGTGGAAGCATGTTGTGGGGCAAAAAACAATTGCCAGCTTGGATGCACAGAACCAATCTGTAGGACTCTCTGCCTCCGAAAATTAAAGAGTACTATGTTATCTAGGAAAGGCTGAATCATTTTATTTACATTAATAATGCTTTCAGCTCTGCAACCTACAATAAAGTTTGGAATAAGATGATAACCACATTTTGTGCTTCACTGCACAAGCAGATCACCCTTGGAGACAAGGCAGCGTTTCTCACACGTAGCTCTCCACACTTTATACATTTCTACTACATTTTAGGGTGTTCATTTTATTTCTTTGCCTTTCCCTGAAGCATCCACTCATATAGAAATCAGAATACCAGATGAGAACAAACAAGATCTGAGCTAGCAGAGAAAAGGCGAATGTAACAAAACTTTGTTCAGTTAAAGGACTTCAAAGGTACTATAGCTTCTTGCTATAAACTAAGTTGTATATCAAGTTTAGCCCTGCAAGGAACAGATATGCTAGAAAACACTGCTCAAACAAAGGTCTACTTTCCTGTCTTGTATCCTATTTCCCTATCCTTTCCCTTGCACAGATCCTTTTCCTAGCCCCAGATTGTTTGGTGTTATCCTGCACATGCAGCATAAAGCTGACTCCATCCTGCCTCTCCTGAGCGTGCATTTGCACATAGAAGGTGGTGAGAGCACAGTCTGCTCACCAGGAAAAGCAGCTCCATCAGGATGGCTAGACAGGGAGGCAGTTTTTCCAGTTTGCCAGTTAC
Organism: Cnemophilus loriae; assembly: GCA_013397755.1. Classification (NCBI taxonomy): domain Eukaryota; kingdom Metazoa; phylum Chordata; class Aves; order Passeriformes; family Corvidae; genus Cnemophilus; species Cnemophilus loriae. Next base: position 2,005,555 of record VZTF01000769.1, read on the forward strand.
TGACACTTTTTAGTCAGCCATTCAAATACTTTTTATTATTCCAAATGTCGTTGCTTTTTCCACATATAAAGAAAACATGATTCTTTAAGGTCAACCTCCTAAGCTCTCTAGGAATCAATTGGGGAAGATTTTTGTGTCTAAAATACAGTTTAGCAATTTCACCCAAGCCAGCTTTTGCCAGCCATATCTTTTCAGGGTTATCTGAGACATCACCATTTCCCAGTGTCATTACAAAGAAAAATAACAGTCTGCAGATGTTAACATTAAGATGGTTTCTACTGTATTTTTCACACAAACTCCAAAAAGTGCCTTTTTTTGGCAGAGCTTTAAAAAGCAGAGATGATGGACATTTTGTCTAAAGAGAAAGCAGCTGTTGAAGACTTTGCTGTGCCCTCAAACAGGAAGGAAAAAAAAATGGCAAAAGGTATATTTTTCAGAGCATTCTCACATCACTCTTCTCCTAGGGTGACTAACCTCACCAGTGAGAGCATCCATGTCCCTATTAGACAAGTACAAAAAACATTATTAAAAAAAAAATCAAACCTTTTTTGTATGAAGAAAAGAAGTCAACTGACCCGGTTAGAAAGCCTTGGTAGACAGATACTCAAGAGCCAGTGTTTAGAAACACTGGTATGGGTTCTGTCTTACACACTTCTGAAAACTCAAATGTACCCTAATGATGCTTGCAATGCTCTAGCAGGCATGCATTGTTCAGCACAAATCACACGACAGAGACCACTGCAAGCAGGTTAAGCTGCAGCAGACAGAAGGGCAGTTAAGCTCTTTCTTATTTCCCAGGTTTCTCTCTCTTGCAGGGTAAGGAAGGCTCTCCCTAGCTGCTGAGGTACTGAAATGACACAGGGCTCTGGTTGGAGAGAGGAGCGTGAGTTGCAGCATGCCTCATTCCCAATTGCCTCAGACTTTTCTGGGCCAGCTGCAGGCATGACTCAGCTTCTCACAAAGTAGCTGCCTAGCTGCAGCATATTAATACACAATCAGTGCCAGTTTCAGCTTTTCTCAGTATGGCAGGCTGTTATTTGTGCTGTTCAGTGCCACAAACAGTTGAGTCACTGCTGAAGCAGGGCCAGATACCTCAGAGGGAAATAACATCTGAGTCAGGGGCACGATGGATGTCCAGGGAAGGCTCACTTTTCACCAGGACAATTTTACAGTTTACTCATGTTTGTGAGTCAGCACCACAGATCAGAAGTACAGAATTGTGAAAGTTTCTTAGTGCAAAGAATGTTTTGTACACAGCAAGTGCTAGTAATAACTTTCTTCAGTGTCGAGACATCTAAGCACCTCAAAGTTGTGGGCAAGCACAGATGTGAACACATCTGTTGCAGGATGCTATGAAGGGTGGGAAACATATTCCCCAAGAACAAAGCCCCCAGAAACTAAAAGCAAAACAGAAATGCCGCTTGATTTACCTTATCTGCTAGATGCTTATACGGCTTGGGATTAAAAAGAAAGATAGATAAACAAATAAGCTCATTGGTAGCATGGTTATTGCTTATCATTTAAATCTGTCCTTTCGGGAATGGATCCTGTTGGGCTAGGGCTTGCTTTCATTCCTAATACACTCAGAGTGAGCAGTTTTACTTCTGCAGTTCTCATGGAGGATAGTAGAACCTGCTATAGACCAAGTGAGATGGGCTGGAGACACTGAAACTGCATCCTCTGACACCCAAACCAGATGTCTGCTGCCAAGAAACCACTGCACAGATTACAGGAAAACACCTCTGATACACTGTGGGCTGAAGACCCTGCAACAGAGCTTTGCAAATTAGAGAAGTAAACATTAATAAATTACAACTACTGTGATCTCATAATTACTTTGTCCTTGTCTAAATGTTCTCATCTATTACAGCTTTTAGGTCACTGAAAGCTTCTGCTGTATATTTAGCAAAAGTACCATGCTTTGGCAGTGAGAACCAGTTGTGGCACCAGTTTAAAAAGTTTGCACATGCCTTATAGTGGCAGCTCTTTTAGTGCAGTACTGATGCCCACAGTGCTGCTTGACCTCACCTGAGCAGGTGCTTGGCAGCAAGCAACCTCGTTATCCCAGCTCTCTGGTGGTCGTTTTCTTTTCTTTCACAGAATTGCAGATCTTCATTAACACAAAGCACCAACGCCCCAGCAGATCAGCAGCCCAGAATGCCCTGGCTCTCAGTATCAGACCACTAGAGGCCACACTCAGCTCGCTTGCTACCTTTGCACCAACAGAGACACGACCCTTCCCATTAAAAGCAGGGCTTAATGACTGGTGGAAGGTACAAAGCAGAGGCAGCTCTGGATATTGCAGGATAACACTAATTTGCACCTGGGTCACATGGCTGAGATCTGAGCAAGAGGAAAACCTTTGCTTGCCCTCACTGTTATCATCCCACCCCAGCTCCTGGCCTACCCTGCCATCCTAAGGGCATTTCACTTCCCCCAGCCCAGCAAACCCCACGGGTATCCTGCCATCCCCCATGGCAGCCCACTGCCCATAGCAGGGATTCTGGGACAGCCCTGACCTTAATCCAGTAGGTGAGCGTAGGTAAGACACTCTTTTAGAGAGGAGCCCTGCTGGAATAAAGCAGCAGGGAAGTGGTCCTAAACATTTGCTTTGGATATCAAATGGTACTTGAAAGCGAGATTATTCCTCACCATCTTCCCTTGCTTTTTTGGGGGGTATCATAGAATAGTCTGAGTTGAAAAGGGCCTTTAAAGGCTATCTAATCCAACCTACCTGAAGTAAGCAGGGGCTTTTTCAACTAGATCAGGGTGCTCAGAGCCCTGTCCAACCTGACCTTTGATGTTTCCTGGAATGGGGCATCTACCACCTCTCTGAACCACCTGTTCCAGTGTTTTCGACCTTCATTTTAAAAACTTCTTCCTTACATCTATTCTAAATCAACCCTCCTTTATTTAAAACTGTTACCCCTTGTCCTGTGCTGAAGCCCAGCACGTGCTCTGAGGTGACCTTATTGTAGCCTTTCAGTACCTGAGGGGACCCACAAGACAGCTGGAGGGCATGCACTGATAGGACAATGGCTTTAAACTGAAACACAGTAGGTTTAGATTAGATGTGAGGAAGAAATTCTTTACGGTGAGGGTGGTGAAGCACTGGAACAGGTTACTCAGAGAAGTTGTAGATCCACCCCTCCCACTGAAGCTGTGGATGCCCCATCCCTGGAAGTGTTCAGTGGCAGGTTGGATGGGGTTTTGAGCAACATGGTCTAGTCAAAGGTGTCCCTGCCCATGGCAGGGGGTTGGAACGAGATGAACTTTAAGGTCCCTTCTAACCCAGGCCATGCTATGCTCATTCTTTATTACTTGGGTAACAGGAGGGCTGCCAGCACTGTACTACAATGCATCCCACACAACCTTAAAAAAGAGGGAAAGGTCTTTTGTCACATGCAGACAAACTACTCATATTTGACTCAGCCTGTGGCCCCACCACCCTAGACATAGCCAGGGGCTTCCCCAGCCAGTGCTAAAGTGGTGAGAACAAGACCAAAACAGCAGTGACAGGGCAGAGCTGGGCCTCTGAAGAGTTGGAGCTGTTGCAATGGTAGAATGGCAGAGCACATCTGCTAACTCGAGAGGACAGTGGGCACAGGTGGAAAAGCCCCGAGGGCCCAAGCACTGACCAGTTACGGAAGTAGCTTTTGGTAGCATGGAGATCCACAGCTTGAACGAAGTCACAGCAATGTGATTCGGACAGAGCATAACTGGAATGCATCATCATAGGTTTTTCCTGTCCTTGTATTCTTCCTCAGTCATCCACTATCCATCACTGCTGCAAGTCCACAAGCTGGACCTTTTGATGAAGTCTAGATGTCCTCTTTTAGCTTTTTTGAAAAGGATCCAGAGCAAAACCACAAAGTGGATAAGGCCATTCTGGTGCCTGCCTCCAGGGAGTTCTTTAAATCTCCTACACCCTTTTCATGGCCACACAAGGCTAAAACACAGCCTGGATTTAGATAAGATAATGCAAAAAAAAAAAAAAATCAACTACCTGACAGGTGCTGAGAGAAAAATGATTGTTAAAACCTGGTTTCTTTGTGTGACAGAGAATGCTCATAAGGAAGAGTAAGTGCTGAAGTTAATGGGAGACAATGAATGGAAATGGCACTTAGCATCAGCCATTTCAGCATGCAACGAGGAAAGACTGTTTAATTAAAAAGGGGCTTATCAATCTAAGTTGAAATTTATTATTGGACAACGCATAAATGGACTTATGTTGCCAACACACTCTTACATCCTACAGTTGCATTTTGATCCATCTAACAAGCTTCTGAACATACATTGTAAAGTTAATCAAGCACCAAGTACACAGTTTCACATTCTGTTATTTTCTGTAACATTTCAATTAAGGACCGTCTTGGGCATTTTAAAATCACTATGTGAAGAATTCTGTGTTTTGGTTTGATTAATAATACAATTTATTTTCATGGAGTATCTTCCAGCATTAAACCTTTATGTTCATTTAAAAAAATACCCAAGAGTATTCCACAATACTAGATTAAAATATTGTAGAATGTTCTTATTACCAGGGTAAGATACACTATATGGAAGCTATTGCTATAGGTTAGGGGTATTTTTCTCATTAAAGATGTTGGAAGGGTTTAATTTATTATAAATTACAGAGAGCTCAAGCACACCAAGGAAAAACATTAGAGACGCAAAATATCCAGATTTCTTTCAGGTATGTTAAAAGAGTTCCATGTCTCACATGTTCAATTACCCACTCCACCTCATATGTTTAAAAATCCCATGACAGCCTTGATATATCTTATGATAAATATTTGGGGAAGGGGAACAACAGCAGCGAACTCAAATTCAGTTTCACAAAACACATTGCAGCAGAACAATTGTGTGGGTAACAAGCAACACTGCCTACAAAGCTCAAAAGAGCACATGCCATGGGAAGGACACAAAAGTTTAAAATATTAAATATACTGTAAGGTGGGAATGAGATAGAAGCACAGCTAAGGCCAGGAAAAGAAGAGAAAGGATGTGCTAAGCAGACAAAATCCTGTGTGCCTCTACCAGAAAACCAGGATGTGGCTTTTTTACAATAAACTCTACTTCCAATTACTTTCCAACAGCACTAAGTCAGTCCACAGCCAGGATCCATAAGACACCTGCTATCCTTTGTGGTATTACCTGTTTTAACTTATTCTCAAGCCTTACCACTGAGGCATAGTTCTCACGCTCTTTCTCTCAGGTCAGGACATATTTTGCATTTTACAGAGCAGCCCTGCAAGCTTTTCCATCAGCCTCCAGTCCCACAGACCGGATCCACATGGTGAGGCCAGGCAAGGCCTCACAGGTAGCAAGGCAACCAGAAGGGCTACCAGAAAGTACCTGGCCCAAGCCCTAACACCTGCTTGCTCTTCTGTTCTGGAGCAGTGCAACAAATGGACATGCATCATGTCTCTGCCAGTCTCTAACTTCCAGAGGGCATCTAAAACCTAGAGCCTGTCTAAACGGCTGCTTAAGGTCACACAGTTCCCTCGATAATCCTTTCTTTCCCACATTCCAAAGCTGAGGGAGCATCTCACTATGCATTGTCTCCTTCTGGGCAGGCAGCATTCTGCCAGCATAGTGCCAACCTGAGTCAAGTGCAATCCTCCTTCCTGCTGACCCTCATGTGTCTTGAATCAGGGCTGTTAAATTCTCATAACACTTAGCTGAGCACTACCTGCCTGTCCTCTAACTGGGTAGCAACAGGTACAGCCCAGGAAAGTAGGGGTTTTCAGCCTGAGTTTAGTGGTCACAAAGTTATCTTTAAGGAGTGCTTTGCTCTTGAATTTCTACCACTTTATCCACTCTTCCCCAAAAAGTAAAACCCGCAATTCCTGCAGCAATACAGTCTTACAAATCCTGATTTCTTTGGGTTTGGGGATTTTTTGGTTTTTTCTTTTACTTTTGCGTGAGCAACTTCACTCTCCTACCATTACCAGGGTGCTGACCTCTTTAGAAGTTTAAGGAAAGAGTAGTTTAGCTCATGGGGGAATCTGACATCATTTCCAATTCAGTCAAATTTTCCGTGGGGCATTTGAGCTGATTACTCAGTCTGTACTCTACTTCTTGTGATGTTTCTCATTCACAAGTTAGGGCTGAAACCTCCCTATTGAGTTCTGTCACCAGAGATACTTGGAGGCACACCCTCTAAGGCTTTAAATCTTTAACAAACTAGTTAGGAAACCATGATCTGAGTTAGCTAAGAAGGTCTCCTCCTTCCTCCCTTTGAAAAGAAAAAAAAAATTAAAAATATTTAGCATGTTTTCTTCTTTCCCTGAAAATAGATTCAGATTTAAAATCGGCTACAAAAAAACATTTTAATATCATCCATTTCTGGCACATCCTTTTACATTGCATGTGATATCCCAGTCCTTCGTGCAAGGCGTACTCACAGACAATATTCTGGAGAACATAAAGCATGCCTTGCTGGCATATTTGATGGTATCTTTAGCTGTTACTTGCTCTGACTCCACTGAGAAACCAGAGTGAAACAGGGAAGTGACAGCTTAGAAAAAACGCTCAACCAGCTCATTATTTTTCTTTCACAACCAAAGGAAGTTTCATTCTGTGGCAGAAAGAGGTTTTGCCCTGTAAAGATACACTTCATTTCCATATGCCAGCGGTTGTTCTCTATGGCTCTGGTAGAGCTACACAGACAACAGGAATATTGTGGCCCAAAATGATTAAGGTCGTTGTTAATGACACATCCCACCCTTCACCCACAGAGCTATGCAAAAGCTTCTAAAACATGAGGGAATTACTTTCTTATTCTTTAAACCAGGAGAACCGAGAAGGCAGAGCTACAATAAGAGAAAGCATAATCTACCAAAAAGCTCACCTTTTCCCTAGCCCCACATTTAAGCAGAACCACCTGTTCTCTTCTCCCCAGCCATATTTACTTTCTAATTTTCCTTTTTCAGTCATTTATACCCTTTCAAAACACTCAGGAAAATTTATTTAATAGCTTCCAGTAAGTCATACTCCCAACAGTAAAACCTCTACATACTGGTGAGTTCAATTTTTATCCAGCCCAACAACTTTTAACAATACACAGTCTCCTGCTTAATACTGCACTGAAAGAGCACATAAAAAGTACAAACAGTACCTTTACTGTCTTTTTATCAAAACATCTAAGAACAAGAGCTGAAAAAGCAGTCTTTATGAACAAATGGTCTAGCAAACCTCACACAGAATATGTATGTGCTTATATTACTCTTTACATTTAACTGTGCATAGCCAAAGAAATAAAAGTGTCTTCTCTTCGGGATAGAAGCTGCAGAAAAGAATCTACCAAAGAAAGGCAGAGCCTGTATTCATGGATCTGCAGTACTAAGTTCAATTAGTCTGATTTTCCTGGGTCTACTCTAGATAAAGCTTTCCCAGGAAACTGCACTTATATTCCAAGTGATAAAGGAGAAGGAATTTTGGGACCTGCTTTGAATTTTCACCTAGATGCAAAAACATTTAACTATCTATTTTATACTATGCAAGGCAGATGCCGAAGTAACTCTGTTATCATGGCTTATGGAATTCTGTATCCTACTCCCTGCTAAAGTTTTGACAGAATCGAAGCTAGATATTTTAACAAAGAGCAACCAATCTGAACAAGATTAAATATTAAATCTCAACCAAGTCACATTAAAGATTTCCTGTCACCTAAACACGTAGTAAAAAGTTCATAAAAGCCATTAAGACAGAGCCATAATTATAGTCAATATTTATTTAAACAAATGCCTGCATTTATAGAGCAAGTACTGCATACTTTAGAATGAGGCATGTGTTTCCTAGTAACTGACTTTCCACTTGCTGCTATCAGGCATCCAGACACATGACACCTATTTGTGACTGAGACTTGTTTGGTTTTACAAGGTTTAACAGCTCTATCATTCGTTTTACATTTTATGCTTCCATTTCTTTTTTACCTGTATGAGGTTTTTTTAAAAAAATCACAAAAAGGAATGTGTCTGTGCATATATACGCACACAAGTGTTAATAAATACAGAAATGTATACAAGCATGCACCACTCCCCTGTATATTTGTACTTGGGTGCAATTGTACATGTGTTCTGTCTTATGTTAATTTAATACTGCTGCATCATCTCTTATACAATCTGAAGAATGATTGGGAGAAATACTTTTCCAACTTTTTAAATTTTTTTGCCAAGTTTTCCATTTTAGCTGGATGTACAGAACTTCAAAGAGGAACTTCACCAAACAGATTCTGTTCCTGCCAGGTTATTTGAGATGCATGCTAATAAGCTGTCAGTATCATTGATTAAAGCTACTCTACCCAATAATTTTTTACTTGAGCTTCAGGAGCATTTCTGCAAAGTTCTTTGAATCTGGTCTGTGTAAGAGGATTCTACTTCAAGTAGTATTAGATGCTATCTCTACTTGGGTTTCCGTTTTTCAAATATACCAGTAGTATGGCTGTAAAAATACTCCCATATAGCCTGATTTATTAAAATAATCAGCTCAACTCGGAATTATATGCACAGTTTTCTTCTCCCAGTAGTCACAGAAGACTCTTCTAAGATCCTTAAAGAAGATGCTGCTCCTTTGCAGAGAACACATGAAAAGCATCACTGCAGCTCTCTTTCCTCCTTGTTCTCACTCCTTTTTTCTTGTGTGGGTATGTCCTGGCCCCTGCAACATCTCTCCTGCTCCTGGTCTTTCCAAAACGAGCTTCACCTCTCCTCTTGCACCTTACATTCTTCCTGCTTAGGAAGAATTGCTGCTTCAGTTTCTTCCCCTCCCTGCAAACCTACTGTCCTCTTACATTGCTCCCCCTCCTTACAAACGTCCCCACAGTGAGAAAACATTCGCATCACAGCCTGCCATGCACGTGGCAACTTCTTCCTCTCATTTAGATTTAAAAGCCAAGCACAGTTAAAAACTGTTCTGTGTGTTAAAGGAGGCTGACTGATCCCTTTAAAAACATGATCAGTGGTCAGAAACCAAAAGACCCCCAAATGACCAATTTAAGACTCCTTGTGTCTTGTAGAAAATTGAGATAGGGTGCAAGGACATCCAGGCAAGGCAAGCAGCTGAGTTCAGCTGCCACAGTCACAAAATATTCTGAGTTGGAAGGATCATCAAGTCCAGCTCTTAGCCCTGCACAGGACATCCCCAAGAGTCACACCATGAGCACTGAACTGAGTGTTCATGAGTTTTTTTGAGGAATTCCAATCAGAAAGGTGTTGAGAAACAGCAAAGATTTTTCAGAAATATTTTAGTACAAGGCAAGCTAAATAAAGTGGCCACATGATGCCAGCATTGTCTGGGAAACAGGAAAAAATTCCATTCCCAAATTATGTGGATTAGTTTCTTTTTCCTTCTAACCATGTTTTTTAAAGTTTTCTTTAGTGTGCACACATGCACCCTTTCACGTCTCATTTTGCTGCAGCCTTTTCATCAAGACTTTTTACAGCCTGCTTGAATCACCCCATGAAGAGCATGAAACCCTCCACTTTTTATTCTTCCAGTACTACAGAGTTTCAGCAAAACTATTCTTAGCCATCTCATGACTCTCACCCCCTTCACAGATTGTTTCTCCTTTCTGCTTTACATACCAGGCATCAACTCAAACTTTCTGCTTTTACGTACGAGGAAATCCCACAGAATGATGTGTTGCCACCTCACTGCTTGGATTTGCTTCTAGCATAAGTCTGACTGAACATTCAGGTCGTTACAAATTCTGATCTGGATTGCGGGAAAGAAGAATATAAGGATAGTTTTTTTCCTCCAAAACAGAGTTCGCCTGCCCACCACTGTTTCTCAGTTCAAAACTGCCTTGCAAAAACATCCAAAGTATATTCTTACTCCCTTCCATGAGACCTTGCTTTCAGCTTTGAGAAACTTTTACACACTTCCATAATTTTTCCTTAAATGTTGAAAACCTTCAGAAAGAGCATAGAGCTAGAATCATAGAAGCATTTAGGTTGGAAATGACCTCTAAACATCATCAAGTCCAAACATTAGCCCAGCACTGCCAGGTCCACCACTAAAACATATCCCTGAGTGCCACATTTACACATCTTTTAAACACCTCCAGGAATGATGACTCAACCACTTCCCTGGGCAGCCTGTTCCAGTGGCTGACGACCTTCTTCATCAAGAAATATTTCCTAATATCCCATCTAAACATCCCGTGGTGCAAATTTAGGCCATTCTCTTTCATTCTATCATTTGTTACTTGGGAGAAGAGGCCAACCTCCACTTCTCTACAGCCTCCTTTCAGGTCGTTGCAGAGAAAGATAAGGTCTCCAGGAGCCCACTGGCTGAGCCACACTCTCTGCTTCTAGCAAAGCTAAGTCTTTCAATAATTTGTCCCCTCTGCTCTGAGACCACAACGTAAAGAATTCTGAAGACATTTTTACACTGTTCAACAGAGGTCTTTTTTTTTTTTTTTAATAAAAATGAAAGAGACTAAGCACTTCTGGTTTTTACAGTGATATCCAACAGATAGAGACTTTTCCCCCCAAAGCTTTTTATTTCTCTGTGTATATGTCCAGACTTTTATAAGAACAGTTTCTAGGTGGAAGAGTTCCATCTTACATTTTTTAATGCATTTGAGATACACTGATTGGCAGACCAGCTGCATACTTTGACCTACCCAAATAAAGTCACTCTAGGGTCTGAAGCTCTAACTTGAACTCCAGCCAGAACAACACTTGCCTCTCCTCCCTCACCCCTCAACAGCGCCTTGCTTTGCCTGCCTTCACTTCTCACAGTGGTGCACTGAAACAGAGCAGAAGTACGCACACACACCTGCTCTTCTCAGGGCAAAAAAACTAGAACAGAGAAAACCAGAACAGCAGCCTTTCATATCTCACATGTTTTAGAGGAGAAATACACAACACCCAAGGTCAGACATATCAGGTACAGATATTTTTCACAAGGATAAAAACTTCCCTTTGAAAATCTTCAGCAGTGATTAACTGGAGTCTTTATTCAGCTAGACCTGCCATATAACCCTGGTATTCAACACTCCTCATACCAAGTAAAATATTTCCAATGGCTCACAGCCATGCTGATCTCAAGACTCACATCCTGGCACAACAAAAGTTGATCCCTATTACCTCAGACTCTGGGGAATTGTGTCAATGCAGATTTCAAAAGTGCATTCAAATTCCCTTCACAGAAACAGAAGGATGAGTAAAGATATATTTACCTGTTTCATTTCCTCATTATATCCCGCAGAGCCTTAACAAAAGAGGTTATTTCAAGGAGGAAGGTGCTAAAGAGAGCTGGCCAACAGCAGCCTCCAACACTCTCAACCTGTTAGCCCACCATGAGAGGGCGAAAGGCATCTGCTTTGGTGGAAAAGCCGGAGCTTTAACCCAGCTGGATCTCATTCAGTGTTGCCACTAACAAGGACCAGATGAATTCAGATAGAGCTCTTTGTGCAGAGTCTACTCTGGAAGCTCAGCATCCAATGAGGTGGAAGAGCTGGGCTAAGTGACACGAGGCAGGAGAGGGCCAGGCCTGGGTACTGTTCATTATCAGGACCCTCCCCTAGATATCCCACCAGTATTAGTAAAACATAACAGCACAGCTGCTCCTACCTCTTTCAGACAGACTGATGAGAACAAGAGTGATGTCCATGCCCTGACCACCACCCCACAGGTGCCAGCTTGCAACTGGGACTGAATCACAATCCTTGGAGGCTCTGGGTGCCGCAGTGCCAGACTACTCATTGATCTCAACTTTACACAGTGCTTTGGAAAGCTGCATTGTTTCCCTGCAGCCCCACCATTTCTCAAAAAAAACGAGTTAGCATGCCCCATTTCCACAGTTCTGCAACAGGCAGTGTACTTTCCAACGAATGAATGACATCTGCCCTGGAGGCAGATCCCACCTCTCCTGGAGAGGCCCAATATACAATTATGCCAGAGCCAGGCAATAATGCCAAAGCCTTTGTGTTCTTGGCCACTGCTCATCGTTCCTTCATATCAGAGTACGCCCAACAGCTCTTCCACAAACATTTTTTTTTTAAGTTAAAAACACAAATGACATTTAGCTTTCACATGCTGAACGTCTTCTGCCCCAGAGGTACGTGCTGTGAAATTGGGGCACTTCCAGGAAGATGGGAAGACGACCAGTTTGTTCATGATACAAGAATCCATCACAACTTTATTAATTTCATGATAAATAAGGCATCTCTGCTATGTGATTTACCTAGGCATTCTTGGTACAACATTTAGAGCATTTGAAACAACTTCACCTTTTAAGAAAACTTTTTAAGTGTTGTGCGAGGGAGGAGGGTGGCTGTTCAAGCAGGCTGGATGATCCTGTTCCACATCAGAAATCTGAAAAAGTGACATAATTGAAGCATCTGGAGAGTATTACAATCACTTGGGGTTCACTGTCTAGCTCCCAGTACCACATAAAGGAAGCTGCCAGTTAAGTACAGAAAAAAATGGTTTTGCATCAAAAGATGCATCACTATAAAGATCATAATACACAAGTGTCAGCTTCTGCCTTTTATTCAGACAACGAAGAGAGCAGAGAGCCTTTCTTAATGTGAAAAGTTATATGCTTCTGTCAGAAAGACAGCAAATTTGAAAGTCACAAAACAAAAAATTTGTAACACTGATATTCTTTGTGTGAACTGAATTCAGTTACACCTTACAAGATGTATATTTGGTTATTCTAAAAATCCCAGAAATGCAAATTAAGTATTGCAAGAAATTTCAGGTGATTTTTTGTTCCCTCTTACTAACATCAATTGTTGAAGCAGATACAGCTCTGCACCCCCGTTTTTCTTTTAATTTACAAATCTATTCCTTTATAAAGGAGCTAACTGCAGAATTTCCAGTCTTCACTGAATGATATATAAAACTCTATAAGCTGATAAAATGCTGATCCCCAGTACTAAAGGATTCACTCTTACTTCAAGAAGAAACAGGGGAAAATAACAAAAATTTCATTTTACAACTGAGATCTTTTTCTTATCCGTAAAGCTAAATAATTTAAAATATTCATATATTGGCTACATTATGGCTTTCAGCAGCACTGAAATGGAGAATACTCAGAATGTAGTTGAAGTGTTTTTCTAACAATTACTTTGGTCCAGATAGAAACATACTGTTATATGTTTAAGGTTATGGCAAGCATCTGTCTTCCGTTACACACAAGGATTTATTTGCTGTGTATCTTTTCATACAGCTATGTGTCAGCTGGCTATTTGTTCACACTATGTTGACACTGGAAGAGAGTTAAGTGTCCCTTGTCATATCATGGTATTGCCTCAGTCTCCTGGCAAAGATGCCTAACAAAATATCTGCCAAAGCAGCTTTGCAGGGTCTCTGGAAACTACTTCACTTCCATAAGTGAGTTGGCAAATCTTTGCTAGTAGAGCCAGAGAATGTAGATATGTCTGTTTGGACTCCTACCTGAGTTCATGGCAGAATTCGTTTAGCTTACAGCATTGCAGGAGCTGGGACATTTGTTTGTGCATCACTTAGCACAGCGAGCTCCCAAATCTATAGTGCGGAGCAGCAGCAACATCTAAGAGCAGAGGTTTCCTCTTTATCTGTCCCAAAGCCCACCTGAAGGCACTGCATCATCTGCAATAGTGGGCTTCACTGAACCACTTGTACAGCCCATGGCCAGCCTGCATCAGAGCCAGGAGCTGAGCCTCCTGTCACTGCCAACCTAGCTCTGAGGGTTGAGGACACAAAATGAGGGAGAAGGGAAGTGCGAAACATTGCACTGTCCATAGAGGTTATTTGCTACTTAAAACCCTGACTCATGGGGAGTTCCACATGAAGGCAGAGAAGACTGTAAAACCACATAATCACATAATATTGTAAAAACCCTGAACAAGGGCATGACAGAAATTCTTGGGTGACTTTCAGGAAGTTACTGTGACACTCCCTCACAAGGGGGACAGTAACATGCACACCTACCTTGCTCTGCCTTCCACCACGGTGCCCGTTTACACGGCCACTCCTGGAGAGAGGACAGGGTCCAGACAAACTAATGCAGCTCTTCAGGTGTTCTCACCATGACACTGCTGGGAATTCTTGCCCAGAAGAGTTTCCAATCCTGACCTTCAAGTGAGCTCCTTATGACCAACATGCACACAACGCATGGACAAGCCAGGTTTAAACAGTACAGCTGCGTGAGGCTCCACGTTTAAAAGGGCTCCATCTCTCCCAGATGTATCCAGGCCACAAAGTACCAGCACAATTTCTCCCCCCTACCATGTGCTAGGTAACACAAGCACGCACATGGCGCATCTGCTCTGCCTGGAGCTACCTGGACAGACAAGATCATCTGCCACTGGGAAGGGTGTGTTTTCACTCCAGAACTAAAATCAGATAATATTCTCATCGTGGCTGAGCAAGCACACAGATTTGTGTATTTAGGTCCCACAGTATGTTCATCCAGCACTGAAGCATTTTGACTGTCATGCGTTAACACGGGGAATGTGTCTCTTAGCCATGAATGTGCTGACACTGTTCAAGAGAATTAAGAGGCAGTATTGATTATTCCCGCCAGGATCAGTTGTTGTGACTGGCAGTAAATCCAATCAGATTCAAACTGTGACTTGGATACCCTGAAGCATGACCCAGTTATTTCAAGCTCAGACAGAATTTGTTTGTGTGACTTATATCTCCACCATTTTTGTGACTGTGCTTGCTGGTACGGCCATGTAGCCACAGCTGCTGGCCCAGGAGCCCCCGAAAAGAATAAGATACCCTGGAGCCATACTACCACAGCATCATGTGGGCACACCACTTGCTCGTACACCCTCCTACCCACCAGCCATGCAGCAGGCAAACTGGCCAGTCTCAGACTGACGCAGCCAGAAGGACTTTGTTCGCAGTCAGCAGCAGTGGAGTAGTCCAGGTGATGTAACAAGAATGACACTGTAACCATTTTATGTGGGTGCAAAGTATTTCTTGTTCCTAGTAACAGCCGTGTCTCTGCTTGGTTTGGAGCAGCCAAAAGAGACCCCTGAGCCAAGAGAGCCCCAGGCATCCACATGGCTCATGCCTGGCTGGGATCCAAAAGCCATCCAGAGTGTAGACCAGCTCCCCAGAAGTGCCTTGCTGAAACAGCAGTGCCTCCAGGGCCAGCACCAACTCCTGGAAAGCCAGCCAAGGCATCTCTGCACACATGGCCCCATCTTGCCTGTCACGAGGCAGGCCTTGTCCTGCATTAGATGTATGACACAATAATTCATGAATCATGACCTCTTCCTGAAGGGTATGGTCATGGACAAGCCTACAATATTTAATTTGGAGTGTCTCCAGACCATCACTGGTGAACTTTTTGTTAAGAGGTAATTGGTGGCTGTTGGAACAGCAAATCCCCCAGAGCCCCACCAGCACACAGCACCGGGTGGATATAAAATCGGGCATGACCTGCCAATGCGGCCTTGCAGCCTAGAAAGTCAACCATGTCCTGGGCTTCATCAAAACTGTGGCCAACAGGTTGAAGCAGGTGGTTCTGCCCCTCTGTCCCACTCTTATGAGACCCCTCCTGCAGTGCTGCATCCATCTCTGGGGTTGCCAGCATAAGAGAGGCCCAGAGGAGGGTCACAGAGATGATGCAAGGGCTGGAACATCTCCCCTGTGAGAGAGTTGGGGTTATTTAGCTTTTAGGGAAGAGAACGTTCCAGGGAGACCTTATACCAACCTTCTGGTACCCAAAGGGGGCCTAAAGAGAAGACTGGAAAGGGCTCTTTATCAGGTAGTGTAGTGATAGGATGGAAAGTAACAATTTTAAATTGAAAGACAGAGTTTCAGATTGGATGTTAGAAAGAAAGCCTTGACTGTGAGGGTGCTGAGAACTGATTTGCCCAGAGAAATTATGGATGCCTGGAACTGGTTACCCGGAGAAATTATGGATGCCCCAATCCTGGAAGTGTTCAGGGCCAGGCTGGACGAGGCTTTGAGCAACCTGGTCTAGTGGAGGGTATCCCAGCCTATGGCAGAGGGGGTTGGAACGAGATGATCTTTAAGGTCCCTTCCAACCCAAACCATTCTATGATTCTATGGCATTTGCTCCTTGTGGAGAGCAAAGGAGGAAGCAGAAGTGCTGACTTGGCCAGGAAAAAAACCCAACAAAACTGATGTTGGTCACTTCTTGGTCAAAGATGGAATTTTCTTTTAAGTCGTAGTGAAACCAAAGTGTGCTGTGTGCATCAGTCATATCAGCCACACATGTAGTGAGACAAACAGCAAAATCCTTCAAAGACCTTCCGGTCCTACTCCCCTCACATCCACAAATACACATTCTCTAAATCAATATATACACTAGCTTCTATGCATGAGATTAGTAAACCATTAAATATTTTTGATTTTAAGAAGTAATGAAACAATAAGTAATAAAAGTCGTTCTGCGCTTAATACAGACTTTCCCAGTAGGGTAGTCACATTTTCTTTTGGAGTAGTTGCTCCAACTGACATTTTTTTCAGTTCAGGATTGAGCCATCACAAATAACAGCCTAGAAATTTGCTCTACCAGTGAGTGGAGCTCCTTGTACAAACTACATCGAAAGCAAATTTCAGCTGGTGTTTAGAGTAAAACTCATTCCTATTGTCATAAGTATTTACCCCTCACATTATCTGTTCTGAGAAATATCAAAATTGTCATTACAGCAGATGTTTAGGGGTTTTTAAATTGATTAAGTGAAAATCCTAAAAAAAAGCAATCTATTCCTGCTGGTTTTGTGGGTATGAGTTGGTTGACATCAGCCTGCAAAAATTAAGATTTGTGATACTCTCCGCAAGGGCTGCACAGCAACCGTGTTTGTTGTCTGTAGAAGGCTGGATTCTGGCAAGCTCACGCACACTTTCACACCCCGGAGGAATGGACAACATCCATACGCATACAGCCCACAGAGGCAAAACAGATGTTTAAAATCATGGTGTCATGTCAGAGACATTCCCCACAAGGTGAAGTACTGCCTCAAATAAGGCAGTTAAGCAATGCAAAGCTCCCTTGCGCCATCACAAGAGGCCCAGATGAAGCCTTCTCTTCCCCAGTGACACGGCAGTTCAGGTCTGCCCCAGCAGAGGAAGGGGCGCTGAGTCTCACTGAGCACCTCCACGTCTGCCCCCCGGTTCCTTCCAGCCCCACTTCAGATTCTGTGCAAAGGCCCATGTCCCAGCAAAACTTGAGTCAAGAGCACTTCTAAACATTTCACCTGCTCTTCACATCACCCCAATGGAAGTGGCTACATTTAATGGTCAAAATGCTGAAAGCACAATTTTCTTAAAACCAAGGAATAACATGAAAAAGTGCACAGACATGCTCAGTGCTAAAGCCTGTGAAAGAATCCCAGTCAGGGAAATCACTTGCAACTCTATCACAGATATAGACGGCTACAAATCACAACAGAGATGATAATTCAAAAACAAGTCCATGAATAAACTTAGTTTTCTCCAAAATCTTTCCATAATGATACTTTGGCATTCAGAACCCAACGTCTTTTTTTGGTAGAAGACTTAAAAATATATCTAAACTTCAGTATGTCCATCAAGCTGTTCCTTTGAACAGTCACCTTAAGAGCACTAGGCTTTGAGCTTCTTCTCTGACACTGTGACAAGGAGGAGGCATGGATAAATTCATGAACTCAAAGTGGGCAGGAAAAAAATAAAGAAATTAGATATTAGGGTTTTCTTCATCAGTCAGTTAAAAAGCTAGACTGTGCTTAATGAAAAAAATTTAGGATAGCATCCCATTTTAAGCAATTACTGAAAATAAGATAAAGTTTGCAATCCTGTGGACATCAGAAAGGGTTGTATCCAGCCGGTTCAGAATGCTTTAAAGCTCCAAGCAAAGCAGAGTATTTGTCTGGGCGTTTCAAAATGCCTGTAACTCCACCCCTGCAGACCATCTCCAACAGATCTGGAATGAAAAAAGGGGAGGTAGACAAAAAAGGTGAGAGGGAATCATAGTCTTTACTGAGCAGATATGAGCAGAGTAAGGGAGCACTTACCAGGGATCATCAGCATCCTGCCCCTGGGGTCAGGCACTCCTGGGAGCAGCTCCCTTGCATCCCCCAGAGCTCAACCTGTGCCCTCCCTCCTGCATCGTGTTCACACCAACCTCCCTAGCTTCTCACATGTGCTTCATCAGACTCCTGTAGCTCCCAGCCACCTATTACCAAGATAATTAAATATTATTACATTTAATTAATAAGTTCCCTCAGAAAACACACATAGGCGCAGGGTTTCTCCTGCAGCCCTGTATAGGTCAACAGATTATTGGTCTGGACTGATTAGACTTTCAAAACTTGCCGCCTGATGGGCTGTTCCTGGAAGGGCAGGAATAGGCAGCAGTTACGAGAATCCATGTCAGCAAAGCCATTACTTAACCTGGCACTGCTCACACCCTTGGCTGCCTGCCTCTGAGGTCCCTCCCTTGCCTGCCCTCCAACAACACCACCAAAAGGAAAAGAAAACAAAGGAAAATCCAAGAGGCAGCGGGCAAGAAGGCTTTGTGACCCTGAAGGTTCACTCATTGACCAAGTAAACACACTGGGAAAGGCTCTTTAGCGTAACCGACAGCTGGGGAATTATGAAGGGTCAGAGCGTAAGAGAAAAGCTTAGAGGCACAGTTTCTCACTAAAGAATGTGAACATGGGGTTTGGTGTGTTTTGTGCTTTTTGGGGTTTTTTTCCGCTCCTTCCTTCTGCACAGGGACCCAGTCCTAACCAAGCCAAAGCTGGTACAGAGATGTTAAAGTCATGATTCAGAAATACTGGTTTTGAAGTTCTTGGCTCACACAGAGATTTCCTGTGTGACCTTGGGCAAGTCATTTGTCTATACTGTACTTCAGCTTCTAATCCATAAGACAAAGACAATGCCTTACAGGCAAGTTATGAGGTTATTAGTGACTGCAAATAGCCATGATGATGAGAGGCAGAGAGGCAATCAGGCAGACAGGGAGATCCACCTCCTGCAGGATCTTGATCCCTTGGGGATTCTGTCTGAGATCAAACCTCCCACAACTAAAATGGCCACTGTCTAATTAACACTGATTTCCAGGCATGTTTCAGCCTCTCACACTGAAATTGCATTTATTATTGAAATATGACTAAATCAGAATAAGATGGACTGTGGGTTCCTCCCTACACAAAAAAGTTCTCCAGCTGCCAGGGAGAGAAAAGGCCTCATCCAGCTCTTTGGTCTTCACCTTCCCAACTCCACACTCACTTTTCAGACTTGCCTCTCTCCCTCTCCATTTCCCCTCCTGCTAGAAGGGATACGAACATTCATGATGTCCTGGTTATAAAGGGTGGTTAAATATTAAATTCTGCAGACTAGTGGGGAAGCAGATGCTCTCCAAGTCATTTTCAGGTTTAATATTCCATTCAAACTGCACAGCACTGTTTAAATAAAAGCACAGACAAATGGCCATTATCATGAATCTCTTGGGGGTCTTCCATGAGGGCCCCCACCTTGTCCAGAAATTCCTTGGCCCTCCAGAGTGTGTCGTAGTCGGTTCAGCATAGCTGTGGCACCAGAGCCCTCACCCACACCTGGAGCACAGTCACAGAGGGAGCCACACATCCTTAATAAGGATGCAGCTGATTTCTGGCCCAGGTGTGGTGCTGCCCTTCAGCCCCCAGCTCTGCAGCCGTGCCCTGCTCCAGGCATGAGAAGCACACCCTGGCAGAGCTGACTCCTCTCCAGCACTGAGGGGGATGCCTCTATTTTATTAAAACAACTGAGAAGTCGTTCTTTCAACAAAGTGCTTTGCTGAGTAAATTCTGACCTGCTCCAGTCAAGAAGAGGCTCTACTAATTTGTAGCTGCTGTGTTCTAAGCTTCTTTTTTTGTTAGTTCATACTGTACGATTACTCAATGGGCATGTTTATGGTGTTTTACCAAAAGAGTTATAATAAATGAAGTCATAAATTAGGAAGAATCCAGTAAGTAGTCGTTAATTAATAACTTCCATCCATTGCAGGTCTTTGACCTTTGCCCCCTTGAGCTGGAACCCTGAAAATAATCATATTTGCTTTCTCTGTTTCTGTTAGTTTTAGAAAGCATCCCAACTTGTGCTATTTATTTTTAAAAATTAAAACCAAAGTGAGTGAGTGGACTCCAGCCCTACAATCTAAAACATACAGTGTTCAGTGCTGACAAAGCATCCCATGCTGTAAGTTACTGCATCATGACTAATTTAACATCATTACTTCAATGATGGTGTTGACTGAGGCAAGAAAACATTATGCCAGGTTATAGAAGACAAGTACGTAAGTTAGAAGGTATGGCTGAAAACATTCCCAAGTGCAAAATGTCTTTCAGGTTTTGAAATCCCAGCCTTCACTTGACATTAAATCACTGATCACCCAGTTGTAAGGCAGAAAAAAACCTCACAGTAGCAATTCATGTGCCCGCTCTGAAAGCTTAGTAACTGATCAGGCTAACATTGAAATAATTATGGAAGATCTCACCAGAAACATAAGCACAGCACGTGAATTGCACTTGCATTTTCAAGAGAGCTTCATAACATATGTTGTTTACGTTTCTGTGCTGCCTAGAAGACCACAGTAGGAGCCACGATATGGTTGTATTTCAAACTTTCATATCCTCTTGGACAGCATATTTTAAATTCTTAGGCCAAGCTTTTGGGAGCAGCTAATGATTTTGCTGCCCTTCTTAATGTATCTTAGCAGGACACAAGTTGTGGGAGCCGAGTACCTGCTCTGTGGAAAGGGAGCTCTCTCTAACTGGAGTCATAGGAAGACCTAAAATTCCACGGCTAATTTTTGAAGATACACCAGCAGCACAGCATTGTCTTATTTAGAAGTCCAGAAAGTTGTGCATCTCTTTAGCTTCTTTTAGTCAAGAAGTCAAAAAANAACAGAAACCCAGAGACTTTGGCTTGGCTCATTCCTGTAGTGTTTGTCAGCGAGGAGGGGAGGAGTGCAAGAACTGGAACCGGCGCAGCACACAGGAGGTGTTGCAACAGCCAGCATTTCGGTGCCCCAGGCTCGCCCTGGCTCCCAAGCAGCTCCCGTACACACCGCGGTGACTCGAGTATCGGTCAGGGGTGGCGCAACCAGCTTCCAGTCTGGGCTCCATGAAGGGGTGAGGAGCGAGGGAGAATGGCAACAAGAGGGACTCAGGGGGCTCCCAGACACCGTGCTGACAGCGCTGTCAGGAGCCTGGCACAGGGGGAACAGCCTCGCTTCCAGTGCTGGCATGAGGCACCCTGTCCCCACAGCTGGCCAGCGACATACATGTGTACCCAGACTCTTCTATCACAGCGCTGTTATTCGCCGGAGTGGCTTTAGCAGGACAACTGTAGTTAGTAAACATCCTCTTCCCCTCTTTCACAGCGTTATCTCACCCTGTCAGGTCGTGTGTGGGCTCTACACTGCTACCTGCCATGGCAGGCTAAGAAAGCACAATTCCTCCTCCTGCCCCCATCTCCAGATCACAGACAGATAGAACGAGCCAAGTATGTGTCAGCAATAAACGAGGGTGATTAGGAACAGCATACCACAAGCAAGTGCAGGGTAACCCTTCAAAGACATGGGAACACCTCAGCAATTGAAACAAGATGCTAAGCACGAGGGCGACTTCTCCAGAAACAAACACAGGCTAAGGGGAACAAAACAAAACAACCCCAAACCAACAGTTCTGCCACTTGCTCTTGTGTTTACATCTCGGTTTGGATTTCAGGCTGAGATCATATTCCTAGGATAATGAAAGCCTTGGGCAAGCAAACAGCAGCAGGAGAGATTACACTGAAGAAGGGAGGAGGAGCACTTGGGAAATGGGAAGGAATAGAAATCTTTGTAAGCACAGGCACTAAAAAAATGTTCTCTTAAGCTATGTATGGCAAGTCTCACATGCCAGGGCTACATGCATTTGATAAGAGACAGGGTAATGGAAAGCCAAATCAATTCCTTTCTGCTCACACTTAGAGGGACAGAACTTCCTTGTAACTGCAGCCAAGCAGCACACAAAAAAGCTATTTCACACCTGTATTTGGTGTCTAGACCTGAAAGATTCATTTGCAGATCTGTGGACCTAGCAAATCTGCAAATTCAAAGTGGTTTTGAGGGTCAGTCCCATTCATGCTACTGTCCATGATTAACAGCCTGACTAGCTCAGCTCACTATCCAGAGTCACAGCTACAAAAATGCTTTGTCTTCCCTAGGCTCCTGCCAAGTGCTAACTAAGGCACATTAAGAGTAACCCTCTTTTGTAACAAAACCAAGGCCCAGGCTTCAAACACTTATTAAACTGGGCTGGTTTTGTCAGAAGGAAATAAAACTATAATTGCCCAGGAAGGGACATTATGTCTGTCCATAGCTACTACCAGTTCAATGGGTACAGGCAAACAATAGAGGTAGCTTGAATTAATTAACAAATATTCCTTTAGAAGCCACACTGACATAAATTATTTACCTCTTCATGGATGGATTAGAA
The DNA here is from genome assembly GCA_013397755.1 of Cnemophilus loriae. Lineage (NCBI taxonomy): Eukaryota > Metazoa > Chordata > Aves > Passeriformes > Corvidae > Cnemophilus > Cnemophilus loriae. The sequence continues at coordinate 2,027,984 of VZTF01000769.1, forward strand.
AAAACAAGGGCATTAAGGAAGCTGCAGCTGAGTCAAATGATTCACAAAAAATCAAGGAAAAAAAAAAATAAAACCTCACTGAAATTTTGCACAATATCAGTACAAGTAAAGGCACTTGCTGCCTGAAGAACACATATGGAAATGAGGAATAATCCTACCTTTTGGGTTAGGTTTTTGTTATCACCTGCTCTCTTAGCCAATAAGAGAATCAACATACAAGCACTCTCTTGGCAACAGCCATAGGGGCAGGTCCCATCAAATCTTTCTATCTCTGTCCCACCCCTCTAGACAAGAAAATGAAGATGTGATAAGAGATTTCCAGGCCTTTTATAACCCCAAGGAGGCACCTCAGAGCCCACTTAACTCTTCTTCACAGGCGATTCTCCCTTCTGCAGCACATTGATGAAACTATCCACAATCTCTTCCTATTTCCTCAGCCCTACTGCTGCCTCTCCCTCCCAACGAAGCCCAGATGGACCGCTTGGTATCATTCACCCCAGTTCCTTTAAAGAAGTGCTGGTGACTTACCAGCAAAGGGGAATACATTGGAATAATGGGAAAGAGAGCCTGGAAATACTCAGCCCTGCAGAAAAATCTCGTGGAATTAAAGATGGAGCCATTTTGTCTGAGCTGGATGTGGGTCAGCCTCCACAAGCTGTATCCCGTGTTGCGGGAGTCAACAAAGCCAAGTCCATTGACTCCAGTGGGCACTGAATCCAGCTCCAATGGAGTACGACCAAAAATTAGCCTGTTTCTTGATACATACTACCATAATTCAAAGAGCAAAAGCTTTCCAGTCCACGGTTGGTTATCATTTCTGCTTTCCCCCATCTCTCAGACTTTGAACTAATGGACAGAGTAATTAGCGTGGGTTGGAAGGAGAAATCTGCTAGCAGTGATGTGTACCCACAAACACACATGCTCACGCACACTGAATGAACTGATGGGGCTTAGCAGCATGATGATAAATACTGAGGCAGACAGCTATGACAAAGCAGTTTTTCATGTTATCCTTAAAAAATAAACAGAACTTCCAGGTACTGTGTGTCATATCAGATGTAGAAAACAAAGTTACTTGTGACTAAAGTTCATGTCCACTAACTGGAAAGCAGTAATAGTCAGCCACACCTGAAAACTGGGCTGGAGAATAAGATGCATAAAAAATTACCCACAGGTTCTGGTACACCTCTGGCAAATATCAAAGGTCTTATGATTGTTACTGTTTTTCTTAGCAGTGCCAAGTATCATGCAATTAAGACAATCTGGACTCTCATTAAAACAAAATTAAGTTCCCGGAGCTCAGAAGTGCTTCAAAGCGTGTATCTTTTAAGAATCAAAACCAAAGGCAAGTGAAACCTGAGTTGGTAAAAACATGTATGTTCAGATCAGTTTTAGAAGCTCAGCTGCTAATTTGTCTCTGTGTGTGTCGGTGTTAGAAATACTGGATTATGGTAGCACTGTGGGATACACACTCACCACTGATAAAGCTCAGAGCTTAACATGGACATGAATGAGAAGGTGTACATAGAATCACAGAAGAGGTTGGGTTGGAAGACACCTTGTCATCTCTTCCAACCCCCTGCAATAAGCAGGGACATCTTCCACTGGACCATGTTGTTCAGAGCCCTTGAATGTTTTTGGGGGTGGGGCAACCTGTTCCAGCATCTCACCACCCTCATTGTAAAAACAACCTGCCAAACACTGAGGCCTAAATCGTTACAGAATTTCTTTTTCTAGCCCATAAGAACTGGACAATTGCAAGAAAACTGCCCCAAGAAGCATCATATTGGGAGTCCAGATGTGCTTGCATACTACTGGTTGGACATCCAAGGCATGGGTAAAGGAATACTGGAAAAAATAACAAGCCTACAACGTACTGATTGCTTAGGAGCTGTGAGTCAGCCAGCATGAAAATTGGTGTTAATCGGTATATGTGTAGAAGCATAAGCCCTAAACCAGGACAGCTAAATCCACTCTAATCTTAGGTTTGGTGCTACAAAGTGCTCATGCTTGCCCAATACTAAAAAGCTGCAATATTAATTGGAACAAGCCATTGTGCGCAAGCATTTTCCAGAACTCCTTGCCGCATACGGTCCATTCACTTTTCGAAAACCTCAGCCACGCAGTTTGCCGAAGCAAGACATCTGCCCACTCTGTCTCTGCTCTCATCAGTGTGACTCACTGGTGCTATGGAAGCCAAGGGCTCCATGGCCACTGCCAGATGGCTGTGTCATGCCCCGTGTGCTGGGTGGGCAGGTCTCTGTCCCCTCATCAGCTCCTCATGACCAGGCTCCTGGCACACCTCCCCTCGCACAGCCTGGCCCTGAAACACTTAAATTCAGGGAAGTTCTGGGAACAGAGAAGCAGACAGCCTGAGAGGTGGCTGGCAAAAAGCCAAGGACTCTTTAGTTTTGTTTCCAGTACGGATTTCTTTAGTTCAGCTCAAACACTGACACAGCCATTAAAAGCACAGAAATAGAAACTCCCTCTTGGGTCATCTTGTCCACTCTCCTGGAAGCCAGCTCAGAGAAGGACAGCATGGCCCATCTAACAGCTGTTGTATTTATTATTTATTTACTTTTTTTTTTTTTTTAAGGATTCACAGAGAATCAATCAATCAACACACAATGCCAGATTGGCATTGTTAATACTGTCTCCAGTCATTTGTCCAGTCTTCTGTGAAAATCCAGCCAAAAACGACCTCTTCCCCCAGGACTTTGCCCTCTAGGCTGTCTTCAATAAACACCTTCCTAAACTAAAACTTTGTTATTTGCGGTACTGAGGGTTACCTGTTTTCATATGTAATCTTCTGTGCTCCTAAACACCTTTCTCTTTCTTGTCAATGCACAGAGCTCTTGCCATCAGCAGCTTTTCATTATCTGGACCTGTGGAAACGCTATAACCCAGATAGGTCAGAAAAATAGATGATGAAGCACCACTATGTTTAGAAAAGTAACCTATCTTGGAAATTAAAAAAAACAACAAAACAAAAAAATCTGGAGATACAGAATGCAAACAGCCGTATTTCTACCTGGGAGACCTCAGCTGTGAGAGAGCACCAGCAGTAGTTCTGGTCAGCCTGGACATCTCAGTCCAAGGGACTCCGGGCAGGCAGGGTGCACACCTCTGGGATTTTGGGACACCCAGAGGCTCTGGCAGAGCAGCTGCAACTCCTCCTCTTGCTGCACTGTCAGAGGTCAGGAAACTAAAGAGCAGATGCACAAACTTACCACATTTTGGGGAGTCAACAGCAATATGCCCTGTTCTTGCTCCAGAAGACTGCAGATGAGAAGTGTTTCAGGGCGGCAGTTTGGATCTGCCACCGAACTCGCTCAGAGCAAAGACAGATGTCACTCCTTGGGGTGACTGCAGCAAAGACACACTGTGAGGATTACACACTTCCACCTGATGAGACTGTTGGGCCCTGTTACCACCATCTTATCACAAAACAACTCTGTGCCAGTGACGCAGGGGAGAGCTGAAGGGAGAGATGGGGCATGCAGGAGAAACAGCACCTGCAGGTAGCACAAAACAGAGGGAGAAGAGGACCCTGCATAGCTCTGTCAGGGTCAGAGCAGGATTTACTGTGCAGCTTCAGAGACAGCACAGAGAGCTCAGCCCCGCAGGGTGCAGTCAGCACCAGCAGGACCTCACGCAGCGAGGTGGCAGCATGGGAACCCAACCCCAGGGGACATCTCCCTACCTTGTGCCCGTGGCTGGCAGGGACACCAGCAGCAATGCCAGCAGCAACGCACCCATCTCCTGCCTGGAAGGGTCGGCAGGGCAACTTAGCAGGAGTGGGGTTAATTCATCCCTCCCAGCCATGACTGCAGGATGCAGAAAAAAGCCAAGTGGGATCACTATCCCCATGCCCTGTTTATTTTGGATGGCAGCGGCCAAGGTTTAGAATTTGTGTTGTTTGTGTTCATTTCATTTCCCCATAATTCCGAGAAGTCCCAGCATAGAGACAAGTCATGCCAAAATGGGAGGGTGTTTTCCAAGCGTCTAGCATCTATTCCTCTGGAATAATGACATATTTATGACTGAAGGCAACAGCATTGAGCATTATCCTTGGCCAGGCACAGATGGGAAGTGGGATCCAGCACCCACACCTCCTCCCCATGAGCCCAACTACCCCCAGCCCCTGGCCTGACACAGGGAAGCAGCTCTTTGTGCAACCGAGGACCAGCAGCACCTGCAGTCCACAGCCCTGCCCTCGGTGCTGCCAGTGCCTTCTCCATCCACAGAGATGAACAGCTCCGCACTGCCAGTTGGTCTGAGCTGGATTTAGGATGAGACTCCTCGGGGGTGTCCGAGACCATGCCAAACCAAAGCTTGTCCACTCAGGGAGAGCACAAGCTGTGTTTTGTGCAGCACAGCTGGAAGCGAACTTCAGCAGTGAACAGCAGCCTTAATTACCCAGCCTGATAAATCCCACATTGGCAAATCCCCGGCTAAGAGAGGTGTGGGGCAATCATTGTCTCCATGGGCCTCAGTAATAAAAGGCACAATGCCCAGGGAGAGGGATTGTACTAGCAAGATACAGTTTATGAAAAGATTTTATCATGTTGCCCTGTGAGAAACTGGGTTCAAAACATTGATGTTTTTCAAGCATCTCTCCAGAATTAAATGAGACCATGTTAGTTGTCTCACGTACAGTCACAGGGATGAAAACTCTGCTTCTGAACACACCCAAATTTCGGGAAAGCTTGGGATTTTACGACTCAGTCACATTTTCCAGCCCCCACCCCCTCACTCCACGATGAATAAACACCACTTGCAGTTGGTCTACAATACAGTGTTTCCTTTACAAATCACGGATTAAAATCCACAGGCTGAGAGGCCAGGAAATACACACTTAACAACGTCATTCATCCTTGCTGTACTGGCCATAACTTCACATTGTTTTGGTAAATTTAAAGAAACAATATTTTAAGCCAAACACTGTATAGATTCACAGCAGTTAGGTAAATAGTTTTGGACATTTCAATAAGTGCTAAATCGGTGAAAGAAGAGAGTTACAGAGACCAGCACAACAAATAAATATTTGTGTCACATTATTATCATCACATTGAGGTCTGGATCACTTTTGTAAACATCAACCAGTCATCCAGACAGATCTCGAGCCTCTATTTATTTCGTGGTAGAGCCATTTGAACTGTGGGTTTTACTGAAGGCGGAGCAGTATGCTGACAATCTACCACCACCTACAAAACCAAAGCCTTACCTAGACTTTGTGAAAGCAAAAGTAAAAGTCTGAGTAAATCATCTTGCACATTTGATACCAGCACTTTCATCTAAAGCCAAATGAAATTTGGGTTAAGGTTTAACGGTCGCTATTGCCCTCATTTTCCCCTTCCTGTTTCCTGGTCTCCACCCTCAAATGCAGACAGTGTGGACTATCCTGAGCTTGTCCTGGATTTGCCAAATTGTATGGTCATGCCACAGACCACCTTCTTATATTTATTGTATGTGCCAATGCTAATCACTACATAGTAGATTGAGACTCATTTCTATGATCCATTATGAGAAAATTTTGCACATTCTTCCATTTTTCTTATCCTGATCTTATAGACTTGTGAGATAATTCTTATCTTATTCTTACTGCATAGTTAGTCAGAAACATGAATTGATGTTAGTCAATGCGAAAAATATTTACAGCCTTTAGGCTGTTTATACATTTTTGTCAATGGCACAGTGACATTTCACATTGTGACTTGATTGTCTTAATTGCCTGGTATTGCTCCTGTTTCCTGATGGAATGCCACTCACGTGAGTGAGAGGTGCTCATAAACATGCTGCAAGGCACCACGAGGGTACAGGACACTCACCAATGGACAAACGAGGAGATATCTTTACAAGAGGGCAAGGCAGATGATCCTGCAGTATACGAAGATCTCACTGATATTTTCTGCATGCTAGCGTAACTGTTTGCCTGCAGGTAGCCAGTTTATTTTTTAAAGACTGCAGCTGTGCTGTACTGTACACAATTGCTGCCCATGGGGGCTCTAGTTGAGAGACAAAAAGAAATATTTGCACACACACAGACGTTCAAAATTCTTTGCAAAGGGGACAAATTGCACAAAATCCTGAAGTGATCGGAAGAAACAGATGTGCAAGATGTGTATGCACCTACCACAGGACAGATGAGAAGAGTTTGAGGTAAAAAGCAGCCACTGAGAGTCACTGGGATGAGGACACCACAGTGCTTCCCTGCGAGGCACCCAAGCAGGTCCAAGGCTGATGGGGTTTGTAAGATTCTGGTGCAAACTGGGCTGTGCTAGGAATGTGCATTGTCGTGCAGCTGTGCTTGCGAGAGGAGGGGTACCCCAGCCTCCACCCTGCACCCTCCACAAAACCCAGCGAGGACCCAGCAGAGGGAAAGCAGCAGGTGTTAGCTCCCCTTTTCACCTCCAGCCCCCCAAGAGATGGTCCTAACACCAGACAACAGGGCTGTGCATCTGCCCTGCTTCCTCATCCTGTCCTGCCCCAAATCACCGCTTTGCATCTGCCACTGTTCCCTGTGGGTGGTGGGAGATGGAAGCAGTCATCTTCCTGTGGCTCAGCCTGGTTAAAGCTCTGTGAAGGGAGGGGGCACAGGACTTCCTTCCTTCCCTCTGCCCCCAGAACTAAGTCATACCACATTGGCAGCTAAAAGAGAACAGCAAAAAAAGATATGGGACTAAAGGTACACTCTGGGACTGAGCAATGCTATCTGGATTCTAGCTGAGACTGGCTTATTTATTTTATCAGGTACTTTAGTTGTCTTTGGTTTCCCTCGTGTATCACTCTAGCCTATATATATAACACTCCAGCTTGCATTATTCAGAGTCACAGGCCTGATCATATCCTTGGTGAAGTTCTTTGTTATTTATACCTGAGTGCATTAACCTTTTTTGTTGTTGGTTGAACCGTGACATTATCCACTGAACCATGACAAAGAGGAAACTACAGCTTTGCAAAAAGAAGTATCACAGAAACCAACAAACCAACCAAAGTGATCCTGTCCATTGTAACAGCCCCCTCTAAACCCTGAACAGGAGGAGAAGGTCCCATTAAGGAGACCACAGGGGAACTGGACTCTGTTGCAATCCCCAGCATCTATCCCAAACGGGGAGTCTGTAGGCAGCCTGCCTGTTCTAAGTCCAAACACGTGTTGGTGTTTCCAGAGCTGGAGCTCAGGCACAGACTCAAGAGATGACTCAGTTTTGCAGAGGCACCAAAACCTGTAGGGCAACGACACAGATCTCTGAGGGCACGTGCGAGTACCTGCCCACAGCTCTTTCACCCTGTTGGGGTGCCAGGCTGAGGAAGAAGAAAAATGATACTATCATCTGGAACATACACACTGCCCCCACTGTGAAAGCCCCAGTTCATGCATTTCAGTCATCACCAGGTGTTGAAGTAAACATCTGCTGCTCCATTAGGAAATTATACCCCTGCAAGCTGGAAAGCCAGCTGAGAAGTGCCTGAAGTTATACACGGCTCTCAGAAAACAGGGTTTCCAAGTTGCACCAGCTTTCCAGCACATGGCCATTGTTCACCCTCTCACAGGAGCTGGTGGTGCTGTTAGCCCCAAATGTGACATATTTGGAGGGCAACGCTCACACGAAGCAGCGTGGGAGCACCGGCAGAGGGGCCATGCCAGGAGACAGGGCATGGGAAGGCTGGGTTTGAGAAGTTTGAGAAGGCTGGGCCCAGTCTTCCCCAGTGGCACAGTAACTGGGAGCATGGTGCTTCGAGCAGTCTGTGGCACATTGCCAGGTGGGTTTTCCTTAACAAAGCACGTTGTCTCATCTCACCACCTTTCACATCGCTGGCAGGTTTACACACTGAACATGCCTGTGACAAAGCACAGCTCTCCATCTTCCCTCTGAAACATACCCAAGGAGCGTAAAAGTGACTCGTCAGACAACACCAGATACAATCAGAGCCTACCAGAACATTCAAACACAGCTTTCATCCAAGCTTTTTCTATCTTTTACCTCAGCATATGTCGTGCAGGGAGGTTTGCTGCTGGCCAGCTGTCAGGGCTGACAGAAAAAGCAGGAGACACACTGCTCCAGCTGCAGCTGGGCTGGGAGCAGGGCGTATCTTCTCCGCCCTGCCGATACATAATGGAGTCAGCCATGGAGTCAGCTCCTAACCCCCTGATACCCACGTGCTCCAGATTAATTTCTGGTAAACTTGGATTTGGGTTTAAAAGCAGATCTTTCTGGCTGAACTAGATTGCCATTCACCTGGCACGTAAAGGCTGGGAATCGGGATTGAAAGGCTGACAAAATTGGGGTTGTTCAACCTGAAGAAGACTCCAGAGTGAGCTTAATACAGCCTTTCAGTACCTGAGGGGGCCTAGAAGAGAGATGGAGAGGGACTTTTACAGGGGCATGTACTGGTAGGATGAGGGGGAATGGCTTCAAACTGAAAGAGAGCAAGTTTAGATTTGATATCAGGAAGACATTCTTTTCTGTGTAGGTGGTGAGATACTAGAACTGGTTGCACAGAGGAGTTGTGGATGCCTCATTCCTGGAAGTGTTCAAGGCCAGGCTGGATGGCGCTTTGAGCAACCTGGTCTGGTGGAAGGTGTCCCTGTCCATGGCAGGGGGGGTGGAATTAGATGATCTTTAAGGTCTATTCCAACCCAAACCATTCTGTCAGCTAGCAGAGACAACAGGCTGGGCTGATTAATACCTCACCCCGTGTGTACTTTAGTCCAAAAAGTGCATTGCACAGTGTCTCTACCAAAAAAGGTGAGAAGCCACAGCAAAATAAAAGTAAATTTTATACTCACTGTCGATCTGTGTTTGCCACAAAGGTAGAAAACCCTTGGCAAGTCCATGAAAATGGTTATAAATAGAAATTTGCTTCACCTGTTAACAGTGGGAAGCAAAAAATAAAGCTGAACGTTTTACAGAATTTGGAATTAGCTGAAATCGAGAGCCAGCAGGTCACGACCTGACCAGATCAGTCCTGCCAAACCAGTACCAAGGTTCCCTCTGAGGGCAGCAGAAAGTGGTTGCTCTCTCATTTGCCCTTCTCTGGTCACTGGCCACAAGTCACTGTGGGCACACAGGCGGGCAGGCTGACTCGGGGTAAATGCAGCCTGTGTAGGGCTTACAGGGGAGGGCATGCTGCAGTCCCATCTCCTGGAGCAGCCCTTGGTCCAGGCCTCAGGAGCAGCCCACACATGGACCAAACCTGCACCCACCTTCACCACATGGGCTGACTGGCAGCCCAAAAATATCCCAGGTGAGAGTAGACCTTTGGCTTTTATGCGCTCTTGAACCAGCGGGACAGGAGCTAATGGGTCATGACGTGACAGTGAGAATACTTTGCTAAACATTATTTCACTGAGCTTTCCAGTGCTCACAATGTATCTCATTGTTCCCTACATGCAGCTCTGCTGGTTAAACCACAGCAGGCTTCACCAAGCTAGTTTCTGATGCCTTCTCTTCTTCTGCTCCCTGCTTCAAGTGCTCAAGAAGTATCAGTTCACACACACCCAGATTATTACACAACAGCTGTGTTGTTTCAAAAGCAATCAAAACAGTGAAATCCATTTGATGCGATTATAGGTGGACGTTGGGAGATTAGATGATCTTGTGATGAGCAGCAGAAATAGGTTTGTGTCAAACTGAAATCCCCAGAGTGTTATTATAACCTTCTCTGCAATGTTTGCTTTGCGATTTAACTTCCAGATTGGAGTGTAAAACTCCACTAAAGGCATAAACCTGATAACTGCATTTTATTGTCAGAATGACGGTGGTGGAGCACAGGCTGCCTTAGCCAAGCCAACTATGAGAAAGGCCAGACAGACCGAGATAACAAAAAGAGTAATTTCTTAGAAAAGATCTCTCTGGAGGAAAGGGACATGTTTTCTCATCCCAAATCTCAATTCAAGGAAGAGGGAGGGGGGTTTTGAAGGCAAGCTGATGTGAAAAGCTCACCCCACATGGGTCTAGAAGGGCACCAGACAAAGTCATGCTTCAGAAGAGCAGCAACATCCCACCTCAGCAGGAGTTCAGGATTTGTTTCTTCTGGCTGCATAACCCTCCAGACACTCCGTTTTAAGCCTTTCTGACAAAGAGCTGAAAGGCGCTCAGACCTCCCTCAATCGCGTGGGGGAACTATCCTAGGCAACAGGCCCAGGAAAGGTGTGACACTGCCACTGCTGCCCAGGGTGGCTGAAAGTGAAGCTGCCACAGGAGACCACATCTTCCTGACAGGTGAAAAGCCACGCAGTTTGAGAATTGCTGATGTGTGGTCCAGGTGGAATAGCTCAGCCATGCTCACCCAAACAGCTGCTTCTTGGAGACATGCATGGTTTTCCACCTTATTTTCACACAAAAATCAGGTGAAGAAATGGATCTGGTTCTAACTTCGAATTATAGGGGCTGAATGTGATTTTTCTGCTAACAACAACAGTTGTAACCAGTGGTGACTGTGGCTATAAATCAAGGCCAAGTTTTTGTTTTAATGCACCCTAGTTGAGCTAGGGTGAAAACTTTGCTTTTCTCCCTCTCCACCCACCCTTCAGCAGGCTGAGCCCTCCATGATCCAGTTCAAATACATGCACACACTGGGGATGGAGCTGTCAGCTAGCAAAGCCAAGTGAGTAATTTCTCTGGGGAGATGACTGCCACCTCAACAGCTTCAGGATAGAGTTCATTCATAGATGTAGATAGATTATAAAGGCAGGTTACTCCTTCCTACCTCAGCAGGCTGTATTGCACAGAACAGAACATACCAAAATAAGGAAATGCTTTCTGCTAGATGACACCTCTACAGCTGGACAGAAGCACAATCACCCACACTTGACCATATGGGGCCGTAGAGTGTCACTCAGGAGATTGTTCTGCATTCACTGCTTTGTCTCCAAATAGAACTGAGCAAAATGCCAGTCTGTGCCTCTGATTCACAAATTCACATCTAACCAAATGGTTGGCTGAGGCCACTTCCTGCCAGCTTCCTCACAATACAGCTTACTGCTGTTCCAGAAGAGAAAGAAAACTAACACAAAGAGGCAATGAAATATCCTCTGGAGGCTTCCAGATTGCTTTAATTCATAATTCTATCTCAGTACTGTAATTGAGATATAAATAATTTCCTTGTTTCCATTTCAGTTACTTTCAACCTCACCAATGTGAGAACAGAGTCTTGCATCTCAGGTACCTCAGAAAGAAAGTTATTTCACCAGAAAGCAAAGATGATTTTAAAAATAGTTCCTCATCAGTTCAAATGATAATGCAGTCATGCAGGTGTTGTATAACTGATATTATATTCAGAGCAGTTTACTTCTTGAAAGTGAAGTATAAATATTTCAAGCATACCTACTTACAAGAAATATGCTTACAAAGCATGATTACTTCCTATGAGAAAAAAACACCCCAACGCTCTCCCCTTTAAATGGGCAAACAATGCATTTCCTCTTCCCATACCACAGTAAAGGCTTACACATGCACGTCACGTACACACACATAAACGCTCACATGTGTAAGATCCACCACAATCTGAAAAGGAAAGTGCCATAAAAGGACCCTGTAGTAATTGGGTAGCACATCTTGATGCAAATGAGCGTATCTCAGAAAAGCTGCAGGCCTTGTAGTCTTGTTTTGCAGTTCTAACCACATGCAGACACATACACACGCAGCAAACTGCTTTCATGTTAGCTCAGTTCTCCTTCCACAAAGCTTGGAGGTAAAGCTCTCCCTGACATCCATCGAAGAGCAGGACTGATGAGGTGAGAGCTGATGAAAGTTGTGAATAGCCAAGGAAACTGATGATTTGAAGAACTTAATTCCTCCCATCTTAAACAAATGCTTGTTTCCCTGGGAACTCATCAGAGCAGCTGTTCTGAGAAAAAACTCTTTTTTTTCTCCTTGCCATACCCTGTCCTCAGGACAAAGGGATTCTTCTGGCATGTAACTACCCATCCCAATTCCCAGTGTAGGCAACAAGAAGGGATATGCACTTTTGTAGCAGTTTTTGTCTCAGACCAAAGTAAGTATGCAATATAGGTCAGATGAGTTACCGCCCTCCAAAACGCATGTTTCTCTCTGCTGATGTTAGAAGGAGGCTACCACAGTGAGCTTCCATGCTGACCTTGGAACTGGACCATGCCTTACCCCATGGGCTGAGGGCAGGAAGGAAGCACTGCTCGCCCAGCTTGTAGGAAAATTCCTGTTCAGCTCTAAATCCAGAGATTAAACCTGAGGATGCAAACGGGGTGCACCATCCCTCCACCAGACCACTGAACAGTTTCTTACTTCAACATATATCCTGCCACTGTCTATCCATCTGTTGTGGGGAGAAGAAAGGGCTTCTTCCGTGGCTCCTACATCCCTGTTGCACCCAAGCACGGGTTTAGTAATAAGGGAAATGCGAATGGCGACATAATCGCCTTTCCAATCCCTTTGGACATGCTAGTTCAGGGTTATCTGAGGGCATGTCTTGTTTATTATTAAGAATTTTCTTCCTCTGCTGCACAATCTTTTCAATAGCTTGGTACATTCCATTTTAAAAAGGATTTAAGCCCTTGCCCCTATTACACTGCTTGACAGACTGATCCAGAACTTTCATCTTTGAATGGTTTTACTAATTTCAAGCCTGAACTCCCTTGTGACCAATTTCTAGCCAGTTGGGCTGGAGCCACTAGTGTCACTTAACTCAAATGCTTCTTCTCCCTCTGTGATTTTTCCCTCTCTCCCTGTTCCCAAAAGCATATTTATAAGGAGACATCATTAATGTCACCGGTTTCAGAAGCCAGCTTCTTTTCATGGTTCTTGCAAAGACAGATACGACATTCTTCTCACTGTAATCATTTAATTAGTTAATTCTTCTGGACCACAGGTAACCAAAGCTATAAAAATAATTCAGTGAAGAATGCCCGTATAAATGTACCAATACTTCCCTGTCTCTATCGAGAAAAAAAAAACCCTCACCTGGTAATCAAGTTTATGATCATTGCTGAGTTGGAAAAAAAGACACAGTGGTTGTTATGGCATCCTCTCACTGATCAGCAAACCTAAGCCTCTTTCTTCAGCTTGTCCCTTCCCTTCCCGTGAAAGAAGAGCAGGACCCAAAGCAGTGTCAATGCTGGGCACTAATTGCAGAGCAGGGACAAAAAGCGACTTCAAGGCTGGCAAGGTTGGGCACCGGAGGCGATGCCCACATTAGCTGCTGGGAGTGGTGCCGCGAGCTCCTCGGCTCCAGAGGCACAGCTCCCTCTGCCAGCCCCACTCTCCTTTCACTCCCCATTTTCCAGACTGGTTTTCCCTCTCAAGAGAGACATGGCCATAGCTGAATCAACTCTCTTCTCTCAGCTCCCCAGGTGGATGCAGAGGAAGTGCCAGGGGCAGCAGCAAGTGCTCCAGCCATGATATCAGGCAGACAGGACCTCATGCTGCATTCTCTCACCCCTTCCCACGTGTTTCCCTAGGAAAAAGGATGAAGTTAGCACATGTAGGGATAAATTAAATAAACACACATTTATAATAAATCCTCACTTCCTCCTTGTTTCCTCTATCTTTGCAAGCCAGTGGGATTCAGCCCACAGCACCTTGTTTATTTTACACATTGAGAAACCTTTCTCTCTGCTGAGATGAACAAGGGAAGCACAGGGCATGGCTCCGCCTTTCCAGCATGCCTGCTCCTCCTGCCGTGGTAGAGGCACTGCAGTGCCTAGAGCAGCACATCTCCTGCCCTCAGCCCCACGCAGAAATGCTCCAGGCTACCCAGGAGGAGCATATGGTTATAAGGTCCAAAAGCAGTTGCCCTCTTGAGACTTACATTTAGCCTGAGAACAAACAGTACATTTGGCTTATGGCCTGGATTCTCATCAGAAGAAAGGAAAAAGTTGGTCTGAGAGGCTTTTTCAGCTGCTTTCCCTAAAACCATCTGATTTTATTCCTCTTCATGGAAAACATTTGTGGTTTTATGCTGAGGAGTTCTTTCACCAGTTCTCCATGATACAAAAAAACCCCCGGAGTTTTTTCTGAAAGGGGACAGAAGTGTGAAAAATGAAAATATTTAATTCCAGCTATAATTGCTGGAGTTTTGCAATGTCATTCATTTTCCTAAGTAATACCCAAATATTTTTTCTTGCTGTGCTCCAGCCAATATCCACTTGAGCTTTCATATGAGGAAAATGAAGTAGATGTGAATTATTCAGATCTAAAAAAACCAAATCAACCACTATACAAAAGTAATGGTGCATTATGGCAATCTCGTATCTAACCTATGTCATTATCCTCTGTTAAAAGGTAGTGAGGTGGAGGAAAAGAACCACAATGAGATTATTCGTAGAGCTGGGTATCTCACAGGGGTTAGCTGAGCCCACAACCTCGGCATCAGCAGTGCTAATTAATGGGGTTATTGTTCCACTGGGGAAAGACCCTTTGTCTGATCCTTGGCTAGATTAGTGCTACTCTGTGTACATCAAAGGAATCAAATCTGATAGGCAGTGCTAGTGATCCCAGCTCCCTCAACTTTTCCCAGCCTATAAGAAAAACAAATGTATTTAGAACAAACTGCTATCCTTGTTCAATCCTGTTCTGTTTCACCCCACACCAGTCCTAACTCCATTAATTAAGGCGAGGACTGCTGGACAAGGTGGCCTTTGATATACATCCCAACAACCAGGACAACCACCTTCCAGAGGGAAAAGGCAAGAAAGAGTTGCAATCAGATGGTGCTGTGAAATGACTTGCAACTCTTGATATGTAAAATTTACACATTTCATACCTACCGCTGCTGCACCACAACTGGTGACAGCGCTCTGAGCCCTGGTGATGCTTTGGCAGCTGGAACATGGTGGTAGGCAGGACTTCCAGTGGCTCCACATCAGGGAAAAGCCTGTTAACATAACATTACATGCAGCCTTGGTCATTCAGCAGAAGCTTTGAATTAAAGCATGTGAGTTTTCTCCCTCAGCGACATGCTCAAAATGAGGAGTGAATCTAGGGCACACGAAAAGATATTTTTTTATCAAAAGCTTAAACTTCGTGTCTTCTAACAAGAGAAATGAGAATAGCCCTGTGGATATTTTCTGGAAACAAGGAAATGAAGAGGCAAAGTTCCATTTCCTTGCTGAAAGCATTTTGCTGAACTATTTCCCTGCATCCAGCAGCAAAATTCATGTGGTGCTGCAGTGCCTGTGGTGTAGGTAACTGCTGGCTGTTACAGTACTGTAGCTTTACTGATAGGGTTAAACTACAGCTGGTGTGGTGGCAAAGGCCCCACTGCATGAGCCCTGGACACTCATGCTAAGTGACCAAGCCACACGAAATACACCTTCGGGTTCTTTTGCTAAATTAACATGACAGGCTCCCAAACCTCTGGCATCCTTAAGAAAATCCTTGAAGAGTTCTAATGGAGTTCAGCTCACAGTTCAGCTCAGTTGTATAAAGCAATGCACTAGAAACTTTTGAAATTAATTATTGAAAAAACTGAAAGGGACTATTTAGTAAATATTTTGCTGTCTGTAGTTCATTTGTGGGACAGTCCTGATTTCCAAGAATGTGTCAGTCATTCAGTTTATTCTGCCACAGGGATGTCGAAACAGCTTGGAGCCCTACAGTTGTTTGAAAACACTTTTGTTCAACTGTTTACAAATCATTAAAATTGTTTTGTAATGCCAGCATTTTTTCTGCCTCTCTGACTGAGGCATTCTGAAAGGAAAAGTTTGAATAATGGTCAATAAATAACAGCACAATGACTACGGAAATAAGTGCTTGAAACCACACACAGATCCAGGCATTTGTCTGAATGAAGGACAGCTTGCTGAACACACAGGCAAGCAAAACCCAATCTGTCTGGAGCAACCACTTCTCCTTCTAAGCCTGGCCTCTTCTGTGCCCCTGCCTCTTCCCAGCAGCGCATGGGGACACCATGGCTGGCTCCCTGATGACTTTTCAGTGCCATCTTTTTGGTCCAACAGCAGGTACTTTGCTATCGAAACACTTTCAGGGCTTAACACCACCTCAGATATAAGCGAAGTGACATGGTCAAACAAGCATGCCGAGGGCTGGGCAGCAGGAAACTTCAAAGGCTTGCCTACCTAACAGCTTCTGGGCACTTTGTGAAGTGGTGGAGCAAGGTTTGGGTTTGCCTGAGGCCAGTATCTGTATCTAGCTGGTCACCAGAAGCTCCATCCATCTCCATCCACCTGACACATGGGTAGCCACAATGTAGGATGCTGGCACTTTCTGCAGCACAGAGCAGAGACAACTCATGAGGTTGCCACATCTCCCCTCTCCAAAACCCAGGTGGTGGCCACATCCAGTCATTTCTTTAACACCTCCAAGGATGGTAACTCCACCACCTCCCTAGGCAGCACATTCCAATGCTTGACAACCGTTTCCATGAAGAAATTCTTCCTGATGTCCAATCCAAACCTCTCCTGGTGTAGCTTGAGGTTATGTCCTCTCATTCTGCCACTAGTTGCCTGGAACAGACTGACCCCCACCTGGCTACAACCTCCTTTCAGGTGATTGTAGAGATTGGTAAGGTCTCACCTGAGCCTCCTTTTCTCCCGGCTAGCCACCCCCAGCTCCCTCAGCCACTCCTCATAGGAGTTACTCTCTAAACCCTTGACCAGCATCTCTGTGGTGCAGGAGCCATCTCAGCTGGCGCCTGCTCTGTCCCAGCCCCAGCACAGCAAACCACTAAACCCAGAGGTCTAGGAAGCCGAGTTTCACCCACTCTGGAAGTGAATTAGGGAGAAGCACATCACGACCCCTTTGCAGGTGCGTGGTAGGTGTGTGCCTGTGCAGCAGCACTTGGGTTCCCACTGCTGCTGACCAAACACTAGGGTGAGAGGGATGCCAGGGGGCTTTTGAGAACAAAGCTGTCCAGCTGTATGAACACTGTGTGGTGCCCCATTGTTTTAGGGAGAAGAAAAGGCATGGGGATGGGGCTGGACATGTAGTGCTACCACCCGGACACTTAGGGGTACATAAGGGCCATAATCATGGAGCGGGTGTGGCTGAGTGTCACAGCCTACCTCAGACTAAAACCATCCCACATCATGCCCAGAAGCTGCAGCACAAAGGTCTGTCCAGTGCAAGAACCACATGATTCCTCTCCTCGACATCAACTCTCTAGAAAAATAACGTCTGGAAACTTGAGCCAAAGGTATTTGGACAACTCAGGCAAAAGAAAATGCATCCAGTGTTGAGCCTTAAAAAAAAAACCACACAGAAGCAAACTTTCCTGATAAATTAATATCTATGGTAAATCCACATAATTTCTGTGCTTTTTCACACCTATGCTAAGATTTGCAGTGCAATAAAAGACTGTTCCCTCTCAACACAGGACAGCCCTCGGCTCCTTCCATATAAAGCTAAGGGAGTTCCATTCCATTGCAGTCAGCCAGTTAATGAAAACAGAAGTAATTAGGAGCAGGGAGGAGAAACAAGATCCAATAGGTGTCTCAAGTAAGCAGTTTTTGTCAACTCAGTGTGAAGCTGAATGATGTCCTCCATTTTGACTGATGAATGCTTTCCACTCTCTGAAATTTTTCATTTTCCATTTTCAGAGGCTATAGATTTCCATCTCCTACCCTAGCAATGGTTTTGGTGGTTTATGATTTTTCCAGCCCCTTCTGATTTGTTCAGAAAATACAGATAGGCCAGCTGTAATAAACCGTTGCAGGATGTGCAAAATGTTCACAAGAAATAAACATCTACAGCCTCTTCTTGCACCCACAAATGACAAAATCACAATGAAACGTTAAACAGAAAGCAATCTGCCATGCGTGGGTGAGATCTGATTTCAAATCTAAACATCTCTTAAGCTTTCTGTGTGCTGTTTAATAGAACATCAGTTGGCCTCTTCTAGGTATAAAATGTCACTCAGAGACAGAGACACAGCATTGTTTTGAGAAGACTGAAGCCTTCAAAGGATGTGGTCTTGCCTCTCAAAACAAAGTTACGATGAACCAAGAGTATAAATTGTGTACTCTATTTTTAAAGAAGAGTGAATAGGCTTTGCTTTATAGCACTTACTGATCGTCATTTCTGTATTCCCAAAAAGGAACACTGGAGCTATATTCATCAGCCATCATATGTACTCCCCGAAACACCCCTAGGCAGCCGTCTCCTCTGGCCACTCTCCTGGGAGTTACTCACTTCATTTGTCAGCAGAACCCACCCTGACCTGTCACTGATGTCCAGCAGACTCCTCATTATACAAATTATGTCATTACCAAACAGATACAAAGCTCCAGACAAATGTTAATAGAAGGCTACAGAAAAAAAGCAAAACACTACAAATGGACCAACAGCACACGGTTCTCCAACCTTTTTGCAACCATTCATGCCAATGCGAAATGATCAGATGGTGTTTTACATGCAGAACACTTTAAACGACTTTTCAAAGCTTTTTAATTTTTTAAAACAGTGACACAGAAAAGCACCCCTGTGATTCGGATGTAAGGGAAGTTGGGAAACACTACTAGTGGCTTTGATTTAAGAAGTTTTAAACCCATAAGGCTCCACCACCTAAAGGAAAGTGTGAGACTCACCCAAAACTGCCATGCACCACGTTTTCCAGTAGTACGACCCATAGCATGCTCAAGCTGAAAAGCCTGTAGGAAACTCAGTCAGGTTAAAGGAAAGGAAAAAATCAAATTATCTGTTCTGCTGACCTACTGAAATTGAACCCAGTAGACAGGCTGATCCTCAACCGACACTCCTCTGCCAGAAATCGCCTCAGAGTCTTCCAAGGTGTTGCCAGCCTGGCCACGGCAAAAGCAATGGCTGGCATTACAAATGACAATCAGACATGCCTAAAATCCTCCAAGTTTCTGCTTCTTGCCATGTTTTGGTTGTGCTAAGCTGTTTTAGGATTCAATGATTCACTAAGCTTCCAGGAAGCAATGCAGTTTTGGTGAACAGGCTGATATTTATAAAAGGAGGAGCAGTCAAGGTTAATGGCCCTCTTCTCTAGAGGAAGCTTTGAACAATAAAAAAAGCCCATGTTCATATAATAAATTCTCCATGTGCTTTCTCACAGACATAATTCTTGATGCAAAACATTTTCGGGATGGGAGTTGAACACAGAAATAGGAGTTAAAGACTGGTAAATATTCTTAAGGAAGCTCTCTCTGTCTCTTATACCTACTAGAGAGCCAAGCAAGTGCAGCCCTTATTTTTCTCTCCATCCATGAGGAGTCTGTAAACCTCTTAGAAAGAAAGTCAAGCCACAATCATTGCTTAGGTTTGTTCAAAGTAAATTTAAGAAATTACCAGAGAGACACTGATCAGTAGTTTTGTCCCCACACCATGAAAGACTAAGTGCTCTTTTTAACACCTGTCGATTACAAAAAAAAAAAAAAAAAAGAAAGCCAGTTTTCTAGGGAACTATGTAAACTTTGGTGTTAAAGCCCCGAAGAAAGGAGCAGTATATTAATTAACTTCTTGGCCTGGGGAAAAAGGCTCAGAGAGTGATGTGGAGAGATTGAAAAAACCCCAAAACAAACCGCTTTTAAGTAAGTAACTTAACTGGGAATGCCTGGGTTCAGTTTCCTCTGTCACCCTGGGAAAGTCACTTATTCCTTGTGTCTATTGCCAGCTGTAGGAGCTCTGAAGCAGCAAGTCCCAGCAATGACTTAATGTGGAGAAAGTATGACTGTGGAAGCCAGGTAACTCTCAGAAACAAAGCCTCTAGTGCAGGAGAAGTTGGTGGGAGAGGATTGAAAGAAAACACGAAAACAAGCTGGTTACCAAGCATTAGCAAGCCCATAGTAAATTCCTAGAAGAGATAAGGTGACTGTGTTTCTCACCACAAGAAAACTAACGAGGACAACTTGCTCCACTCCACCCACGACTAACCTCACCACCTTTGCTTCACAGTACATATGGTATTTGCAGTGAGTAACCATATGTAAACTGCAGATAGCACATCCCTAATAGGCTGCTGTGATCTGCATGCTCTTTAAATCAATTAAATTAATCTTTTAATTAACATAAAAAGTCTTAACTGATGGTTTTGAAAGCTCCATTTCAAAAGGCTTCATTTTCCTAGGTGTGCATTGGCTCACTTCTCCCATAGACACAGACATACAAAATCAGAGCCGGCCTTTGAAATGGCAGACCTTCACTCCCACACACACATTTTCTTTAAAAAAGTGAAAACTGGGGGCCGAGCACGGTCTCATTCACAGCCCCAGCTCCACAGTGTTTTTTCCATGTTCTTTAGTCAGTAAGGTCTCACTAGGAAGGTGGTGTCAAAAGGTCATACAGCACCATTTGCCTGTATATGGAAGTGGTACAGGCTATGGGGTTTCCCTGTCAGAGCTTGAGAATAGCTTTGCCTATAAGGGTTTCGGGGTTTTTTTAATTTAAAAAAAAAAGTAAAAGCCCACTACTACCAGTTGTTTCATTTAGTGGGGCCTACCATATCATCTTCTTGTGCCTGAAGCCTGAGGGACAAAACCAGAATAGGGTTCCTGTGCAGGACCGAGCCCACAAGTGAGGATATCTCCCCAGGCTTGGCTTGCACTTCCCACAGCTCTGCCTCTGCACCCACCTGTCCTGCAGGGAGCACTTGCCTTTGTCCTGTCTGGCAGGCAAAGCAGTCTGGACTACCGAAGCAATGAGAAGGAGAGGTTCATCATAGTATCACAATTTTTTTTTCAAGTGCTAAAAATCCTTTTGAAAGCCCACTGTGTTTTGGCATGGGTGGGGAAGAAGTGGTGTGCAGTGCAGCACCCAGAGCAGAATTTCCTGTCCCGTAGCAAGTTTGACAAAAGGACAGAGAACTTCAGGGTGCCAAGAGCTTCCAGCTCCTCTCATCTATCTTGGAGCTTTCTTGGAGAGCCAGTCCCCAGACCCTGATGGGTGTACCAGGCTGACAAGCTGAATTAAGAGGGTGGAGAAAAGCTGCTGTGGTTCAGAGTTGTGGAGAAAAACTCAGGAAAGAATTCCACAACATCATTTGTAATTTCTAAAATCCTTTGCGATACTAGGACCTTGCAATTTTTGAGTCGCAGGACTAGTAACACAGGACATGTGATTTGGATCACAGCTCCTGATCCTGTTTTTGATGTCCAACAAGACAGCTTGACACTATAGGTCACCAGAGCCCTATGCAAGCTCCATTTCTTCTACAACCTGCATCTCACACAGCTCCCCAGCACTCTGCTCAGCCACTCAGGCTGGGAAGCAACACGAGCTTGTCCTCTCAGAAAGACCTGAACAGCTTTGTGTGCCAGAGAGGGAAGGTGCTGGGGGTGATGCTGGAGGTACTGCTCTTTGAATAGAGCAGCCAGGCTTGGGTCAGTTCAGGCCAAACTGGCTACTACCATGAGAGCCAGGTCCCTGATGACTTGCTAAAGCTTGGCTGGAGCACACACTGCTCCTTCTCCCATCAGCAGCCCTGCCTATACCTGAGTCAAGGAGTACCTCCTTTTCCTCCTCTCTCCTCCTGTTCTCATCCACACCCCATGGAGCATGGCAGCATGAGCAGAGGAGAGGGATGGCACCAATCTGTGAGTGCCTTGGTGCATGCATTTGCCATCAGCAACACGTGTCTCCACAGCTGGCGTGACCTGCTCACGTGGGGGGTCCAGCAGATGGTCGACGGGACCGTGCCCCCTACAGCTGGTTGGCACAGCCACCATGTGCTGGGAAAAATAAAAATAAAAATAAAAAAAATGCTGGAAGATAAGAAAATAAAAGAGGTGCTGGAGGTGCTCAGCCAGAGCGGTACCAGGACTTCCCCACCACGATCAGAGTTGGGCTGGCTGAGGTAGAGGACACCCTGCAATTTTCCTGGAAGTGACAGAGCGAGCGACCCACTGTGACGAGAAGCCTGCATCACTCCTGCAGCAGCACACCCTGGCAGGGGAAAACATCAATTTTCTCATTGCTCAGGTCACACTGAGATAGAGAAGGTTCCCTATTTACTGACTGCCAGTTGGAAGAGGACAACCACCTGTGATTTACCAGGATCCCTATTTAATATACCTAATACACGTAAACTGGAAACTCAGCCTTGCTGCAGCTCCTAGCTGTGGAACAGTAGTTGCCACTTCTGCAATTAAGAGAAAAACAGAGCAGTTTATTAAGCACAGTTGTGGGAACGTAGTTTCAGTTTTCAGTGGGATCATCTGAATATTTTTTCCATTTTAGTTCATGTAAGTTCACGCCCTTTGGGTTTCACATAAAGCCGTAGGGTCTGAGAAGCTCAAAAAATCTCAAAATCAAAATGTCAAGTTGAAACGAAACCATAAAAGGTATTTGGATTTGCATGAAAACGGGCCCAGATTTGCTTCAGGAGTTCCTGAAGCCTGGTAAAGCTTTTGAAGAGCCTAATCTGAGTTTTGCGGTTTCAGTGCAGACAGAAAGCAGTGCAAGAGAGCAGATGGGCTCCTTTCAGGAAGCCAAGGCAGTGGAGAATGATTAAGAAGCTATGAGAACACGAACCATGGAGCGGGGGGGAGGGGGTTGGGGGAAATCTAAAAAAAATCTCCAAAACCAGATTTTCAAGTGTTGAATGCTGCATATTAGGACCTAAGAGAACAGGGGTCATGTCAAGGCACTACAAGATAGCAGACAGATCCTGTTTCTGAGGATCAGGCTCTGAATGGGAATACAGAGGTTTGGAGACAAGTCCGGCCATAGTAGTGCCATATGCCCTTCTGCCCATACCTTGAACATCCCTCTCCCCTTATAAGTAATCCTCTTCCCACAGTACTCCAGCCACACATGAAGTAGGAAAACAAAAAGAAAAGAATAATCTACCAGGCTTATGCTCTCTGGTTAACACCTATAAACCTGTCCCAACATCAAATATTTTAAATTCTGGCTTTGATCTATTTTTTAAAATGAGTTATTTCAATTTCATATGCTCTAAATTTATTCTTATTGCATTCTTTCACTGACATAAAAATAAACATTTCAGAGTGACAAGTCAATTTAGTTGCTCACCTGAAAAGATGCAGAATAAATTTAACTGAGAAAATAAATTTTCTTTCCATTAGGAGTCTATACATCTAATTCAATTACACTGTTTACACTAACATCTTTTACATTGACAGGATGCAGAGGAGGCACTCATTGATTGCTTGAGATTTAGTCTCCTGGATGAGCAACTGGGTGTCTCAAAAACAGAAATATCTCATTGTGACTGACGTGATGTGGGTAGACAATGTTACGAATGATGTAAGCAAAACCTGCAACACTTACAAGTATCTTTCCTTGAGAGCATTTTTCCTTCTACCTACACAAAAATTGAACATCTAACCTGCAAATTAAACTTTCAGTCACTTCCTCCTGCCTTTTCTGGAAAAAAGAAAATATAAATTTGGCTGAAACACAGAGTTTTGTTCTCTTCCATCGAAAGGATCTTTACTTTCACATCTTCTCAAGAGTTCATCTTGCCAAAGAAAATAAAATGGTTTTGCATAGCTTCAGCATTTGCTTGAATTCTCATGAGCTTGGAGTGCTACTCGCATTTTATGTTATCCTCCCAGGAGCATGCACTCTGGAGATATGATGCTCCCCGCTGACATTGTCACTCAGCATCACTACAGACCAGCCAGCAGCGTTTCCAGCATCTGCACGTTTAATAACCATGGTTTGCAGAACAGCATAAATCATTACTTTGGTGTCATCTTGCTTTGGCATTTCACCCTCTCACAGGTTTACTCTCATGCGAGACACTAATCTTATGTAATCTATGAAGCCATTTACTCTCCTTATTCTTTCAGAACCTTCTTTTGTGATACAAAACAATTCCCACTGGTTTGGCCTGTCCTCATAGCACACACTCTCCCCAGCCATGTCTTTTGTTTGAAAATCTATCACAAGTTCTATCTCAGTCTGCAGTTGTACCTTGGCTGCCATCCTTCAGAGAGGATGTTCTTTGCACGGTCAAGAGCTGTCTATATCCTCTTAGCTAAGGCCGTACCCTGGCATTCAAAGGATGCTTAGTCAGACCATTTCCATTTAAACCAGTTGGGCTTAAGTTCTTAAGCAGGCTTGCAGGCTGGGCCAAACAGCCTCTGTGCCTCATCTAGTAGATCTGAAGACAAATACTACATTCCCACACTGCAAAGATAACGACTAGGTTTGTTTGGAATATCGTAGTGGGGCTGCTTTACCATCTGACAGCTCGGCAATTTCAGCAATACTCTGGGTCATGGTAAAAATGGTCGAAAGGCAAAAGTTTCTATGCCCCAGTCACAGCCAACCAAACTACTAAGGAATCTTCTTTCCGAATGATGATGTTTCAATACATTTTCTGTTAATTTCATAGAAGTAGACTATAATAAAATATACAATCTTAAGATGCAAACCAAAACCGAAACCATAACAATTTACTTCATCTAAATGAAACTAAAGAGTTTAATTTTCTCTCTTGACGGGAAAGGTTACAGAGGGTAGTCTGAAGTCCTGTTGTTCAAACAGTTTGGACTTTTGTCCAGCAGTTTCAGAAAGACACCTCAAATGATAACAATCCAAATTCTCACAATTTCCGCAAGCAGGATTTGACGTGTCCAGCCTGGCCCTGTCCTGTGCCAGAGCGTGCAGGAGGCAGGCCCAGGCAGCTCTCCATCCTTCACATCTGGCATCCCGAAGAGGCCATTCACCTGTAGTGTTACTGACCCTTTTACAGTCACTCCTCCCCCTCCAAAGAAGCAGCTGATTCAAAGGAACAGCTGCTGTGGCAGCCAGACAAACAGAGTTTATTTAAGTGGCTTTCACCTGGAATTCACCCTTTTCCTCAGAGAAAAGAAATAACAAGTTGCCCAAAAAGTCAAGCTCGCCTCCCTGTGTCCATGGGCACCTTGCAGGGTGGTAGAGGAACCACAGCAGATGTTTCTCTCCCTGAGGATGTGTATGGTCTATAGGGTTACTGCTGCTTCAGGGGGTGGAAGGGGGGCCATGAGGATGGTCTCAATCATAACTCAATTACAGCTTCAGAAATTGGATGACCATTAAACTTGTTACCACAGGGTAGTGAGCAGTGGTTCTGGCAACATTCCTGCTGGTTTCACAGATTTTCTAGGAACCACTGCCTTAAAAGCCACCATCCAGATCCCAGCTTCACTGTAAATCGTCTTAGCAGCATTAAGTGAAAGAAGAGGTGGTGGTGGTGGTGAAATCTTTAAATCATATTTTAAAAAGAGAAAAAGAGGAAAAAGCAGAGAAGGAGTCCTTGCATTATCCATCCATCAACAACATTTAAAAGTCACAGCAAAAACAGGAGGAAATGGGAAATAAAAAGATGATACAGGGTAAGGGAAAACACAACAGAACGAAGGTGTGACCGAAAGGGTAGCTGGTCCCCACACATGCATGAAGCAGTCTTGCTCACTAGCTGGTTGTAGGCATGGGGAAGGCTGCAAGCAGCCCACTGGACTTGTAGTACTTGCTCTGAAATTTGCCACTGAACCTTGTCCATGGCCTAAAGCAAAACCAAAAAACAAATAAACAAAAAGTAAAGCAGAAAAACAGTGAAAATGTTACACCACAATGTTATGTAAAAAGAGAAGCACAGCTGGAATCATTTTGAGAAGATTTGGGGTTTGTCCTGTGACAGCTTCATGTCTGTGGTTTTTCTCGGTACTGATGCAGTGTGAAAAGTGTACAGGTGTACTTCCCTTCTTAAAAATAAACACACAGTCCTAAACGGAAATCGCTTGGTACACAAGGGAGCCAATTCTGCCTGATGTCACCTAGTTGTACAGGCAGGAACTTCCCCAGAGGTGCCACCACTTTGGTTCCTGTGAGAGCCACACTTCGAAGATGACTTGCTGGGAGTGTGTGATCTCACCCAGAACTGGGACATCACACCCGGGGATATAGCACAGGGCCAGAGAGGCTAGGCTCAAGCCTGAGCAGAAGACATGAGCCATGGCACCCAAGGAAATGCGGCTCCTGCAGCAGGGTACCAAAATTTCTCAGGAGCTCAGCACTCCAGCAGACACCTAAATACAGGGCTGGTTTTTCCCATAGCTCAGCACCATGCTCTTTGGGAAACCTGACTCACAACGTTACGAGCAACATCAGCAGCTCAAACCCTGTTATTTATCTGTAGGACAACAATGTCTAGAGGCCCCAGGCATGGCACAGCATTGCTCCGTCCAGGCACTGCGCAATCCTGCTGGCTGCGAGCAGTAGCTCCAGGAGAGCTGACCTGGCGCTGGCAAACACCGTCAGCTTCCCAGGAAACTCTTGAGCAGACATGGCTTCCCTCCAGCCATAAGCCATCCCATTTCTCTTCTCTGATCAATCACATCACTGCAGAGAATATTTAGATTTGAAACCACGGTGCCAGGCTCCAGCAGCTCTGTTGCTGTTGGTGAGGCATGCCAAGCACATATTGCTTGGCTTAACTCCAGCCCATGCAGACCTAGCCCCACTAGGTTTGCATCACGGGTGAGACAGACACGGGCAACCAGCATCTTTTTCTGTGGGTCATGTATGTGCTCCTAGTCCTTCATCCACCCTTGGGGAAGAAGCTGCCACTCCCTCCCTGAGCTCATGTTTTGCTTCAGCCCATCAGGAGTTTTTCCCCAGCTTGCACTTAGGAAGGGAGCACGGGCTTTCATCTCTCTTGTTCTCCCAGACCTCCTGAAAAGATCCAGCTATGACTTCTCCTATACACGGACATTTAATGGTGACTTTGTAAAACAAAGCTCATGCCAGTGGGGACACAGCTAGAATTCATCTGGCATCAGTTTCCGTGAAAGGAACACAGAGCAAAATAGGCAGGCAGCTCAATCTTTTGGCCAACACAGGGAGAGGAAGCTGACTGGTAGCCTCCCCCAGGAGGGGACAGACGCGGCTTAGGGACCTGCAACAGTGATTCCACAGCTCAAGAAGCCCCAGACAGATGGAAATGCTCTCTGCAAAGGAAGATGGGAATTTCCTCAAGCACGGAAGAGAGGGAAAGAAGGTGGGTCTGGACGAGTGTAGCATATCAAGATCTAGATTTACTACTTTTTTTCCCCTCTGACCTTCCCTGTGACCTTAGACAACCTGCCCTAATCTTTGCAGAAGCTTTGAGTGTTTTCTTCATGCACTGAAAGGGCCAGTGCTCAGAACCCTGGCAGACAGGTTGCATGCCCACCTGGTTCCCACTGGTCATGCCAGGGACAACATGGCACCACAAGGACATGGAAGGGAGCCCTGACCAGAGCAAAGCCACAGGCAGAGGCACCTTTTGTCTGCAATATTTCCAAAACAAAAAACATCTCATGTTGCTATCAAGAGGACTGAAGTCAAGCTCTGAAAATGTATAGGAGCCTTCTTTCAGAAATCAAACAGTCCTTCACCATCCGCCCAAACCTAAATATACAAGAGAGGAGACTAGTACCAGTGCTATCAGACATTATAAGTCTTTTCAACCCATCTGGCCCAGAGCAAAATAGACCAGAAGAGGCAAATCCCTTGCTGAGCCATAACTAATGGCATAGCAAATCCCTCTGATCAAGACCCAGTCTTGCAGGCCTTTCGCCAAAATTATGGGATAGTTCCTTACGCTATGTGAGACAGCAGGAGCACATGGGTTTCTGTGGAAAGGAGGAACAGTTCCTGCAGGATAAACATACCATCATGCTTTTTGGTAGGCATACTCATAGTAACCCGTTAGCCAGAAACGTGCTGGCTTACAAGATATCCGAAAATAGGCCTGCAATTTAACTTTTGGCAGAAAATGAGCTATAGAATAGGCCCTGGTTTCAAACCTACACCTCTAAGACAGGCCTTGGACATTTATTACCAAATGTGAAACTCTTAGCTCAAGCTAAACAATAGAATTAGGGAAGTAATTTGAAGAATTATTTATTATATAAATACTGAAGTTTCAGAATACTCAGTTGAGAACAGAGTCATCTCCAAGGGCTACAGCTCGTGGGTAGAGATCCTGAATCAATATTAGCTGTGCACTGCCAGCCACCATCAGCTCGCTCACGTTTGCCTTGTGCTCTTCCCAATCTCATATGAGCAGGACTATAAGAATAAGCCTGAGCTATCAGATGGAGATTTTTGGCTTCTGTGTTTGGGAGCAGTGAGATTGCTCACCCAATTTCATCTCACTGCAGCACATGGACAATTGAATTTTGCTTTTTCCCCACAAACAAGAACAGTTCTCTTCTGATTCACGCTGAAAGCGACAGGGGATTTTCAGAATTATCACAACACAAAACGTCATCCTCCTCTGCTGGCAAGAGGAATTGAAAATGACTGACCTGAATTCATAAAAATATCAGCATGTGTGTGGTGTGTGGTCTGTTACTCTCCCACACTTTTGTGGTTTCTGGGCACACAGCAGCAGCCTGCCTGCTACAGACTGTAAAGCAAAATACAGGTCGGGAAACTGAAAAAGTGGAAGAGGAACAAAAGAGAAATGCCTGGACAGATCTGTATCCAGTGTGGGCCAGCTAACATTTGAATCAGAACAAAAGTAGTAACCAAATAGAAAAACATTCATTTCCTTTCCTTCAGAAATAGCAGTAGTGTGAGGCACAGGAAATACACATGCTCTCATGTTTTGATTTTCAAATAAATGTCAGATGAAATGACATCAAGAAGAGATGGAATAAGCCTGGGAAAGTCCTTTGTTTATTACTTTTTTCTTTGCTTTCCTTTGCATAAAGGCAAAGTTTTGGCTTATTTCTACATTTGCAGAGTCACTGAAATAATGTCAGTGGTACCTGAAATTCAGAATACATCACTACAAACTATTCAGCAACTGGGCTGAAAAATATTTTTATGAGTTAAAACCACAGGTTACTTCAAAATTGAGGTCTAGTTTCTCCTTAGAAACATTTCAACAAGAGGAAAAAATGACAGGACCCAGTACATAGGAATTAATTTCCCCAGTAAAAGCATAAAAATAAATTTTTTAAAAGTTCTTTTTCCTTACATAATCCACACCCTGCCTTCAGCTCACTTTCACACTACTGGACCTCATGGCACCTTTCCAAAGCCCTTTACTGCTTTAAAGTGTATTGAATTTAGCAGACTTGGTGCAAAGACATTGTTTCTACATTGTTCCTTTATTTTTTCTTCAGTTTCTGATTCAGCCTTGGGTAGTTTCCATTTCTTTTCACTCCAGTTTAATGTATTCCTGAGTATCATTTCAACTCTACACACTCAAAAGCAGCTTGGATGGACCCACTGACCTCTCTCTACTCCACTGATGGGAAGAGGGAAGGAGCAGAGCCCTGTGGCTGGGAAGGAACCAGCCTTGCGGATGGCAGGCAGTGAATCAGAGGTGAACTCATCCCCAGGAGTTCACACCGAGCAGCAGCTGCTGGAAAGTTTTTGTTCCACAGACTTGCTTCTCATGAATGCTCTGATCCCACAGGGTCTTGAGGCTAACACTGACAAATCCCATTTTGGCACCACGAGGCATGATACAAACACCCCATGGATAGCTGAGGTTGTGACACACACCACCAGAAGCCAGAGATAATCTGATTTACTCCATTCTGCTCAACCTCAGACAGATAGCCAATGTGCACCAAGCGCTCACACCGACAACCATCAGAAAGGATAGGTACAAAAATGTAACACGGATGATAATGTTCCACAAGTCAGCCTTGCATGTAGAAATCTAGCACTGCCCAGGAGGTATCAGCACCTTGAAGCAAATATTCAGCAGCATCTTGCTCCCTCTGTGGTCTTCTCCCCAGTGCAGCAGGTTTGGGACCAACTTGTGAAAAACAGATTGAAGGACTCGTACTCCAAACCAGCTTCTATCCTAAAAACTAAAACCAAACTCTGGCCAGGTTCACTTTTTGAAGACCAGCATAGGAAATGCAATGGGACCCATGGCCCCACAGGCTTGTTCCTGGAGAGTTCTTCTCTCTTCCAGGCTGGAATGGCATCTGTGCTGACTGCAGTCAGCCCGCATACCGACGGATTTTTCTATCAAAGGATCCCTCTTCAATGTGTTGCTCCCTAGTCATCTCTGAAGCTCTATCAGCTTCTTCACATCCATCAGGCGGCAGAGGTATTATTGTCTTTAAAACTGTGAGCATAAGCTCTGGGCAAGGTTAAAGCCGTGGCAGTTCAACCTGGCCTAGCTGGAGCAAGGACTGAGCAAAGCAAAGAGCCTTGCAGCAGCAGCCCTGACAATCAGAGTAACTCATCTCTGGGGAAACCCTGGTTCATAAACCAGCTCTTCTTAAACCACGCTGCAGACTCATTTTGCTTTTAGGAAGCAGCCAAAATGCACATATGTCTCACCTATTTCAAGGGAGCTTTTGCTGAGTAATTCTTCCCCAAATTAGTTTGTAGCAAGATGGCTCACCAGGGCCTCCTACGTCATGTAGTAGCGTGCAGCGACGTCCTTTGTCAAACAGCACTTTCTGTTTTGAGAGAGAGAAACCAAGATCACTCTCGTTTTTCTAAGATACATTTATTGTAAGTGATCTCAGCAGTGTAGGAAGCTAACTTCAGAAAGGCAGGTTGAGTGATTCAACCAAGCCAAGCATCTTGGTAATTACTGATTTCCCCTTTGCTCTCGTCACTTCCTCTTTTGGAGGAATTTATTCCTTTTAAAAGTGATGGATAATGCCTATTTTATAAGGTTAAAACCACACGGATTTGCGGTTTTCTTCCCCTTTCACGCAAGTTAAACAGCCTCCAGTGGATACTGGATTTGAAGAAGCCTGCTGGAGCTGGGGAAAGAGAAGCATCTTCCAGTAACCTGCACGCCTGAATATGAGAGGTGGAACCTTCCTGCACACAAAGCACTTCTCCAGCTCATCAGAAACACAAGAGAAAGAGTGAGTTGAAAAGGCGGGGTAAGTGCAATATTGAAAAAATGTCCTTGAACCAGTCTGCTTCGGGGTTTAATGCACAGCATCCACAGCCAGGCAGCTGGTGTATGGGTAAGAGGCTGTAGGGTCTGAGCTCTGTCCTTCTCATGCAGGAGCTCAACTAAACCCTTCAATGCCTGGCAGTGACCATAGTGGCACCTCACACTCAGCCTAATTCTCCTCCTTCTCCCTGCACCTGCCTGTGTGTCATGCCAGTCTCCTGCCCTCAAGCAGAGGCTCGCCAGCAGCCAAGCACTGCAAATGGGGCTGACTCAACTCAGGTCTGTGGGAATTGCTCTGCACGCCCACAAAAGAAGATGGCGAGGCTCATTCCATTGCCAAATCCTGTCTCTCGCTGTCCTCAGCTCAGTGCCTCACTCCCTTCCATGGCAGGACCAAGGAAGTGCCTCTTGTGAGTCAGCAGGCAGCACCTTCAGCACTGGTACAGCAACACGAGCAGTGAGGGAGGATTTGTCACCTCAAGACTGGAAGCTCCTGCTTTTTCTAAGAGGGAATTAAAGAAAAACCCTTTTTCTTTAATCCTTTTTCTAAGAGAGAATTAAAGAAACACCCTTCCCAAGCAAGGAAGGAGGAAGAGAAAAGCCTCAGGGTGAGCTGGTGGGTTGAAACTGGGCACAAAGTGACCCCTGGTCCATCAGCAGCTCCCATGCCAGGCAAAGAGGCAGACAATGAAGGGGGACAGTACTCCCTGCTCCCACACCATGCAGGTTTCTAGGGCTCCTGGAGCAACTCCAGGCCTGTGTGAGGCTCACTCGGCTGCCATTAAAGCAAATCAGACAGAAAAAGTGAATAGGAGCTGCCTTTCAATTCAGCTCCTGAGCTTGGGTTGATCTTTCACTTCATGTTGCAGAGGTCTGGCTCCTCTCCCCTGCACACCTCCCTGGTGCCACTGTTCTCACCCCACCAGGAGCTGCTACCACTGCTGCTCCAAGTTTCTCTTCCCTCTCCAGTTATACAACTGCCAAAGCTCTTAAGAGTGTGAAAATAGCCATTGTCTGCCAAACTACTCAGATGTATCAGGTGCAATGATTAAATATTTTGCAAGACCTGATCGCTTTTCTGCGTAAATCTGGTTTAAATGAGAGCATTTTTCTCTACCTCTGGGAATCCAGCAGAACATTTATGGAAACAATTCCTCAAGTCAAGGTGAAGTCCTATGGCCTTACTTTGACCAACAGCTCCTGCAAACCATATTATGCATGTCCAGAGGGAGATGTGGTGTCCTTCAACAACCCTACAAACACCATCCCTGTCAGAAACAGTGGAGGGATGAGACTGGTATCCCACGGGGCTTTTTCTTCTTTCCATCCTCTGCTCCTGCCAGAACCCACTCCTCCCTCTCTGTCCTGCTGCTGGTATCTCAGCACAGCCTCATGATTCACAGACACATTAGAGCCACTGAAAGAGCTGTCAAGGGGAATCAAGCCCTGGGCACTGCTTCGAGGCAGATCTGTATCCAGAGCAGCATGCTGAATTTCAGCCTCTCCACCTGCCATGTGTTTGCAGATGTGTGTGTTTTAGGAGGAAAGTTCACCCTCAAGTCAGAAATTCATCAGGCCAGTGTCGAGCTAATGAATGAGCTAGTTCAGACGATACCAGTTTGCTATGGCCAGCTTATTTTCTCCCTCAGAAGCAGCCAGGCATGAAAAGTTTTGATTAGAATTCAATTAGCAAGCGATATATTTTCCTATAGTGATAAATGATGACCTTTCATCAAAATGTGCTTCAAAAGTTTGCATTCCAGGCACCTTCTGAAAGGGAAACCCCTCGATACACGACTTCTGAGTAGAAGACAACAGACTGTAACCATGACATCTTCTGCTAGCTGGAAAGGACTCTGGGAATCTCCTACCTGAAAGTTAATTTCAGACGTGCAAGGAGACCACTGATTCCTCATTAGCTACTTGCAGAGGGAAATTCCAGTGTTCTCGCCTTCTTTGCTCCTCCTAAAACTTAACTGCGAAAGCCTGACCAAGGACATCAGTTAGGGGGAAAAGTGCTAGCTGCAGCTCTGGTAGCTCCCAAGCACTTTAGGGTCAGAGAGGCTCGAAGATCAACCCCAGAAATTATATATTTGATAATGAGAAACTACAGACTCTCTGCTCTCTAGCAACAGAATTGCTGCTTTCATCACAAACAAGATAAGCAACTCTGAGTTGTGAAATGTGTTGTTTGACACTGAAACAAGGATAATAGGTAAAAATCACCGGCAAGAATTGAAATGGCTTTGGTTGGCATTCCCCACAGACTTTTCACACAGCCCATGGGAATCTAAACATAGACACCAGTGTTGCTTCCCATCAGATGCAAAGTCATTCTGCAAGTTAAAATATCTGAAAGCCCAGGGTCCTCTTAAACTACAACGGGCACTTGAAGATTTGCTGCCCTTTTCCTCATCCACCATTTAGAAATACCATCAGGCACCTTCCCATGGATGCAGATACAAGCAGCCTCTGATGTTTCCAGCCCAAAACTTCTCAGGGTACGTTCTGCTGCTACACGTCACAGTCCACTCCCCCTCTGGAGCTGTGGAAGGACAAGACTTCCACATCTTGCTGTGTCAGCTCAACGGCGTAGCACCACGACATGCCCATAACCTGCTTTCCTCCTTAACATACTGCAGCCACAATGGGTTCATTCCAGGAGTTTAAGCAGGTAAACAGGGCTGCTTTCATCTCCGGTGGGTTACAGATAACGAGTGGTTTTGCTGGCAGACCGAGTCAGGGCTTCGTGTTGTCTTCCTGCTCAGTAGCTTGCCCTGCACCTTGTGCTGAGGGCAAACCCTCAAACCACCAGAGCCAGCTACTGGCTCTAGGCGGGAGGATTGTGCCTGGGAAATGCTCCCAGGGATCCCACCATGACACACCGGAGAGGGCTGCTGCTCTTGCAGCTTACTCCCTCTGGCACGGGAGCCAGTGGGCAGGCAATAGCAATATCTTCCTTTAGCACAGCTGGTTCAAAGTGAACTTGCCTTAAATTATAACTGAACAAACAATACTGCTTATCAAGATATTTAAAGGAAAAAAAGAAGCCTTCTCTGAAGAAGCAATCAATTTATAGTTCAGCTGTTTCTTGTACAATAGCAGCTTTAAGCTGAGGTTATTAGTTTTGAACTTACATGTTCTTTTGTGCAAGACTGAGATGGAAAGGTCACTTTACACAATATTAGCTTTGAGCTATAAAGTGAATGTATTATCTAAGCTAGACAAGACACTGATAAATATCTAAGACAATGGGGCTTTTGGCAAGCACAATTTCTCTTTTTCCACTGATGCAACAGACATTGCTTTTTTAGATACTGTCTGATATTGTCCAAACTGAACGTGCATCCCAGACCACAATCTTGAGGGACACAGAATAGATGATCCCTTGTTCTAGGCTTCACCAGTGATTTGCAGAACAATGCTCCGCATTCTCATGACACCCACAAGCTGATCAATGACTGTCACCATCAATGTGGCATGCAAAATTCCACAGTCTGCCATTTGATGAACCATGGGCCAGATGCCACCGGACTCTGTCAGGGAGGCCATTTCAGAGATGTCAGTGGAAGTGGTCAACTGGCCACCTCCTGAGCCACAGACAGCACCCACCGTCAGTTACCCAAGAATGGGCCACTCCACAACACTGACTGTAGGAAAAAAGGCCTTCATTGGGAAAAAACAGACATCAGCCAAATAGAAATGTGAGTGTGGTTAAAGAACAGGCGTGTTTGTGAAGGGTTGGGGAGGATCATCACACATTATCTTGGGTTAATTTTAGGCATCTAACTTCAGTGTCGGCAGAGTATCCAGAAGGTGGCTCAGAATCCCAGAGCCCACCACTGGGTTGTCTGTCCACCTGCACCCTGGCACAGGGGGCACCTCAAGTGGCCCTGATTCTGCAGAGAAGCTCCCACCCTCTAGAAGAGCATCCAGTTAAATCAAGGCTGCAGGGAACAATAGGAAAATGCACAGCACCCAGACCCAAAGAAGTCACCATGTAAGTAGACTGGTGATTGCAGAACTAGAAGGCACATTGCTTACAGCACCTTGTAGTGGAGGATCTGAAAGCAGAACCTGGAGCTGCTGAAACCCTGGTCTCTGCTCAGACCTCTCCCTGAGAGGTTGCTGCGCCTCCACCCTTACTTTGCTGGCTGGGGACCTCTCCAGGGACATGCCACCAGCCCCTATATTAAGGTGATTGTCCAAGTGCTGAGACCTGTCTTCTCAGCAGGAAGCAGCAATACTTGACTGGAAAGCAGCTCCTGGCCAGTCTTGCCTTCTCTGCCAAAGCACGAATGCTCTCTTCATGTCATAATCTGGAACAAACACTTTAATGGGAGCAGCTTCAGAGGACTGCCAGCTACCTGGCTCAACACCTCTTCCAGAGACATGAGGTTCTACAGATGGAACAGTAGCCAAGCCAGCATATGCTTCCACCCAGCTTTATAGGAGCCACTTTTTAGGAGGTGAGACTGAGATATATCTTCATCTAACCCGCAGTCGCAGTTCCTCTCCAGGATTCACATGTACCTATCCCAATTTAAGAAATAGATATCAGATGTTGGACTGCAGCCAGAAAATCATGCTGAAGAGCCGTCTTTTCAGGAATAAACATTATTCTCTCTAGGCTGGATTTAAGCCACTCAGTTACAAGGGAGAGATTCATTATCAATGCCCAAAGTACCTATTGGCATGTGCAAATTTCTATTTAATCTCTGCTGTGTACACATACACATGATCACAGCTTCTTTCTGCCACTCCCAGCAGCACCTGCAAGCACAGTTCAGAGGCAAGAGTCACACATGAGGCAGCTGATCAGTGACTGTCACCCTCAAGGGTGGCACACAAAAGTGCCCTTCCATGAGCCATGAACTAGATGCTGCCAGACTCTGCCAAGGAGACCATTTTAGAGATGTGAGTGGACGTGATTAAGTGGCCACCTCCAGAGGCAGACACAGCACGCAATGCCAGTCACCTTCCTGTGGGAGACTCTGTGTGGATCCGCAGTGTGAAAGAGAGGAGAAGAAGAAGGATGCTTGAACTATCTACCTGACTCAGAGACTTGTCATTGTAAGGCAAGAAAGACTGTTCTGCCATAGCAAAGCTGGTCAATGCATGGAAAGCCATCCTTCCACAGGAAAAACCTCAGCAGAGGTGCAACGCAGAGCTCAGCGTTTGGAATGACTCTGGCGAGCCCCAGAGTTCCTGAGCCCAGAGGCAAACTCTTATCCTGACTGTCCTGGACCATCCACACACTAGGTGAATGTAAAGAGTGCAGAAATGACACAGACCTGCCAACCCCGTCCCACAGTGACAGAAAGAAAACAGTGGAGGAACAGTGCATTGATTTGCAACAAGTCACCTTAATTACCCAACAAGCTGCTTAAACAGCGAGAGCTTCCCTGGAGCACATGCTGGGCCTCCAAGTGTTCATGAAACAAAAAGCACTGGTGTTTTCTATGTCTTTTGGAGCTATATTCCTGCTGCTATTGTAAAACAACAAGGGCCGGCAGGAGTCAATGGAGACCTGCCATTTCACATCAGCTGGAAGAGAACACCTGAGTTACTACAGCCCTGTTTTTCTCACATGACTACTCTGTATGATAAAACTTCTAATTAACTACATAGTAAATGCGATGGGAAGACTCTTTTGCTAATTATTTCTATACCTTCAGGCAACAGAGTAAAATCAATATGTAGCAAGAAAATGATAGTTAAATAACCTTGGCAACTTGTGCTGCAGGTAAATTAACAGTGTGGCAGCGGATGGGAATGCCTTCACAAATCAGGGCGCTGGTTGAAACCAGGCTTCAGATGTGTGTCACCCACCAAAGCTGCCTCTGCCTCCTTCAGTACAGCCTCACAACTCCCTGCAATGGGGTCCTACAGCCTCCTCCCTCACAGCTGCGCTGAGGGACCTGCTCAAAGCAGAGTAGGCTTCCTACACTTTCTTGTATTAAACAGTCTATACTACATTTACTTGCTTTAATTCTACTGGAACAGCCAAAAGGAGGGGAAATTACCTCAGGAGCCATGCAACCAGCATAATATTTCTTATTATTCCTCATTGGCAAAAAAGTTTTTGGATTCAGTCATGTTTGTGTAAAACCAGAGCTCAACACAGCATAATTCTATGACCCCTCATCAATAGTTACTTCTCCCACATGCAAGGAAAGATGAGATTTTAAGATTTAAACCCAAAGGATTTGTCACTCTGGACCCTCTGTTTTGCTGTACCCACTTTCATCATCCTTGAGGGGATCTGTGCTTCCAAGAGCCACCAAAAGTTTACTTACAGTTGGGCACCCAACCTAAGAGCTGCGCACATCTGAAAGCCGTAGTACGTTCACTTTGTTTGTCGGCCACAGAGTAGTTTCATTGATCTGAGAGCGAGATAGCGATTTGCAAAACAAAACCACAACCACTTGTTAGCTGTAAGTGCGTCCATACAGGCTGCATTAATTCCAGTGTGAATTAGACATGGAAACGCAGCCGAAGCACACTGGGTGCTGGCGGAGCGGCGTTCCCTTCCAGACTCCTCGCGTCAAGTCCCATCCTGCCGCATTCCCATGCCAAGCCGGCAGGGCCCCGCGCCCCGCCAGGAGATAAAGCCGGCAGAGCGCGAGAAGGCGCATGCACAAGGCACGTCTGGCAAGCCCGCTCTCATGACTAACGCTGCGTTCCTGCGATAACAGGCTAGGCCACCTACACAACTAGCCCTCTGAATAAATACCCTGCTGCATGGGTTCCCATGAACAGCAGGCTGATGGGAGAGAGAGATAAGTGTTCGCTGTCGCTCTCACGAGGGGCTACCTTCTGGATCTCACACACAGCTCTTGTAGCTCTGTTTTCTATCAGTCACTTTGGTCAGGTCCACTGCTCCGCTGCCAAGGCACCAGCCCCTTGATTTTGTCCGTACTAGTTTGTCACTCCCAAAAATCCCTCACGAGCACAAACTGCAGCAGGGCAGACAGGACAGCACAGCGAAACCCCCTTCCATTAAACCACACAAACACATCCAGCAAGACACATGGATTTTTCAGACCCAGTGCTTAGCAGCCTCTACCTGGTAAAGGCATTCCCCCTTTCCATCTTTTCCCTCCCTCCACTATGTCCCAAACTAATGTACTTTGACAGGCATATCTCATGGGTCCATATTGTCATTACACACCAGCAAAAGCCTTTGCAGCTTTCAAATCTTCAACAACAGAATTTTCTTGGCTTTCAAATACAAGATCTCAGGCTTGTTCACAAGAATGAGTTTACATCAAAGCAAGCTGTCAGCGTAATTGCACTAACTGGCACAAAATAGGCACATCCAGCAGTTGGTTTTTCTGTTGGCACTAGTAGCTGTTGCTTCCATTTCCTCCACACTGTGCTCTTGGCAAAGTAAACTACTCATTTCTCCCAGGTCCTGAGCACCTTAGGGTCATTTCCACAGCGCACGATTGGCTAGCCAGGAATAGCCATGTAAAAATTACTGCTTCCCACATTAGGGGGTCACACCTCTGCCAAAGAAGAGTTAGACAGCCCACCCTCACCTGATGCTGGGAAAGGGAAAAGCAGGGCAGCCCTACAGAGAACAAGGACAGAACAAGGAGGACAGAGGCATTCCATCTCACTGGCACAAAAGGAGCCCGTCCTCCAAAATACCTCATGCATTTGGAAAAGCCCACAGGGGTTTGGGGCCAGTGGGATCCCAGCATGGACTGGCTAGGCAGGAAGATAACCTAAGCAGGGAGATAGATACAAGGCTGCAGGCAGGGTACATCCAGAGAGACCAGTCCCAGAAAACAGACTGATGGAAAAAGCTTTCAAGTTGGGTTTTCTAATGCCTGCCATCACTGGGCAATGAGTTTCCAGCATGCACTGAGCCTAGGCTCTGTGAAGGAACCAGGGGGACCACCACAGCAATCATGGGCAGCTTTATTTCTCAGGGCCCTGTAAACTAGAGCCACATCACCTTCTTTTTTTTCTTTTTTTTTTTTTTGAAGAGCCTCCTTGCCCTGATATCTTTAATTAAGAGGGTTGTGTGTTGTTTTTCTTTTACTGTGTGGTAGCTTTTATCTAACAGGTATATGTAAAAAGTATGCCTGGGGAAAATCATATTCATGGGAACAAACTTAGCAAAGCCACTTTAACCCGGCTGCTTTTTTAAGAAGCACCTCAGGGCAAACCCTTGAAGATATTTATGCTCTGCTGCTGAGTTAGAGGCTTCTGAAAACTCCCATTAATCCCACTTCCCTTTATTCCCCTGGGTACAAGCAGTGGGAAGCGCCACTGTCCCTCTGCTCTCAGTCTAGAACATTCATAAGGAGCTACTTTAAAGCCAGATGATGGGCTCCACCCTGTAAATTGCTGAGGGCCCCAGCCCCTCACAGCAAAAAGTGGGTGCCCCAGCAGCTCAACGGGTTCAAATGCGATTGTGAAGCTCATGCAAATCTAAAAATCTGCATAAAACACTGATGACGAGCACCTTATGGCTGCATCACACAGGCCAGGTACACATCACCAGATTGGGGTTTTTTTTTGGCCAGAGAAATTGTCAGTCTGCAGTTGGGATGTCTACATGACGCAACTGGTGCTGGCAAAATGTAGCACAGCTGGTACCACAGTCACAGAACCACAGGATGAGTAATGTTGGAAGAGACCACTGGAGGTCATCTGGTCCAACCTCCCTGCTCAATCAGAGGCCTCCAGATATATTACTCAGGATTGTGTCCAGACAGCTTCTGAGTATCTCCGGTGAGGGAGACTCCACAACCTCTCTGGGCAACCTGTTCCAGTGCTCAGTCACCCACACAGTGAAGCTCTTCATCATATTCAGGTGGAACTTCCTGTGTTTCAGTTTCTGTCCATTGCTTCTTGTCCTAGCAAAACTCCAAGAGAAACAAAGATTTTAAGTTAGAGCTGGAGATTAGAGAAGTACAGGGTATTTTTGCTACGCTTTATCATTCCTTTGGTAACATCAATCTGCAACATCATTTCTAGATTAGAATTTAGTTTCTGTTAAAGGACTATACAAGCTACCTTAAAAGTTTGATCCAGCTCCTCATTAAGTCCATGTGAAAAGGGTTTTCTGAAAGGATCAGTCTCTTCCTAAGCAGCTCAGGTCCATGCTTTTGTGGAGGAGACCTATCTACATCAGAAGGAGGGGTAGATGTAATCATGGTGAATAACAGAGTCCTGTTGTCACTTTCACCAGCTTTAAGCATTCAGAAATAAGGGACAAGCCCCTTTCCTCTGCACCACACAGATCTTTCCCATACCAGCTGAAAAAAATCCCCACAAGGCTAGCTTGTAAATTCAGGTCTTCAAGAAAAAAAATTTAAAATAGCAAAATCAAAAAACCAAACATCTGGGCTGTTTCCCTCCAGGTGCCTAAGTGTGGGGAGTTTTCCAGCCACAAACCCAAATGCTTTCTCCACAACCCCGGGGGCCAACAGAGCTCCCACTCAAGAGGCAGGGCAGGGCAGGGCAGGGCAGGGCAGGGCAGGCAGCTGGTCAGCAGCAATTCCTTGGCAGCCCAAACCCTGGGCTGCAGGGTGCCAGGGAGCAAAGATGAGCAAAACCAGCCCGGTGCAGCTGCTGTGAACTGTGACCCCATTTACAGAAGCTGGCACGGCTGCATGGGATGCACCAGCACGTTTTTTCCATCTGTGGACAGGAAGCCCTACAGGGAAAGGGAGGGAGAGGGGGGTCCACTGGGCATATTTTCTCAGTGGAAGTTTAGAGTGGAGTTAAAAATTGCCGAGAACAGGCCAAAAATAGGGAGGGTTAGGCAACGTAAATTCAGGGTGCATCACCCAGTAGCTGTAACACAACTCTCTGTACGTCACTGCCAGTGAGTGGAGAGAGAGGCACTGTGTGAGGCCCCAGCAGCACTGCTGCCATTGGGTTTTACTGCCTGCACTGCACCCAGACAGCACAGATCTCAGGAGATATAGCCCCAAAAAGCTTCCAAAAAATGCATGCAGGCCCTTGCTGCCAAGGAGGATCATGTGTCTGCCCCTATGCCTGTGCCTGGGGCGGCACTGGGCTCAGTGTTCACTGCTGGGACACGATCCCGATCCACACACGCCCCACCGGGATGCTCTGCGCTGCACCTGGCCACAGTACTGGGAGCATGGGGGGAGCAGGAGTGGGGTGCAGGCTGCTCCCTTGAGCTGAGTGTGCTGCAGGAGGAGAAGGCTGGACCCCACCATCTTGGTCCTACTGCCCCTGCTGCGGGGCAGGGGCAGGGGCAGGTCCCTGAGCCAAGCAAACCTGTGGTCTGGTCTCTTACATATATGCCTTGCATTCACATCTCTGACATGAAACAAGCTCTGATTTTTACATTGCTGCTGAAAATTCCAGACAGGAACAGGAGTGGTTCCTTCCAGACAAATCCCTTCAGTTGTCTTCCGGCCTTTCCTTTCTCCTTCACCATGGCACTTTTCCTGCTCCTTTTCTGGTTGTGGCACAGTGAGACTGGAGTGAGAGGGAAGGTGCAAGAGTGGGTTTTGCTGCTGACAGGGACATTTCAGACCCTCCCTAGCTGCCAAGTCATTTGGACATGTGCAGGTACCATGCATTGGCATTCACTCAGTGCACAGCTGCTCTTGCCACATCTGCAGCACCAACAAAAGCAGACAAATCTCCACGCACAGTCTGCTTGTGGGAAGTGAGTAGAGGAGCATGAATGTGATAAAACAAAACCACTGAGCACTCACACTGTTTTCTGTGTCCTCATTTACACTGCAAACATGAACAGCCAAGGCCGGTCTCTTTGACTTTAGTTAAGCTAGGAAACAAAAGGAGTCAGGGCCAGAGGCCGAGGGCCAAGACTTGCTTCCCTGCAGCCAGCCTTTCTCCCCCCAGCCAGGAGATTGGGACCCATCTGCGCTGCCCTGGGGGACAGCCCCCAAGGATGCACTGCCCCTGCTGCCTCAAGGCCAGGGCTGTTCTCACCAAGGCACCACACTGGCAGTGAGGCAGGGTGCCTGCCTGGGGGACATGCCCCTGAGCCTGCTCTGGCCCTGCTCCTGTGGCTGGTGCAGATAAAACTCTTTTCCTTCTGTGTTTGTGCTGGGCATTTTGCATGGGAACCTCTGGGGACCACTTTGGGAGCCCTTTGCAGCCCACATTCCTGTCTGGCAGCTCTGAGGCCGCAGTGCCACCTTTGAGATGATATGCACATAATTCTTTCCCTAACAGGTAGAGTAAAAACTATCCTATAGACCCCCTTGCATTGCTGACACCAAAGGTGATGTCCTGGCAACACGAACAAACTTCACAAGAGGCCTGGAGCAACTGCTCATGCCACTCTGTCACCACTTCTCTAAGGATTGGACAGGGACTCTGCTTAGGTTTCCAAACTGGGATTTTGTTTCCAAACAAAATACAAGGATATGCAAAATACAAGGATATGCATATTGGGGGTTTTGACACAGAAGATGGAACAGGGCTATTATCATTATTATTATTGTTGTTGTTTTAAACATACCTGTTTCCAGGAGGATTCAGGAGCTCTAGGCTTACTCTGGACTCCATACATAACAGAAGGATGTTCCTGTCCCGAAGAGCTGCTCAGCTCACCCCAGAGCACAAACTAGCAGCTCAAAGTAGCACAGATAAAATCATAGCTGCATACTTTTATTTTCTAACGCCAGCCTGGGCGGTCAGGAATGAGCATTGCTGAGCGAAATCTCCTAAAACAGGCACTGGAGCCCTACTTGAGATGTACTTCTACTCGGCAGCTAAGAGGCAGTGGTCTAAATCACATATCCAGGCATATTACACTGTGAAACACGTCCAGCACAATGTTATATGTCAAATGTCAATCTATTGTGAGTTTTTATATCAAAGGGCAAATGCTGATTGAAGAGAAACAGAGAAGTGCAGCAGAGAAGTAAATAAAAAGAAAGGTCTTAAGAGGCTTACAGCCACCCTGGTATAAAAGAATCATCTTTCAAGCTGATAAAAATATTGTTACACACTCTGATAAGAATAATCTCTCAGGCTCTGATAAGACTACAATGAGAACAAGCTTTTTACAACACAGCATTAGTGAACCACAACCCCATCCTGCCCAGAAATACCCTTTCTAGGTGCCGCTTCCTTTTGTTCTCCAGCGGGGCAAGCACTGAAAAGAGCTACTGTAGCTTTCCTCCCTGTCTAGCAGGGACACAGCCAGGAAAGGACTCGGTGGACTCCACCCTATTGAATATGGAGAAATTCACTCCAAAGCAACTAAAGCATGCAAATAATTGCATTGACTTCAAATGAAATTATTCCCATGTGTAAGTGCTCTACTGAATCAGGGCCAGGGTGCTTAGCACTCTGGAGTATCAAGTCTTAAAAGTTTTGGAAGGCTTTAAGTGAGAGGGAAGGGTTTGGGAAATAGGGGGGAGGAAAGTGGGTGGAAAGGAGTTCTCCCACTGAATAATAGGTCAATTATATCTGAAGTCTGTGATGGGTATGAATAGAGAGAAGAATTTTGGAAGGTCTGAATCTATTTGGACATTTGCGTTAACCATGACTTCGCACCTCAAATCCACACTGACCCAAAAACTGGACTGGCTATCAGGTTAGGAATTCGGATTAGGAAATACGTCCTGTAGTACCCTATGCACACAGCTTATCTTCTTTCTTTCCTTATTTCCATCACAACACGAGAACATACTCAGACAAGCTGCTGTTCTTGAAGGGATGGGATGACTTCCATGGCACAAAAAATGGCTGAAATTCTTCATGTCCCAAGCTGATGAAGGTAGATACATTTATTGAGAAAAGCTTGAAGTCCATGAAGCTCCATGAAGCCAGCTAAGCAAAAACACCTACTCAGGCACTGTAATGCAGGGGGACAGCTCGATATCTGAGGCCAGGCACAGAGCTGTTTTGCTGGGTTTGTCACATTGCCAGCAGCAGATACAGGGATGGTTCCCCCAGAGCCACTGGTTTGGCAGGAGGGAGCAACACAAAAACCCTGTGGAAATGGCCTCCTGAGCTGAGTGCCACACAGGCATTTGGCTGCAGATATCCAAAGCAGCCCGTGGGCAAAATTAAGGAAAATACGAAGTGAAAATGGAAACCATAACTTCAGTTTCCTTCTGAAAGACCAGGAATATCCTTTGCCATGTTACACTCCTGAAAGGTCTCATTATAAGAACGTGGACATACCAACCAGTTCATTCCCAAACCTCTCCCAGCATCACTGGCTTCCTTCTGCCCTAACAGACACTAGTTGTGCGCACTTCTCATGTCTGATCCCAGTTTGTTCCAAAAACAACAGATGAAAGGCAGCAAGCATTAAAGTAAATAGGAATTTTGCGCTCAACCACATTTGGAGTAGAATTTGACCCAGAATTAAGAGGACAGTTTTTACTGGGGATCTAGCAGGTTTCTGATGCTGTTCCAGTAGCTCCAGGAGGCACACCTGCTCTTGGATCTGCATGGCAATTTCTGTGGTTTGGCCACTAAGGAGGGTTTTATATTATTTTTAAATATTACCATTGAAAACAAGAAGCTATTTTTCTCTTTTCTCTTCACGTTTTTTTTTTTTGCAAAAATCTTGGACAGGACTGGTTAACCACACAGGTGACAAAGCCATACAGAAAATTTTCTCTTGTACACAGAAAATATCTCCCACAGTTGTTCCAGATACTTCACCCAGCCTCAGCCCCTCATGCAAGAGCCCTTCCCTCAGCTGCCCGGCTGCTGCTTCTCAGAACTGACCCCACACAAGCTGACTGCAGCAGAAGACCACTGGTGCATCTGGTGTGATCCCAGGGGGCCTCCATAGCCTCTGCTCTGTGTTTCTGCCTCACTTCTCTCTCACTAATCATGGGAATTGGATGGCAAGTGATGCCCAGCTGATAGACTCTTGTAGCTTTTCAATCCACCCATTACTATCCCATCTTCCACAGGGAGACTAGGCACAGCTGTGTCACAGAATCAGGCTGGGTAGGAAGCCAAGGCTGTGGTCTAGTGCTT
Source organism: Cnemophilus loriae (assembly GCA_013397755.1). Classification (NCBI taxonomy): domain Eukaryota; kingdom Metazoa; phylum Chordata; class Aves; order Passeriformes; family Corvidae; genus Cnemophilus; species Cnemophilus loriae. The sequence goes on from VZTF01000769.1 coordinate 2,072,744, forward strand.
CCCACCACTATTCCCCAGGATATATCTTATGCTTTGACCATTGCATAAATGACGTGAGATGGGACCAAATCAGAAGTGAAAACATTTATGAAAATGTATGAAGCGATATTGAGCCGCTGTTGAAGCGGTTTTCCACAAGTGTCACCAGTAGTGCAGAGGACAACTCCAGTTCAAGGAGGGTAGCTTACAAGTCCTGGTGAAACAATCTTGTATGACGTGCCTGCCACAGGAGAGTTAGGCCAGGAACCTGGACGAAAGGGAGAGTAGTTAAGCCACTGAATATGATTTTAAACAATTTTGGATAATAGAAAAAGTATGTGAAATGATGCTTAGACAGGAGTCAGGAACAATTTCTACATAAAATAGGTGTGGGGGGGGGGGTGGCAAAAAAATGTCCACGTGTTTAAATCAGAAAAAAAGGCCAGAGGAAAGAGTATTTCACAGCAAAAGAAATTAAACTCCCCTTTCAATATTATCTGCCTACGGCAGGAGCTCAACACCTGGGGAATTTACAGGCCTGCCTTCCACCAGGATATGGAGAGCAGTAATAGTCGAGCAGGTCATTCCTGCCCGGGAGCCGGCAGCAGGGCTGAAATTGGACCCAGTCATTTGCGTCATCATCAAACAATTAGTAACTGCTTCAGGTAACCTGGGCCACCAGCCAGCGCTTTTGAAAACGTCTGTGGCCGGATAAAGGCTGTCATATTCCTGATGTCAATACCGAGGCTTTGCAGTGAACTCTGCACCGTCACGTAAGAGCAGCCGGGCTGGTGGAGAAAAACACCCTCCCAAGGTAAAGAGCTGCTCAGGCTAATGCAGGACAGATTTGGGACTGCACGGAAGGAGACGCTGGGCCAACTCGCTTCCTGCCAGTGTGCAGACGTTGGGCTGTGGTGGGGATTTCCACAGTCAGAGGCTTATAAGGACGGGGGAATCACATTCACAGATGAAATGTCCACAGCTTGCTGATGCTCACTTTGGCCAGTAGAAATCATAACACTGGAAGTTGTCCTTTAGCCAGCTTAGTTTTTAGCATTTCACAAATCAAACTTGTTGATAAGCCATTTCTTGAAATGAGGAGAGCAATAACTTAGCAAAATTGGAATCATTATGGAAAATGCTTTGACATCCTCTGTAATGAAGCATTTTCATTATTCACCCTAGATGCAAAGGGAAACATTTCTATTACCTGTCGCAAGTCAGCCAATTCAAATAGCATCTGTGAGATGTGATGTGTCTCTCTGCCTCAGCAGCTCTCAGTTATTCATTTCTCCACCATCAGGTACATGTGTTGACAACCAGGAAAGGCCTGCCAAACCATTGGCTCTGAGGGAGCCATCCCTGTATCTGCTGCTGTCAACATGACAAAGAAACATGCAGACCCCAGTTTTAGCCCTACCAAAGAGACAAGTGTTTTCAAATCATATACCTAGGCAATCTTTTGTCCAACTTAAAAAAAAAAAAAAAAAAAGGCAGGAAAAGATACTATTACCCCCATTTCCATCAGATGTCACTTTGGAGAGACTTGGATAGACCAAATCAGAACTCACCATCTAGATATGGGGAGGTTTAGGGGAGACATTCAGAGGATTTTAGACTTTTATTGTGGCAGTGAGTTACTACACCAGATGTGAAGGCATCACTGTGCGTCGAGGACACAGGAGGCACAGGAGCAGGTGAGGCAGGGTAAGGACAGCAGCTGTCAGCAGGCTCAATGCAGTGGAATTGACAAACCAGAGTTCTTCAGATATTGCTTTTCTTGCCCTCAACAACAAACTATCAAAAGTTGACTGGCGACTTACTTCAATTCATGTAAAGTTTATTTTACTCCAAATCCACAGTTTCCTATTAAAAATTGCATATCATTGGCATTCAGAGACGCTTTGGTGGGAGAGAAGGAGCAAAGGATCAACTGCCTAGCCCACATGGATAAAAAGAATAGTCGGAATTACTGCTATAAATGTATAGAAGAGTTACTCAGTCTCTGGTTTAGGTCTTAAAATAATCCCTATTAGATTATTAGTCAGTTGATCTCATGGGTAAAATAATCCTGAGTTTCATAGTTTTTGGATTACATCTCTAATAGTTTTTAGGTCTTGGCATCTGCTGTCTTGTTTACAAACAAAAACAGGAAAAATCCTCATAAAATAATAAACATGGCAAGGGAATAAAAATACTACAGAGCTGGAAGGAAAACCAGCTACTCAGTAACACCACCATTTTCCAGTAATCACTTCCAAATTAAAAAAAAATGTTATTAATGTGGACATATTAATTACAGATCCCTCATAACTCTTAGATGTTTTCTGTGGATTAAGTCCATTGCTGGTGTAATAGTCTGGAGCCAAGAGAAGCTCACGCCTACCGTGGTCTGGGTTCCACTTGTTTTTAGGTAAACCATGACTTCCTGCTGTTTGGCATATCTGTCCTTCAAGAGCCAGAACATGAAGATAAACTGTTTGCTTTCATTGTTTGCCATGGCTGAACTACACTGTCCTAACACCCAGACCCATTTCCAGAAGGCAGTAAAGCTGTAGCAAACAGCCAGGGTGGAGGACTGTGCCGACCAGGCCTGTTGGCCCTTAGGGTGAATGTGTAAGTGCATATTTAACAGAGAGAAAGGGTGAATTGTAAGGGTGTAAAAAGTATTTCTGTGCCACATAGGGAAGCTTTAGAGAGAGCAGGGGAAAGAAAGAGAATAGAGAGCTGTTGGACTAAGCTATTACAGCCTTTCTTGAGAGGACCTTGTATCACTGCTGTTCTCTTCCCATCACAAAAGCCTATGTTTGGGGAACTCAGAATACAAATCCACATTACTCACCACCAAAAGAAAATCTCTCTGCAGGTTAATGGTAGCACTCACCTGCAAGCACAGTCTCAGAAGACTCCAAGTGTCTAAACATCACCTCTAACCCCTGCACTCCTCGGAGCAAACTAACACAATAACAGCTAATACAAAGCAAGCAGTAAGAATGAAATCCACTGCAGCCCTGCCTTGATATTTGAGACCACTGCGCATGCCTGGAGTCACAAATCAAGGCATTTACAGTAACCAGAGAATACCCATCCAGGTGTAGAGAGATCTCTACTTAGCAGGAAGACTTAACCTGAGCTAATAAGGGGGAAATGCATGCCCCTTAGGAAGATCTCTTCAGTAGCAAGTAATTAAATTCATTTGATGCAAATATAAGCCCCTATTAAGAAATACAAACCAGACATTGCTTGTGCATTTCCAAACCAGCCTAGCTATTTTTATTTTCATTTTGCATATATCCCCACAGATTTTCAGAAGATGTTTTCAGCTGCCTGGATTTTACTAGTCACTACATCCTTGACATCTTGTCTTTTTATGCACCGATTAGTTTGGTGTCATAAGAAGCAGTATGTGCATTCTGCCTCTTCAAGTATCCAATGTCTCTATTTTCCATAAGGAACAAATCTTTATTTACCAGTTCAAGCAAACTATCAAGGGAGAAGGATGACCTTCATTCACTCACAATGCTTTTGCATACTTTCACTGCTTGCTATAAGCCTAGAGCTAAGTTCTTTCTGGGTAAATATTTTTCCATCTAAGAAACCTTTTTTCCATTACAGGGTTATAAGCTGTTAGCAAACCATGTTTTAATCGGGAATTAAGCCCTTCTGGAAATGAAGAAGTGCATGAAATGCTGGGAAAAGGAAGTTTCTAATTAAAGGAAAATATCTCAAAATGAAAAAAAAAAAAAAGAGTGAGAGTGGGGGTGGTCAATTACTTAGCTTAAACTGTCTGGAGTACTAGTGAGCATTTGCTGCCTCATCTTTCACTAGGTAATGTTGCCTACAGACACCTGAGAAACAGACCATTGAATTGTTTCTTATCAATTTCATTTTCATAGCTTCTGGCCTGGAGGAGGAGGTGGGAGTTAAGGAGGGCAGCAAAGTTTTATCGTTTCCCACACGGGTGGGCAGAATAGGCAAAGACCTCCAGGGGTCCCCACCACCTGCACCCAGCATCCGTCATCAGGTAGCCAGGAAGAAACAGAAAACAGTGCAATGCCCAGGAGTGGGTATGGGAGCCCACCCAGTGCTCCTTTGACAAGACCTGAAACACACACCAGCCACCCAAGCCCTCCCTGTGTGTGGCCATGGGCCCCCAGCCTGAGCTCTGCCAAAAGTGAGGCTCCCAGTGGCCAGGCTGCACACTGGTGTCCAGCCAAAGCCATGCTGGCCACCACCTTTTCTCTGCTGATGTCGGCTGACTCGTTGCTGGAGTTGAAGTTGTGTATTTGCTAGCACTCTTTATTTCCCAAGAAAACCAGAAGCACAGCAGTCCAGAAGTTTATATCTCGAAATGGGAAAAACCATATCAAGCCAGGAAACAACCAAACGAAAGATCAGTACAAAATATAACCAAAAATAGCATGCTAAGTCTTCAGGAAAGCAAATGCAAAGAATTAAGTTTAAATCATTATATTTTTACTCTGCAAATAAAAGAACAGTTTCTTCCACTTCCAGTCCAAAAAGTTTATCAAGCCAGCATATCACACACAGTAGCAGCTCCACCTCAAGAATTAACAATATAGTTACACAGATACATGTAAGCATATATAAACACTTGCATTAGCCAAGGTACAGGTGTAGCTTGGACTATATTGGATTGTATAATGTTACGTGCTCTTGGTTTCTTTGCCATTCCGGCTGTTAAGCAGAATCCAAATATTTATGTGATTGCATGTTATTTCAGCTAAAGAGCTGTTAGAAACATCCAGCATAGAGCACAGACGGGGTTTATTCATAATTCATACAACAAGTTTTTTACCCCTGGCTGGATCCCACATGCTGCCCATTTGCAAATGCAGACACTGGATACCAGTTTTGTAAATGGATTCGTAGCAAGTTAGTAGTATGTAAACTCCTAAGGCTCCTACTTATTTGTTCTGAATGGGCAGAAATGAGCTAGACTTACACCAGGATAAGAATTCATGAAAGGCGTTGATTTGCTTTAAACCATGACAATTAGGTCAAACCATCTACTCTCTGATAACCACATGATCACCCAGCAGCACTGATTTTGACAGTGTGGAAACAACCTGGGGCAAGATACCATCTGAGTTGTTCAGAACACAAGCTCACCCTGCAAGATACAGCTGGTGCTTGCACAGCCCCTGCAGCCTGTGATCCGCTCCAGCTATGCAGAATTTCGTCTCCAACCAAATTATTCTAGCCACCAAATATAAGAGTTGTGTGCAGCCAGCAGCAGAGCCAACACTGTGACATGACAAAATGGCCTGCCATTGCACTGCTCAGGCAACTATGATTTCTGACACAGCTTTATGAAGCCTTAAGCTGTCCTGTACACGGCAGCTTTGCTGAGTTTTTCCTGAGAAGCAAAGAGGAAGACATGCTGATTAAGCAGGAATCCTGCATCTGGAGTCCATGTGGGAACTGGAGCAGGGGATCTCTAAACTTTTAGAAAACCAAATAAATAGGATGTCCAGCACATTGCCAGGCTGCTCCCTGTCATCCTTCCCAACCTGCAGTGATGTGCTTGGAGACATCTGAGCTCTCAGCCTCCACGTGCTGAGGAGCCCTGAGAAAGATGAGTTTGGCACGGCATCAGTATTGAAGGCAGGGAAATACCCAGTCTAGCAACAAGAACATCACCCACCTATCAAGAGCAGGATGAATCACCTAGTTCACAAACTACATGAAACCTTGATTTATTGGTAAATTGTGACAAGTGGGCTGGGCTCTTCATCTCTGAACAGGCTGTGCTGTTCAGGCAAACACCCTCAAACATCATTTGTGATGTGAAGTGCTGGTGCAGAGCTGCTGAGCTCATTGATGGGAAGGAACTGCCTTCCTCAAGTGTGGTTTTACTCTGAAGTAACTGCCTTGAAAAATTACCATCCCTCCGCGGGCTGTGTCTCTGCAGAGTGAGTCAGAGTGTAATAGATGTCTTGGGTGACCGAGATAAGTCTGCATGGCCAGACACAGGCAACATGCTGAGCACACTCTGCATCCTGAGCTCTGAGTTCAGCCACAGCTGCGGAGCAAGACTGACCACCCACCCACCCCAGGAGTCCTCCTGATGATCCAGGTGGCACAGCTACGCTTCATGCAAGCAGCCTCTCATTTTTGACTGCTTTCTATGTAAAGCACCTCCTTCTGGTGCCTCCAGATGCTTTTTAACTTGCGATACTAATCACAAAAGCAGTCACAAACAGCACACCATTAAAATGCAGGAGACCAAATTTCTGCTTCGCACAACACTAGGAAATTAAAATAATTTGTCACCATGATTTCTTAGTAAACTGGATGTTCAGTCCTCAAGTGAGAGATTGTAGCAGGTATGGACACAAGCTCTCCTGTTTTCTTTACCCTGAGTGTGCCACATCACATAATTGAGTTAACATGGACTATAAAATTTCCTCTGAAGTGTCTGGTTTTGGTTCCCTCCAGACCCACATACATGGTCAGTGGCCTGAAGCAACAGATTACTATCACCAAAAGGTATTTTGTTAAAAGCCACCTGGAAGAGGAAGGAAAATGCAAGTTCTCTAGTTAGCTCGTTTTTTGACTTGAATGTCTGTCCCACTTTTCCCCAGAAGGGGAGGCGGCGGGATTCCCCAGCTGGCTTTGCTGTTAAACACCAGTCTTGTCTGCCACATTTTTCCCCGAAGGAAGACAAGCTAACAGAAGAAAAAAACTTGCAAAGCAGAAAAAAACCTGCTTGAATCTTGTTTTACTGCATAGCACAAATACCTGAAATACTTGCAAAAAAAGGTATTCTTGCTTTAAAAGAAAAACCTGCAGATTATCCATCAAGGTTCAAGGAAAACTAGTCAATTACTTAATTCTTCATTAAGTTCCTGAACATATTCCAAGAAAATCTACAGACATATGTAGCGTTTTTAATGTAGCCAAGTTATGAAAAAGGAGAACACTTCAGGTCTCAAGTCAGTAATCTCTTTCTTAAGACATAAACTACCGCAATCAGGCTGCATCTCGAGAAAGTCTTCTTTTATATTTAATTTAAAAATTTTAATTATAGTTACTTTCCTTTAGAAATTCTGAAAGGAAAATAAATGCTTGAAACTGGGACATGGGGATACTCTAAAAAGAGAGGGGAAAAAAGCCCTGCTCGAAATTGCCTTCAGATCAAGTAATTCTCCTAAGCCCAGGTTCAAACTAACCCTGGGTTAATACTGGGCTAGCAAGAGCAGCACTCTCTGTGAAACCATCCACTCTCCATTTATATGTCAGGGTGAGGAAAATGAAATGGGAAAAAACACAAGCCTATGTATGAGGTCAGATCTTCTTAAGAAACCAAGAAAAGAGCTGGGGTTTTTCCTTTTTTTGTCTTCCATCTCACCTTTCTTTTGTTGGGTGCTGCTTTGGAGCACACACATCTTTATGTTATCCATGCTTATGGCCCCCACTGGGGGCTCACAAAAATGAATGCAAGCCTTAGTCAACTCACAGATGCAGAAGGAAGCCCAAGCCCATGCTTGAGGGCTTTGATCCACCAAGATTCATCAGCAGGCTCCGTGGCAGTGCCAGACACAGCTGCTGAACACGCAGATCTCACGGCTGGAGAAATATCCCTGCCAGAGGGGCAGTGAGGGCTAGAGCCAGGATTTGCACGCAGTGCAGTGCAGTGCAGACAGGGGAAAGCCCTGTGAATCAAAATGGGCACTTTCCCAAGGGCTTCTCGGGACATTTACAAGTCTAATTCTAAGTGTAGTTTACTCAAGCATGGCCGCTAGCAGGGCTGCAGGCACACCACCCCCTCGTGCTCCACCTTCACATCCCTCGGGCGACCATCCCAGTTCCTGGCCATCTCTTGTCCCAGTATACCCGCATCCCCAGGCTCCAACGCAGCACTTGTAAACGCCTCCACTGTCTGGGACCCAGCCCCATCCCTCACTTTCAGGAGTCAGGAGCTGCTCACACAACCCCTTTGCCACCAGCCATGACCCACCTCTGCAAGTGGGGATCTAGTGGAAAGGTAAAATAAAATTTGCCCTCATTTTGTACATAGTGGAAGTGTTGTTGGACCCACCAGTAAGCACACTGATGGACTTCTCTGAGCCACCCACAACACTTCAACAGGACTCAACCTTGCTGCCACCCTGTCCTCAGCAGACCAGTGCTCCCAGAGCTGCCAAACTCTCAGGAGATAGCTCAGTGCTGTACAGAACTGCAGACAGAGAAACACATGAGCTCAGATCTACTGGTTCACACAAAGAAAGGCTGACAGTGGTGGGGTACTCTGTGCAAGGGGCCCGGTCTGGGAGGTGGGAGGCAAGAGGAGGGGGAGAATCCCAAACCAGCGCCAGCACGGGAGGGAGTCACAGTGCTGGAACCAAGTATCTACATCTTTCACCACAAACTGATCTACATCAAGCACATTTCTGAGTGAGGAGAAAATATTGGCACAAAACATGCTGGTCAGAAAAAAAAATCACCCTGAAAATTTGGGCAGACTAAGCAGAGTATATGAATCTTTTTCTCCGAAAACCCCATCAATGTCATTTGACAGTTTGCTCAGCCCTCCAGATTGTTCCTGACAATTTTGGGTTTTTCAGCAGAATTAGTCATGCTGTAAATTGTTACACTTGAAATGAGAACCACAATCACCAGTATATCATACAACTAATTAAAACAAACCTAAGTATTTCACACTATATATACACTATGGTGTTCATGTGCCAAACATCAAGATACAAAATACTTTGGAGTTCACATTGACGTCAGTTTTCTGCTTCAATCAACATTTACCTTTTAGGTCAATACATTTTTGTGTTTGCCATAACAGAAGCTAGAATCAACATGCTTATGCCTGTAATTATTTCATTTAACTCTTTCAGTGTTTGAAATAAAGTTTGTAAGGAAAAGGCAAAGCTAAATACAAGTGTGCAGCGGCTTTGCCTGGCCTTTCGCTCAGTTAAAAACAGAAAAATACTATTGCGGGGCTGTTATCTGGAAGAATCACCTTGTTCTTTGCCAACACTGGCACAAGCTATATAACAACATTGCCAGTAATATTAAATACTAGTAATAGCCCACCTGAATAGCCGGGAGACAAACATTCAGTTATTAAAAGTGATGGTACAGAATTGTCTCATTAAGCCCAGTAGCTCACTGTTTACAATGGGCTAGTGCCAAAAGAAGAACACAGTTTTACAGCTTTTGTTGCTATTGTCTCAGTGCATTGAAGTATCTGTTTTCAGATAACCTACAAAAAACCCCCAGTTTTAATCAACGTGAGGTATTTGAACTCTGTGGTCATCATTTGATTCAGCCCTGCTGAGATAAGTAGGAGAACGTACATTTATCTGTTTGGTTTATACAACAAGTAAACTTCTTATACCCTGCTGCTCTTGCCAACATTACCAGTGCTGGCTGGAGAGCTGCTAGAGAAACAACATCTGCCCAGGGATGGATGCTCTGTGTCACAAGTGCCACGAAGGCTGGCAAGCCATGACCACGTGTGATGATGGCTTCCTCAGCACTGCCATCCCAGGGAATGATTTTGTGTCTCCAGACACTCAAGTTTAAAATGGGCTCAGGACAAGAAGAGTATGTAGGAACGGTATAAAATGTGCAGGCACAAAGTCACATGTGCCCTGCCAAGAAGCACACACACATATTCACATGAGAGGCTTGTTGGCAGGCTCACTCCCTTGCTTTCTCTCTCACATGTATATGTATATATGCATATACGTATGTATACATACATATATATGTCTGTGTGTATTTCTTTTTTTTTCTGGGCCACCAGTCTTCCTGCAAGCCTAGAATTGTCAAAACCCCTTTCAGTGGCCTTACTTTAAATTGTTGACAAGAGCAACAGCTGTTCAGGGAAGCGAGGAAAAGACATGTATGTACAGCAGGGAAGAAAAGGCATTCTTGGAGAGAAGGGCAAGGGAACAGAGGAGGTTTCACCATTCACAGGTAAAGCACACCATCATGGAAGTGCAGTGCCCTCTGAATGGGATAACCAGGAGTTTCTAGGCAGCTCTCTAACAACCGCTAGCCTGTCTCCATTCCAGGTAGGGAACACTATCTCCAGTTTCTCTCTGGGATGTGGGCACGAGGCTGCCCATGTCCAGGACAGAGCCATGATGCCAACACTGGAACTTCTCTTGTGCAGCACCACTTCTACACCTCCCTGCACTCATCCCCATCCCAATTAGAGCTCCTCAAAGGAGAAGGGAGGAGGAAGGTCAGTGTGCTCCATTGCAGACTGAAAATAAAGATTAAAAAACATGCAAAATTGTCTATCAGTGCATGAAAGACAAACAGTGTTTGCCTCACTTTCCAGTAACTCACTACCTCAATGGCAGAAGATAGACAATTAATAGTGTGGCTTCCGTGTTAAATCACATTGGGGGCTATGGCTTAAACCCACTTTAAAGAAACTAGGGCAATCATTTTATGAGGCGTGGGAATTGTTAAATTGGGCTACCCCTTCTGCTTTATACAATTGCATGAAGACTGGTATTGTGGAGAGGCCTTAATGAAGGCCTTATATAGCTCTAGGTCGGGACATTTGCATTTGTGAAGATTACATTGAAAACACAAGAAATGAAACAGCATGAACAAACAGTAGTGTTTTCATCTTAAAAAAAAAACAAAACACAACACATTCCATCCGTGGGAATATGGTACAAAGGACTGGGAAACAATGGTTTCTATTTCCAGCTCTGCTGTCAACTTACAGGAGTCTGACCTCAAGCAAATCATTTTACTTTGGAACCTCATTTATCTGCCTCGGGTGTGTAGAAGCTCATTAGTACTCCTGCTAATGAGCTTCATATAATCATATGCAAAGCATAGCATTTTAGTAGATTTTGGAAGAGTAGGATTTGTAAAGCCCTTTGAAATTCATGATGATGTAGATATGTAAAAATCTGCCTCTTGCTTGCTCTCTCTCACAGACATTTTCTCTAGGTGAGAAAGACAAATTCCATTAAAAAATTTCAGTTCCCAAGCACAAACAGTGTAAACCCAAAGTCCAGTTCTTGAAGTTTTATTACTTCTTTGAAATAACAGTGCTAACACTCACACTCAAAAGAAACTCGAACAGCAGCAGGGTACTGGAGCAGTTGATCCTGAGCAAGCAATAACAGCCTGTACAAAGTTGAACTTTGGATTACGTGCCATGTTGAGTTATTGAATTTGACAGGTTAATTTGTTCATTTCTTTGACCTGATTTACACACTCACCATATACTTGCAGGACTCCTCCTCTTCAGGTGCTGCTTTTATACTTCTTACCTTGTTGGAGCCTCAATAGTACAGAGGCTGTCACCTGCTCTGAGCGCACAATTGCAAACCTGTCTTTTACTAAGCTAATTGGTATAGGTGGAAAAAAACCTAGCTGTCATGCCTATAGCCCAAAAGCAAAGAAGGACTCTGTTCCCAACAGTGTCTTAATTTTTTGCAGTTGTAACAGTTGGTTTAATGAAATATTATGGCTTTACATCAAATCTCATCCATCTTTTGTCCTTTTGTGACAAAATATCAGGAAAAAAGCTCTGATAGCCTCCTCACTGGCAGTAAGAGGTGTACAGGTTTTGACTGGGATATTTGCCTCATGGCAGCTCATATGGTGCTGTGTTTCGGGTTTGTGACCAAAGCAGTGTTGAGAGCACACTAATGTTTTAGTTACAGCTGAGCATTGTTTATACAATCAGGGGCTTTTCTGCTCCTCAGGCTGCCCTGCCCATGAGTGAGCCAAGGGTGTATCAGAAGCTGAGAGGGGACACAGCCAGGACATCTGACTCCAACTCGCCAAAGGGATATCCCACACCTTTGCCGTTTGCCAGTTCCAGCTCCACTCTCACAGGCAGAGGTGCACCCTTTCTACTCAGGGAGATGTGCTCACACTTAAAATGGAATACTTTCCTGGGGAAGAAAGAAAAGATTTGCTGTAGGAAAAGTGGCCAGAGCAGCCCTGTGTGAAGCCTCAAGGCTCTGGTGAGCCACAGTCACCTTGCAAGAATATCCCAGCTATGTGAGAGTAAGGTATAGTGTTGAAAGTTAATTGCAATGGTGGGAAATTGTCCTGGTTTGTTTGGTGCAAGCTTTATGAACACTAAGTATTTGCTTGGCTGGAGGTTTTGGGTGTTAAAAGTAAAGGGAAATTACATTTTTGAGTGATAGATGAGGCAAAGGTCCCCTTGGCAACTGAGGGCAAGGAAGCAGAAGAAAGACCAACACTTTATAGGAGATCAAATCAGATTTTTATCACTGATCAGTTTTCTACCATTTGCTTTTTCATTGAACCTAACTGCATTACTTTGCATTTATCCTTGGGTAAGGAAAAGCTAAAAAAAGATATAAGATTCAATGTAAGAGAAATTAGGTCAGGCAAGGAGGTTGGACAGCTTTAATTATAGCCTTGTCTTACCAACTGACTAGTTTTGTTCACCCTCTGCACTTGCTGTAACCTCTCAGAAACACAAGGAAGGCCCTCCACACCCTTCTACAGCCAGTCAAAAAACCTCACCTCACTTCACATCTCCACAAGGATTTCAGGATTTCACCATGTCAGGAGCAGATCTCAAACCACCACCCAGATTCAGCAGGCTTCAGTGCTCCTTGAGCCAGCATCACTTTGCCTTGATGAGCCAAACAATCTCCAGCACAACCCCCTCACCATGCAATCTAGGAGAAGGTGACTGCAGCACAGCAGCCAGCTTCTTTTACCCATCACCTTCCTCCCTATGCTGCTGCTCTTCCATCCCCAAGTTGCAGGGCTTGTCTCTCTTAATGGGATCCCAAAGTCGTCCATGGGATCAAACCTGTGAGCAGACATTGAAGGGGTCCAGGTTAAAAATAATCCCCTAAAAAAGAAAGTGTGTGGGAAGAGTCACTGAGGCCATTCAATACCTGGCAGAGTCAAGGAGGTGGCCATCGGCATGAGTGGGCATGAAGAAGGATGGGGCAAAACCTAGAGTCTCAACCTGTATCCCTGGAGGAGCCAAAGCTGGGGTCCATTCCCACCACTTTCTGATGTCCTCTGTCCTGCAAAAGCTGGCACCAGTGCTTGGAAACCTTGGATGGATCAGCGTCAAGCCTTCCTTGGTGGAGACAGGTCTTTCACTAAGGGCAGGGCACTCTGTTCAGGGAAACAGTCTTCAGGGAAACAAGATGTTTTTCCCAACCATGTGCTGGCACCTTGCCACCATGTTCCTCCCCAAAACAACACATTATTGAGCCCCCACAACACCAGCACCCACAAGAAGTTGTGTGTGACCAACACAGGGACAACACTGGAGCAGTCACCTGGACCGCTGCCAAGGGAAGCAGGCAACCCCCAGCATCCAGCACCCAAGAGAGTGTGCTGCTGGCACCCAGCACCTCAGCAGCCTTTCCCAGAGAGGGAGAGGGGACATGGCAGAGCCCCTGCATCCCCAACTCTGCCCAATACTGAGCTACCCCTGTTGTCTGTGACTTCTCCCGGGAGAGGACTCCTCTACTACATCCATGCCACAAAAGCGTCAGCTGATGCATAAAGAAATGTCAAGAAGCCATTTAAGGCTTCTCATCCCCCCAGGATGGCTGTGCCAGCGCCACTCCTAATGCTGTAAAATGGATGTGACCAAAACGGAGAGGAGATCATAGCTCCCCTTTGCCCACTGCAGAAAAACATCTCTTTCCTTCCAGACAGGAATGAACCAGTGTGGGGTAGGGCCATCAAAAATCCCCGCATGGCTTGCAATTACCAGCATAGTTGTGTTGCCTGCTTCTGGAGCCAGAACTGATGTTGGGGTGTTTCCTACCTCTCAGGCCCAGACAACTAGCAGGCCCACTCCCTCCTTCCTTAAGGGAGGGCTTGTTTCCTGCTGGGTGCATGAGCTGGCTCTACATGCATTTACATGTCTTCTGATAGCACCCAGAGAGTCACTCTTCCAAAATTCCTACACTAGAGACACTGGGAGTCTACTGCGATGTTGTGATGATTAACACCAAACTCAATCCCCATCATGCAGACCTCTATCCCTGCGCCTGCCTCAGGAATTTGCACGCAGCTCCAGGCTGGGCTGTGTGTGATGACGAGCTTTCCCTTGCAGAACTAACAGGATGTTTTTGCACTTTGGCCTTCCCCATGAACTCACACACTTCTCCATGGACAGCTTTGCAAGAGAGTACCTTGGGGTCTGAGAGCATCCTCCTGGTGCCAGCATCCCAGGCAAGCTTCTGCATGGACATGGGAAGCACTTTGCTGCTCCTCTGAGAGTAGGAACGGGAAGACAAGAGAAGGTTTTAAGAACAAGTCTCTGCTTTCTCCACTGCTGAAGATCTCTTTCACTTGCACCACTCTCCCCCTCCAAAACAAGGTTTAGCTCACCAGAAAGCAAAGAAAAGCAACAAGGAAAATGTGGAAAGGGAGCATAGCAGCAGGGTGAGCCAGGGCTCCGGCCTGGCAGGGCAGAAGAGAGCAAGCCGAGCCATGCCACCAAGAGCTCCCATGTTCCCATCACCTCCCACCCGCTTCCGTTGGAGCAGGCGTGCCGCTCGCTCTGCCGTGGTACCAAGGCCTATCCCCCCACGCCTGCCCCTCCTGCTCCTCGCCCATCCCAGTGCACTGTGTGCCAAGGCACACAGGCATTGAGCTGCAGCCAAACACAGATTTTTTTGAGCAAATTCATCCATCTTCTGCTCAGCAGCCCAGTCTCAACTTCTCCAGCTGAATGATCAGTCTCACAACCCATCCTCACCCCAAACAGCATGAGGTACCTGCAGAAAAGGGCACCCTACAGAGGTGCTCTAGGGTTGTTTTCAAGGCCATTGTGTATCAAACAATCAAAATGATCACATATTTCCAAATCTGTTTAGTAGGGCCTTCTCTTCTGGTTAGCATGTCTTGTGGAGAAAAAGCAAAAGGGCATCTTTAACATAGCTGGAGAACACTGAATGCATTGTGAGAGCACTGCAGTTGAGACCTCTGCAAGAGCCAAGCAGGAATTCCTCCCCCACCACCATGGGTACTGCCAAGGTGCTATTAAACTACGCACCAAAAGAGGCTGCTGGTATTAGAAATAGGGTACAAGGAAGGCTACAAGAGCTTCAGGGTCTCTCTACATTGCTTTTCCCCTAAGGCACCTCCTCTTGGAATGAAGTCTCCAGCTGGGCTGACAGACTCTCAAGCTGAACTTCTGTTTAGCAAGAGAATAGGCCTAACACAAACTTCCCCACGGCTTTCTGATAAGGACATGACAGTCAGGAACCACACCTAAGGAAGCTCTTCCCGGGCTTGTTGCAGTCTGCAAGGTCTCTGCCAGCCTTGGCAGAAAATGGTGTTTTTGGGCAGAGAGGGGCTGTGCCATCCCCTCCACAGCAGCACACCGAGATGTCCCTGGCAACAGCAGCCTCTCATCTCCTGGGGTACAGCTGGGGTACTACAGGGAGGGCTGGGCACCACACTCGCTCTCGGGCACGTTTCTTCGCAGAGAGAGTGATTTTCACATGACATCTTCACAGTCTGCTGAGAATTATTGTCGAGTCAACAACACACTGTGCAAGAGGCCCTGTGAGGTGTAGCAGGAGCTGGCAGCTGCCACGGCACTACGGAAGGAAAGTTGGAAAGCTGTGTCCCCCCCTCTGAGATATCACAGCATTTCCATACCTTAAGTTATGCACCTGATGTGTTTTGAAGGGACAAGCCACCGGCGTACATCCTGGTGATCCAAGATGTTATCACTTTGTTAAGAGAAAGACTGAAGACAGGCAGATATGGACATGCAGGGAATATCTTGCTTAAAAAAAAAACTGGGGGGGATAAAGTACAACTTTCTGTGGGAAACAGTCTCCCCACAGGAAGAAGTAGAGGTTTCTTTTAAGTGGGTTTATTTTTTTTTATAACATTACAAGAATTTTGTTTTTAAGGAATGGTGTTTCACCTGCAGAACCAGAGTTCATTTTATCTCCTCCCACTCCTCATTAATCAACCTCAAAGAACGTTTTTACAATAAAGAGATACAATATTAGTTAAACTAATGACTTACACAGACAGAATCATTCCCGCAATCTTGCCGAATGCTTGGAGCAAGCAGACGGGTCCTGAGAACTGACAGCACCGGCTGGGGAGGCAAAAGAGGCTCTTGAACAAGGATTGCTCTGGAGAAGGCTCCCCAGTACCAGCAAAACACCCTGGCCTCACCAGCCTCCGTCAACTGCATCGATGAGGCGCACGGCCTAGGCCACGAAGACGTGGCACAGCAAAGAAAACACTTCTGGCTAAACACGGACAGCAGTTGGAAGTCTTCGTGCTCCGGTTTTGGGAAAGAAAGGGCAACACTGGAAATTGTTGGCCCCTGTGCTGAGGGGCAGGATGGCTGTTCTAGACAAAGCTCCACATGCAGGGTGGGCAGGAGGGCGAGCTGCAGGCTGTGCCAGCCTTCAGCGTGGGTGAACAGAGAGGAACAGGGGCTGCAGGACCGCAGGAGCGCTGGGACCTGCACATGAGGGAGAGAAGCAGGCATTCAACATTTCAGCAATGGGTTATGACCAGAGGAATTTGAAAAGGAGGCTAAGGTGGTAGAATAGAGTAATTCTAGGCTCAGCAAGGTTTATCTGTTTCTCAGTTTGACCACTTTTCCTTCCTCTTCTAGTCTCCTAAGTTTCAATTTGCCTTTTCAACATCCAACGCTTTAGTAGTAGCCAACACAAAAGGAAATGTGTTGGTGGCTCTACAAAGGAAAGCTGGTAGGATTTGCACAAGTTAGAAAACAGTCAGAAGAGAACATGGATGCAGTGGTGAAGCTGGAAATGGATTCAACCCTGGGAACAGCAACACAGAGCACAAGGCAGAGTGGTGATGGACACTGAATGCTGCAACAAAGCCTGTATGGAGCCCAAGCTCCATAGAGGCGGAACACTCAAAGGCACCAAGAGAGGCAGGATCTGACTGCCCAAGCACAGAAACAGTGCTCCAAGTAGGAGCCTGAGCAGAAAATGGGAAAAGGCCAGGTTGGATGGGGCTTTGAGCAGCTTGCTCTAGTGGAAGTTGTTCTTGCCTATGGCACAGGGGCTGGAACTAGATGATCTTTAAAGTCCCTTCCAACCCAAACCATTCCATGATTCTATGGTAAACAAGTACCAGACCTAGATGTGGTGGACTGAATACAATAAGATAGAGGTTTTTGGGAGCTGCTCAAGAGCACCCAAAGAGTCATCAGCACTAGGCTTGAGCAAAAAAAACAGGTCTCAAAATGAAGTTTGTCAGCAAAGGGGAGGAGAAAGTTGCAAAGTGTATCCCACCAAAGGAATAGGGACACCAGCAGAGAAAAGAAACCAAAACCACTCTCAAAGAAAGAAATAAGAGGGATAGGGGAAGCTGGACAGACCAAACACCGAGGAATGCATAAAAGGAAACAGAAGACAGAGAGAAAAAAATAAAATAAATTGACCAAAACTCTCCAGTGCCCAAAAAAGGCAGATATGATGTAGGCTGTGAAAGAACAAGGCAACAGGGACCTGGTGGCACAGGACAAGGCCAGAGGGTTGCAGTAGGACCATAAAGGCTCACAGGAAGGGAAAGGAAGGATGATCCATAGTACCAATGCAAGATACAAGTGGAGGGGGAAGCAGGAGTAGGAAAAGAGAGAATGGCCAAGACAAGCCAGAAGCAAAGCTAATGGATTTTAAAAAGGCACAGAAGAATCTCTACTAGTATGGCAACACTAATTAAGAGGATGTGGCACCAAGATATGATTCCAGCTAATAATTAAAGGTTGTTAAGAGGAAGTAATTTAAGGCTAATAAGAGACAGTAATTTATCAGGAGCCAACAAGAATAAAGAGTTCAGGAGCAGTAAATTCAACAGTGGAGTAAAAATAAACAGGCAGAGCAAGAACCAGAGCCACCAGCATGATAACAAGGACAATGCTACAGCAGTGCATAAAGTCTGTACACAAATGGTGAGCGGCTGATGCAGTCCCAGATGGAGCTGTCAGGCCTCCTCCCTCTCCTTATTCAAATCTTCCCTGAATACCCATCTGCACCAGGAGGCCTTTGGGAAGATATCAAGGCAATGATCAGGGAAGACACATCTTTTTGAAGTAGGGCCCCTATTGCACTTGTCCCTGCACCCAGCATCTCAAACAAGAGCTCTTGGGGCAGAGGTTGTCACAAGATCCACACCACATATGGGGTGGACGGGGTGGGAATGGACACAAGGTTGGGGGAGGGCGGCAGCCACCAGTAGATCCGTGAAGGAAAGTGGCATTGCTGGGCTTGCAGAGCACAGGCAGCGTGAGGAAGAGGTAAGAGGGCTTCATAGTTGCAGCCCCAGCTAAGGAGTGACAATCAAGCTCTTGCCTGGGGTGCAAAGTACCATCCTCCCATGGGAGTAGGGAAACAGGAACCCAGGCATCAACCCGGGAGTGGGAAGGCAGGAGGAGCAGGCTGCCTTCCCCACAGATCTTGCTGCATCTTTACAGCACCTTCCTAGAAAGCACGTGAAGCTTATTAGCCGTGTTCCTGGTGCTCCTGCTCCCTCCAGCTCAGACAAACAGGAGATGACTGCTATTGTCCCTGCAGCAAGAATACCTCTCACTCGCTCATGCCCAGTGTCCAAAGCCAGACAGACAGAAGCGCACACCCATCCCACTGCTCTCCACATCCAAGCTTGAAAATCCCAATCCTGAGCTCAGGCTGCTTCAAAGTGAGTGAGTGGCCAGCGACTGCACGCCGGCGGTCAGGTTTGCTCCAGCTCTCCCTCCCATCGGCTGTCCCTGGGCTCAGCCGCAGTCACCGCAGCCCAGCCTGCTCTTCCAGCTGGGGACGCGAGGCATGGAAAGGAAGGGCCGCCGTGGAATCGAGAGACGCACCTTGAGACATGGATGCAGAGAGCGTGGGAAAGAGGCTAACGACATTCATGCTCATCAGAAGGCAGATAAAACCACTGCAATAATAAAATTTCATTATGACAGCTAAGGAAGAAGAAACAAAAATTCTTTGTTGACTGTGTCTATAATAAAGTACAAAGGTACCTGCCTTTGCACTACTGGTTGCACAGACAGGTTTCAGCCCTGGGTGAGGACTAGAACTCGCTGGTGCATTGTATGTTGGTTTCCAGGTGGTAGATCAACCCTTTGCAGTGTTAACTCAACCCTCTGTACAACAAGGTACATGCAAAACACCTTTCCTGGGGTCCTTCTCCTTATGGGAACAGAGAGCAGAGATGGCAAGACTTACTAGTGCACACGGACGTAGAGATCTGTGGATTTATCAAGAACCAGGAAGGACATTAGGGTCCTCATCTACAGCCAAGGAAAGTTCTTCATCCTCATTAGGCATGGGAGAATCTACATTGGCATTCATTCTCAGGACAGAAAACCATTAGAAACCTGACTTTTATTCTTCACAGTGCTTTGGTTTTCACTAGTGCATTCAATTTGCAAATTCAAGAGAATACCATGGGAAAAGTTTCTATTTTTAACAAAAGAAGGTAAAAACTTCTGAAGTAATGAATTACTCCTGGATAAAAAGATTCATTTTCTTGAAAGAGATTTGCTGCCTTATGTACTCCCACACAATACATTTTACATACTTACATTTTGCATGCATATATATACATACAATTCTCCTACAGAGTACAAAAATAAATTGATCCATATTATAAACTTACTCTACATATGCATGTTTTTTATTCACAGACATGTGTGAGAAAGTTTGAGAAAATGAATAACCATACCAGCCTGAGACTAGAGCCAGGGGCTAGAACAGAAGTGGATAAAAGCTGTGTAAAAATAAATAAATAAATAAAATAATGCAGTAAAGCATCCTATCTGCTAATTTTTGAAGACTTTGTTTTTCCCTCCCATGTTTATTTTTGTTAAGAGAGGTCCATCCACCCCAAGCACCAGAGCTCCTGACCCTGTGTCACAGTTACCTCCCAATGAGTCATCCATGTCCTGAGCTCAATCCCCACACCTCTATCCCAGTAGGAAGACTTATTTCATAGAGCTCCATCAGAGCATTCGTGGTGGTATCTTAAGTGCCGTTAAAAGCTCAAACCACCAAGACAAATGCTTATTCTTCAGTTTTAGTCATCTCCCATTTTTATTTTTTAAGAAATCCATTAATGACTAAGCATGTTTCATGGCCAGCTTTTTAAAATGTCTTTATTTGATTTTGCCTCACTTAAAAAAGGTTTCCCTAGTTTTGCCTCAAGTGTTCACAAAATGCAGTGAGTCTAGAGTCATGGGTCTAGCTCAGAGTTCCCTTCCATCGTAGCATACTCAATTTGTTCTGCTGCATTTTTTCCTAGCCTGGGTCTGCTTCTTCTCTTCCTGTTCCAGCAATCAGGGCTTAGAAAGATTAAATTTTTCAGGTGAAAAAGCTCATTTTTGAGGCTTTGTCCAATGGCTGCTCCAAACAGCCTGGTAATCCTAGCAGTGAGCAAAAGCAATATCACAGGCAGGGTCTCCAAGCTGAGCATGCAAAACACATGAACTCAACGTGAACAACCTACAGAAGGATCATGAATGACCAATAGATCAGTCATTACTCATTGTGTTATTCGGCAAATTTAGAAACACCAGGCATCTAGAAGCATAATTGCAAGCCTGCACAGCCTTTGGATGGAGCTCCTGTGGTTCTCTGAGTATCTTCAGATGAGCTTCTTTCCTTCTGCCTGCTCCTGGTTTCTTATCTAGCCAATGCGACTAGTGATTACTACCAGCTTTTGAAGCCACCTGGAAACCTACTGATGAATAATGATAACAGCACGCTACTATCTTGATGGTTTTTCTCAAACTGCTCCTAAAACACTTCCCCTCAAAGTGAACGTGGGCTGTCACTGGTGACCCAGTTCTTACTCCTACACGGTACACCCAGCTGCAGCACAGTGCAGAGGACATAGGTAGCACCGTAAGCACCTCTTGGGATTTTTCATCACTGGGACCTCAAACTTCCAATTCGTCTCACAGAAACGCCAAATTTATTGGCATCTCTTACTGAGATGTTTTTAGTGAGGTGAAAGTCCTTGGGCAAGGACCTGTGTTCTGTCTGTGGATAAACAACGAGATGTACATGCTCAGCTTTTCAGGGTTTATTGGCTAGCCATGAATAGCAGTGTTTACAGAGTTCCTGTCCTTTTTTATAGCAAACCTGGCTCTGAAGCTTAAGGGGCAGCTCTGGGCCTTCCCACAAAAGCCTCAAGATGGACTGAAGGCTGTCCTAAAGAGCCATGGACTGAAATGACCCAAGTTCTACCTCTCTCCCAGGCTGAGTCAATGGAAAGAACTCAGCACTGCTGAAGAGATCTTTTATTTGGGGCCAACACACAGCATTTGACACCATGACCTACCTTAGAAACAAATGGTACCCACTGGGGTACCAAAAGGTCACCTATGTGGCCAAGACCATCTGAACAGAACTACAACCTTTCATTAAGCATATGCAAAAACATCTCTGCACTGCATCCACAAGACAGTTCACTCAGACTCTTCAGTCTGCCTTGCAGCCCAGACATGTATACAGAAGCAATGTGCAACTTCTTTCAATTGTCTGCTCCCCCTTCTAAATCTAAAGCATCACCTTAGTCATCTTTCCCTCAGGCCTTCTGACTAGCAAAGGGGAAGGGAAAAATTTCTCCAGAAATTAAGGGGAAAAACATGTGTGAAGTATAGGTCAGCTAGTACAGCAATCACTTTCTCAAAACAGCCTAGATCACATTTTCAGAGCTAAGAGTAAAGATTACCAGGTAAAACAAAGATTTATTGAGACAGCCTCAATCACAAAAGCCGAAAACAAACAGACACTAAGAAAGCACAGCCCAAGATATTTTACTCTTCCCCAGCAAGACTGAGATAGGTGCCTGCAGAAGGAAAAAGCCTCTAAATTCCGCTATTACAAAAGATACAACCTCAGGTGTAGGACTTCTGCACTAATGTGGCTCCCAATTTCATTAGTGCTGCCTTGAGATTTTTTGCTATCAGTAATCAGATCTAAGGAAATATTGTAAGATTAGACACTGGTCCACTAGCCAACAACACCTGGGAAATTTTGCCAGGAAAAGAGCTGACCATATAGGCTTTGTGTACAGATGAGCATTCCCTCCCAAGCCATCAGTATCTCAGGCCAAGAATATCACCAAGCACTCAAGAAAAGTAATAGATAACAATAGAAGGATTTGAATGCGTTGAAATACCAGGTCAATTTTTGGCAGATATTTAATTGCAGGAACCTGCTCTTTATCTTTACATGTTCACTGCACTTTAATCATCCTCAGCTCTTGCCTTACACAGGAGAGCATATATATTTTCTAAAGAAAGGCAACCAGACAAGCAAACTGTCAGGTAAGAAGAACAAGCAGTTCACATCATATCTTCGCAGTCAGTTCTACCACACCCAACCTCTTTAAGAATGTACTTCCTGGCTATGTTTTTGTTTTCTGATAAAAATATAAAATGAGCAATAAGTGTGGGAAATGTACATTTTCCATCTCCAGAAGCAGAACACATTTTTTGTAATCATAGATTGCCACCTTCCACAATTCCAGCCAGACGAGTAGCCCACAAAAATCAAAAAGCAACCCTTTACTGAGGTTTGGCTTACTTAGACAAACAAATCAGAAACATCCTGGGAACAAAGCATCATGTGTCTTAATATTCCTACTCGGAACAGAGCCAGAGTCTCTTCTGTCTCTGCTGCAACCAGAGAAACAAATGGTGAGCCTAACAGCCACATCAGTAAAAGCTATTCAGCACTTCTCAAGAACCATAAGTTATCAGGGAAACACTATTAGCCTGCTAAATATTTAGTATCACTTGGTCTTCAGTAAAAAGGAATTGTTTCTAATAGCTAGTTAAATTGGGTCAGATATGCCAGACCTTCCCAAGATCATAGGAGAGAAAAATGAGTCATTTAAAGCAGGGATGCTTTCTTGTGAAATGACCAACTGAACTCTCCAGAGTTGAAATTACGCTCCAGGCAGATGAAGTTGGCTTCAAACACTTGAGCCTCCCCCTAGGAATTTTCTGACTTGGAGGGCCAGGAGTGCCCCTTCCAGGAGGGCACAAGTGCCACAGAGAGCACCACACTGCCGGCTAAATGCCTCTCACCTACTTCATGCTCAAGCACTGGCTGAACACGTGCCAGTGCTCTGCCAACCTTACAAGCCCAAGGTACTTAATGCGTACGTGAGATGACTCAGTCAATATCATCCAGAAAGGAGTGCCAGGCAGTCAGATCAGGCTGATCTGACGGGCCAGAATATCTCATCAGCAACTGTTTTTCCTGTGTAATCAGGTCTTATAAAGAAAATGAAAATTAACTGAAAACAGTCCTATCGGGCTCCTTGTACAAATAAAAAATATATACCCAAGGCAGGGTCACTTGCAGTGAGAGGTGCAAATGACAGCATCTTCAACACAATCTAGACACAATCAGCTGTTCACATAAAGGGGTGCCATTTTATCTTCACATATCCTAATGAAAAATTCAATTCCATTTCCTGTTGCCTGCTGTACCTGCTCGGTACCTTCATCAATAGCTTCCAGCTCTCATGCTGGAAGGGAGGGTGAGTTCAGCCCCGCTCAGGTTCTCTGGCCTGTCATGGCTCTGCAGGACTGTCCTCGTTTACTCTGCTGCTCCCTGCAAGGAAGCTCCTCCACACCTCTGGGCCTCTTCTAATTCGCACTTTCACCCTCACCACAAGCAGCAGTAAGGCAGGGTGGACAGCAGGTTCATACAGTTACATAGAAGCCTTGTTGGTTTTCTTCCTTTCCTTTCCTACAGATCCTAATGCTGCATCCACTTTTATCTCAACTATTGCCATCTCTCCAGCTCCATGCTCAGCTGGAACAGGCTGTGATGACAGCTCTGCCCCCTGAAGGGTCACGGCCAGCTCAGAACCATCTTATCACCATCTGTGAGGCAGACAGCCCATCCTCATGTGTTTGGCCCTGTTTCCTAATGCAGACTGCCACCTGTGCTAGGGTGACACTTGTGCCTGAGCTGCCAGAACTGGGGACCAAGGCAAGGAAGTCATGGGGAGAACATAACATTGTCAGAACTGCTATCATTCTTTCGAGTATGCAGGGACAAGCGTTCAGGTCCCAACCTGGTGACTACCAACTCGGTTTGGGGCACATCTGCTAAATTCACAGACAATACAACCACACAGTGTGTGACCCAGAACACCAGCATCCAACAAGGGAAAGCATAAACAGCAGGATGGCAAGACTTCATTTCATCTTAGCAAATGGCTTTTCAGCCTCACAGTATTACCATGCTAAATCAGTTTTACCTCAAGCTTGACTTCTTTGTCATTATTTGTACCACACTCAGTAACCACCAAAATTGAATTAGCATGTTTATTCAAACACAAGTTACATATAACCCTTCAAGAAATACATTGCAACTAAGCCTTTGCATATCAGATTTTTTCATTTAGCCTG
Source organism: Cnemophilus loriae (assembly GCA_013397755.1). Taxonomy (NCBI): domain Eukaryota; kingdom Metazoa; phylum Chordata; class Aves; order Passeriformes; family Corvidae; genus Cnemophilus; species Cnemophilus loriae. The sequence goes on from VZTF01000769.1 coordinate 2,097,147, forward strand.
TCTACAAGACATACATTGTCAAAACAGCATAATCAGACTAATTAAATGGTTACAACAGAGAACTGCATGTGATGAAAAAACAGTTTAAGAGCAAACACCATACAGAGAATGTATTACTGGATTACAGCCCAGCATGGATCATTCAGAAAGTGATAGGAGGAAGTTTTTTTCCAACAGAACACAAGTATACAGCATCATTAGTATATATTTTCCATTAATAATTATTAAAAAATAGAAAAACTGTTAACTTCAAATATTACGTTGCTAGCCACTATACCTATAAGGTAAAACCATAAATGGACTAACTCTGCTTAGGAGGTGGAAAACATTAAGTCTCTAGAATTAACTAGAGCCCAATTCAGCAAGCTACTTATGCATGTGCTTAAGCCCCAGAACTAGTAAGGCTTACACATGTTGAAGTATTATAATTAACATTGAGAGATTTCAGCACGCATCAACAATGAAGTGCATACCAAACACGTGCACTGAATCAGGATCATATCCCTTAAACTACAAGTTACACACATACTATAAAAACCATGATCCTCCTCTCTCAATCTATCGTTCTATCAAAAGAAAAACCCTTACTGGGTACAAGAAAAACTGCCACGGTCCCCTGAAGAAGCATAGCTTTTCATGTTTTATAAAGAACTCCAAAAGCATGCACAAATCAGTGCCAGGGACAATTTATCTTAACTACTTTCCATCCTCAGTCTTCCAGAACAACAGAATTTACCCAATTTGCACCAGTATAGTATTAAAACTCTGTATCCAATTTCCAAATTCAAGATCAAGGAACTTGATTCTTCAGATCCTTCCCCAAGTGATCAATAGCTTCTTAGAACTATACAGCTGTACAATAATGTCAGTAACTATATACAATCCTGCACAAGATACTGGAACAAAGCCACATAGTTACATAAATAAATGTTCAACTTCAAAAATATTTAACTTCTCTTGCACTTAAGTGTTATTAAAAACACAACAACAATCTCTTCAATTTTGACCTGTATCAGCCCTCTCTAAAATTAACAAAACAAAAAATTTCCCATTGAATTGCCCTTGTCTAGAAGTTATCTGTATGGCTGTTTAAATAAAATCAGTCTTGCCATAGCTATGAAATACAGGAAATACAAGGAGCCAGGAAAATGTTCCATATACTTGGGAATGAAGCATTCCCTTTTGGCTGGAGGAATCTGATTGTTGGGTTTGGGGTTTTTTTTACTCTTATGTAATCCACTATATAATAGTGAACAAAATACTTTTGTTTCATAGAAACAACTAACATTTGCCCACACCAGGCAAATGCTCTATTTACAGATTCATTAGGACTGCCTGACTGACAGTGAGTGTAAGTTGCTGAACTCCAAGAAACATGGAGCCTAAAACGGCGACACTCTCTGCTGAATCGCCTTCCCTTTGAGGATACGTCTTATCTGGAGAAGAGAAAAAGACAAAAACATGAGTATTCATCATCTTGAAGTGAGTCACAATCTGACAAAACCCCACCCTAGACCCAGTTTTGCATTCATTTCTCCAAGCCTAGGTCCTGAGTTCGGTTACACCAAAACTGATTCCATTTTACAGCATTTGAACCCATGAAAGGCAACAGTCAGCAACTCAGCTGTGCTTAAGTTACTAGTCTTAGGTCAAGAGTCACTTTTTTCATCAAGTATTTGTATAGCTCCCAGGAAAAAGGGATTTTCTTCATCTATTACTCAGGCCTTAGAACTGTCACTACTAATTATGACAAGAGCAATCAAAGCATGAACTCAGCCCATACTGAGATGAGCAAGAAGAGTATTGCCTCCAGTACGTTGCAAGGTTACAAAGACAAAGGTAAAAGCTTTTGAGATAGATAAAATAAAAGCTGCATGTGAAACCTAAAATTTCATGTCTGCATAATCTGCTTGATCTTGACGTTGGAGCTAAAGATCTAAAGAATAAAATGGTATTTGCTGAATTTTTCCCTTGAAAGTTGCAACTCAAAACCCAAAAGAAACTTTCGGACTAGAATACGGCTTTTGCGTGGATAGGGACAGATGGAAGGAGAGGGTTGTCATGGATTTTTTTACCTGTTCCCCTACAAGGCCGTCAGGAACCAGATGAACTGGCTGCTCATTCTCCAGGTTCCTGGCACTGGGATCCGCTCCCTTGCGCATGAGCAGGCGCACAGCATCCAGCTGGCTCACGCGGTACTGCAGGCTGGCTGCCACGTGCAGGGCTGTGTTGCCATTGTAAGCCTGGGGACCACAAAGCAACTCCGTGAAGGAAAAGCAGGGGCATGAGCCTCTCTCTCTCTATCTGCATTATGAAAAAATCACCATACCTTTGCATTAACAAAAGACAGATAGTTGGGCAGCTCCAAAAAGAGACGAATGAGCTCCAGGTTTGCTTCTTCTGCTGCCAAATGTAAAGCGGAGCGACCACTTTTGCGATCCTATCAAAAAAGAAACTGTTTAGTCTTCCCTGCAGGTGCTTCACCTATCCAGGGGGAACATGCAGACAAATAAAAAGAGAAAGCAAAGTAACTGCAGAGTGTTAAGCAAACATACTTGCACTACAATTCATCAAAAGTGAATCTGAATATATATATTTTAATATCAACATCTAATGAACAATGGAACCTGATCTCATCTACAGGTAAGCTTACATAATGTAATATTTGATATTTTGGCTAAGTAATGGTCTGGCACAGCACAGATCTGAACTGCACAGGTAAGCAGTTTTTAATTAAAATCTGCAGTTCAAGAACAAGGTGTCATCAGCATCCTACTACTATGAGTACCTCAGAGTGCTCCAAACATATTCTTATTTTTACAACACTACTCACTGCAGCCAGAGTAGCATCCTTCCTAGTCTAGAGATTAGACTGTCACCTCCCTCTTTCCCCAGGGTTAATTTGCATTGATAGTGCCTTGCTCTGATTAAATGCAACATTCTCATCCCATCTGGGTAAATTAAGCTGTAGGTAAGCTTTCAAATTACTCTACTTCCTTTGTAATAAAGCTGAAATGCAGTGTGGGAGAAAGAATGTGGAAGCAGAATATGTCCCTATCTGGATCCGGAACTTCAGACTAAGGCATTTTACTTACTTTTGCTTCAACAGAGGCTCCCATTTGTATCAGGATCTTGATGGTTTCCACCAGGCTCTTGTTTCTCAGCAGAAGCTCCTGGACCTCAGGGGAGTGAGGTGGCTGACAGTTCTGCAGTTCATGCAGCACAGCATTATGGGCTAGAACCGCACAGTGCAATGCTGTCAAGCCTGAACACCAAAAAAAAAGTAAAAATCATCATGAATGACAAATGCAATACAGAAATATTGACTGGCTGCTTGTTTCAGAGGTTTGATAAAGGAGCTTCTATCCCCATTAAGCCCAGGGACAGTTCCATATTTGTAGGTGACAGTGGCTGCTTCCAAGCAGCTTGAGATCTGGACTGTCCATCACTGGAAGAGCGAAGTAGCAGCCTACTGTGAGCCCTCAGCCAGCAGATGATGAAAGAATCAATTTCTAATGTATTTTTTTACAAAATATACATTTGAAAGACCTGTTTTATGGAAAAGAGGTCCAAATAAAACAGCTCTCTACTGCCAGATTCTGGCTTCTGTATCGAGTGACACAACGCCGGCATGCCAATGTTTTAAACAATGGCCAATTACAACCTACGGTCTCCGTGCCAAACACAGCAATCACATGTAAGAGGAAAGAGGTCCTGACAGACACAGACTAACCATGTTTTCACCTGACAGATACGTCAATTGTATCTGTAAATTTCCATCTGACAACGGAATATTGCATTTTATTGCACTCCCATCAGTAGCTATAAACCATTGTACTATCCAGTAACTCTGTAAATTATAAACTCTTAACTGCTCACCATCATAGTTTGTTGCCTCAAGGTCCACATACTGATTGCTTCCCATGGCTCCCTTTTGGATTGCCTACAAAAGTGGGAACAGGTACACATTTAGGTCTTATCCAAACCATATGCTGCTTCAAATTTGTTTATTGTCTTCCTGCAGTAACTGTAATAAAGTTGCAATAAATAACAGCATCCCTGGAAGTGTTCAAGGCCAGATTGCATGGGCCTCTGAGCAACCTGGTCTAGTGAAAGGTGTCCCTGAACACAGCAGGGGGGCTGGAACTAGAAAATCTTTTCCAACCCAAACCATTCGATGATCCTATGATTAAGAGGAGACCTACTGTTTTGGTTTGGTAAACTAGAGGATTCCCCCAAAATTATTCAAAAATGTTGATGAGAACCTTAACGAGAAATTCAGTTCCACTTTAAGCTCTACGTGTAGAGCCCTGAGACAGACTCACAAGGCTACCCAGAGAGAAAGATAAAGGAAGGAGTGGTGTTTCCAGAGTTTCCCAACACAGCTAATGCCAAGGGTAAGAGTCAACGGCCGGGGCAGAGCTGTGCCTGCCTGGCTCTTACCTGGAGGACCTGGGCATGTCCCTTCTCAGCGCAGACATGCAGCGGCGTCCTCCCCCAGCAGTCTGTGGTGTTCACTTGAGCCCCCAAGCTAACCAAGTCCTGCACAATGAGATGCTGATTGGCAGCCACAGCAACCTGGAAAGCACTCTGCAAACATCAAGAAGAAAATTTAAGCTATTAGTCATCTGATCTCTAACAGGAAAGAGCAACTAAAACAAATAAAAACCCTAGCTACCTGGTATTATTTAAACAGTGATTATGAATACTAGGAAGCCAGGACAAATGAAGCAGAGCACATAGTTTTACCAGCTCAAGGTGATCCCAAGAAGTATTAATAGCTCAAGGTTAATATTAGTATGCAGGCTAAATCTTGGGGTTAATATTAAATAAGCATTTCACCACATCTTTCTCAAGGTTCAGACATGCAGAAGCACTCAGGTGCACAAAGCAGGTGCAAAGATTTTTTTCAGAAAATCTCACCTGGCCATTGTGCTCTTTAATATCCAGCATGTGCAGGGCAGCCATCTTCCTTGCAAGAACATAGGAGAGTGCTCGACGGCCCTGGGCAACAGCGATGTGGAGAAAGCTGCAGGAAAGAGGGGCAACAGAGTTACACCACCAGACATCAACCAGGGCTCAAGACGGCAGAGAACCAAATGTGTGGAAGGGGTGTTACACTGCCAGCTTCAGACCTCTTCTGTGTAACTAAGACAGGAACATGGGTATTTTCTTACCAGGGAAATTTAAAGCACCTAAATCAGAATGTTTTCCTCCCCATTTAGCCAAGTCTAACAATAAGCAGCTGAAATTAGACAATACATCTACTCAAGTGTGCATCTTGTGCATCGAAGCTCTGCATCGCAGCCATCAGCAACACCACACCTTTCACTTGATCAGCCAAACCACTGCACTTGTGACACAAACACTGCTGTTGAACTGCTTCATTATAACTCACGGTCTGCCAAAACCCGAAGAGAAACATTCCCCAACCTCCCACATAAGAAACACCAAGATAAACGGCACTCACGTGTCTCCATCAGCGTCTTTTGCAAGGAACTGGTCTTGAGAGATGTTAGCCAGTTTGTTCTCCTCCTGCTCCACTTGCCATTGAAAAAATGACTTGCCCAGCTGCGTCGTGCTTCTGCCAATGTTTTGGTCAGGTAGAGAGACATTCAAGGCAGCCAAAGAGACACTGCGCTCCAGACTACCACAGAGGTTGCTGGAGAGCAAGCTGAAGTTCGCGGCGTGAGGGGCAACCTCGGCCTGCGGATGGGCACTGCTCAGCGGCTGGAGGGGACTGGAGACGCCGTCCGAGCCTTCCGAGTCGTTCAGGAGGGAAGAGAAGCTCTGTGATGGGCAGTACTGCATCTCATGGCTCTCAAAGGCGTTCTGCTGGTAGGCAGGAGACTGGTCATTGGCAACAAAGGGCCTGTAGTCCAGGGAGGCATCTGAAGGATAACTCTGTGACAAATCTTGGTTCTGGGATGCAGGGAACTGGTAATGCTGTGGTGGATCAAGCATATGCTGGCTGGTGTGGTCTTGGAATGCTTGGTACTTCTGGGATGGGGAGAAAGCCTGTGTTCCTGGGCTGTCCTGGTACTGCTCAGCAGGCGAGCCGTGGCTGGAGACAGAGTGCAACCAGCTCACCTGCACCGTGTTCAGGGAAATGGGGCTCGACTCGTTCTTGATGTTTATAATGTTCTGAAGCAGATCAGAACTGCTGTCGTGCTTTGGGTCAGTTTTATGTGTCTCCTCCATGCTATCCATAGAAGTTGGTGTCTGGGGTGGGGTCTGACAGGCGTGGGGGGGAGAAAAAAAAAAAAGACAAATCAAAACAAGCCCCAGAAAGTTATAGTTGTATCTGGTAGTTTCTGATCACACAAAGCAAACTGAAAAATAAAGGCACGGAAAAAGTTTCTACAAACTTACCAGGAGATGTGGGTGAACATTTGCTTGGCGTTTGAAAGAAGGTCCATCAGAAAGGAGTTCAGGAGCCTTTCTTTTGCCACAGTGGCCCAGAATGCTCTTCAGCTCTGATGAAAAGAAAATAAATTTAGAATCCATTTGGAGGTTACTCTTACAATTGATTTAAAATGTTACTGCAGGGTATGTATTAAAAAATGGTCTACCTGTGTATGGTTCGTAGTTCACCAATCCTCCTTGTACCTGTTAAGAAAAATCAAAATTATTCTGTTATTGTAACATTACTTCTGGGGGAAAACAAACAAAAACAAATAAACAAACACAAAAAAAATCCACCCAAAAAAACCCCAAGAAAGCAGGCATGACTTCCTCCTATAAACACAGAATACACCTTAGAATAATTCTAGTACGTGGTTGTCTAACCCTAACTTAATTGCTTTTAATTAAGGTTAGAAAATGGAAATACTTTAATGAAACTTAAATAAAACCCACTATTTTTCTTTAGGCTTTTCAAGCCATTTGTTATAATACCACAAAACTCAAGAAAATCTAGAAAAGACACTAGTCCTTCCAGAGACCTGAGGATTTTTTTTAAACATAAATAACCCAGCCAATCTCACATTTCTTCAGTGCCGTGAACTTTTCTATGCAAAAATCTTCCTGTGACAACACTTACCTAGGAAGCTTTCAAACATGCACTCAGAAAATTGAATCTAATCAAATCAAAAACACCCTTTAATCTTGTCAGAATTTCCTGTACTTTTTTCTTTTCAGACTGAAAAGGTCTACCTTTACACTGTGTGCTTTGCACAGAGAGGCGCAATAGCACGATAAACAAATCTGAGAAGAATCCCTAACCTTTCCAAATGAATGATCTCATTCCAGTCAACACGGAATTTCTGCAGTTTCGCAACACAAACATATTTTTATCCAGACCCCCTTTAGAAAATAAAGCTTAGTAAGAACATTTTCAAGTGCCTCCTTCTCCCACGGTAAACCTTCTTTCTGATTTCTTCCCAGATGTACTTTTCCATTATGTGTTGAAAAGGAAAAACACTGACTCCATCCACAGCAGATAAAGTAGTAGCTCATTTCTAGTGTTACCGCAGTGTTCTTGCCGGCTTCAGTAACCACTGAAACCAAATCTGTCAGTACAGAAAGCTGCCGGTTACCTTGCTTTCCTCGGCGGCAGGACCCGAAGACATCTGCTTGCTGCTCCTGAAGTGCAGCAGGAGCTCCTTCACGGAGTTCTTCACACGGACCCCTTGGAAAGGTCCTCTGTGCTGCTTTCCCCCCGCCATGTGTTGTTCAGCTGCGGAGACATGAAAACAAAACCCAAACTTAAACCACCAAATTTTCGTTTAACAAATAATAAAGAAAGAAAAAAACCCAAACAAACCAGGAACTCTTGAGGAAAGGTACCTAAATCCTGGTTCAGCAGAGAGGAGCCAGGGAGCTGCCCCCCGCACCCCTTCGCCATCCCAGGGGCGTGCCCTCCGCTGCTCCGGGGACGGTCCTGCCGCTCCCGCTCCACGGACGGAAACACCCCGGCACTGGGCACGAAGCGCCGGCCAAACGCGTCCGCTTCTGACCGCTTCGGCCGCTTTCACACCCAAAAGGATCAGCGGCCGGCTTCGCCCCCGCGGGGACGGAGCGGGACCCGCGGCTCCGCGCTCTCCCCCCACCCCGGGGCCGGGGCCGCCGCGGGGNNGGCCCCGCGGCGCGCCCCCGCCGTACCTTGCAGCGCAGGGCGGGGACCGCCCCGGGGGTCCCTCCGGCCGCCGCCGCGGCTGCTCACCGAGAGGTCCGAGTCGGAGCCCGGCGAGCCCGGGGCGGAGGAGTGCGCCGGCGAGCAGCTGCCCTCGCTGGAGTGGGGCGAGGCCCCGTAGAAGTAGGCGAGGTTGATGGGGCTGCTGAGGGCGCCGCCGTCGCCGCCATCGGGCGCCACGTCCCGGCTGCTCTCCACGATCATGGCGGTGNAGGAGCCGCCCGCCGCGGGGCGGGGAGCCTGGCCGTGAGGGCCGGCTGCCTGTGCCCGGGAGGTCCTAACCGGGAGTCGTGGTCACAGGTGGCACCTGAGACCTTGTCGTCCAAGCCTGCCCGTTGTGGGCTTCGCAGAATAAAAGAATATCCTGATATGGAAAGGCCCCATCAGGACCATCGAGTCCAACTCCTGGCCCTGCCCAGGACACCCCAAGAGTCACACATGAGCCTGAGAGCCTTGTCCCAGTGCAGCCTTGGCAGCCCTCACTCACAACGCGTGCAACTGCTAATTGCCACTCTCTTATGGAACTGCAGAGGCGGGAATGACCAGCATCTCCCTGAGCATACCACTGCTGCTGATGTCCGCTCATGTCCCCACAGGCAGGTATCCCTCACCCTTCGCCCCAGTCCTGCCAGTCCTTGGCTCCAGAACGCAGGCATGGAAGAACAGAGACTTTTTGGTCATGTGCATCGAGTGAGCAGCATCCAGCGAGAAGGGGAACGTGAGCAGTTACTCACAATAGAGATGAGTCATGTGTTCCTCGTAGCGGAGTGTGGAGTAGGCAGGGGCAGATGAGGAGAGGTTTTGGTTGTAGGTTGCACCATACTGCGGTGGCAGAGCCTCTCGGTTGAGGCCAGTGAGGAGAAGCGGGTAAGCAACACGATGCCAAAACAGAAAGTGGGCAAAACCATGTGCCTGTGATTACTGTTAACATCACTGAGTTATTACCAATGTTCACAGGGAGACTTCTGAGGTTTCTACTTTTCAAACAAATATTTCTCCTTTCCCAATTCCACTGAGGTCACCATCTCCTAAAATACAAGTGAGCAATTTTGCCCACGAGCTTGAGATTAGAATGTTTTTAGCACTGTGGCTGCTCAAAAAAATATGTAGTAAAACAACATGGTCTTTCTAAAGTATATTATGCAAAGTGGAGGTCTATTATTTATATGTTTTAATTGTATTGAAAAACATGGGACAGGTGCAATATGAAATTATATTAATCAGCCCACAAGGAGGCAGGAGGGAATTGCTTTATATTATTCAAATATTTCTCCCACCATCAAGTGAAGGAAGGGTTTCAATGAGAATTACCTAGGCAGTTTTCTAGTCCAAAGACTGTTGTTTTACACCATAGATTGGATCTATGCAATCAGAGTGAAATCTGCAAGTGGAACCCATAAAACAAAATCAGATGCCAAGTAGTGCCAGAAATACTCCAGTGGAGGTAAAAGTTCACTTGCTCCATGAGCAGAAACTCTCTCCCAAGCACACGTTCTCCCTCATTTAACAAAACACTATGCAAGTGAGGATTTATGAAATCGGGCCATGTGTTTTAACAAGCAAAGAGATGGTTCGCTGTTCCTCAAGCCTTAGACCTCCGTTATGATACCTTAACTTTAGGCAGATGCTTTTAAGTATCTCCTCATTGAAAAGCACTTGCTGCTCAGAGATCCTGGAGCCCACAAATGCTCTTTTCACATTCAGTGGCTGTGGGGAGGACCCACAACTCAGCTTTCCAAAGTGGATCCAACTGATGGACCTTTGCGTTCTCATCCCTGCCAGGCAGCCCAGAAAGCCACTTATTTCAATCTCACGGGAGGGTCTAGAACTACTCAAAGTGCATCTCGTCTTTCAACAAGCAGATGGTAATGCGAATCTGAGAAGTTGATAATCCAGAAAATTAAATTTGTCATCACAGTTGCCTGCCATTCCCTTTAAAATGTTGAGAGTAAAAGAGATTTCAAACCAAAAGTGGATTTGTCTCATTGTAGTTCTTCTGTGTCATAGAAGGTCCCTAAACCACATGCAGGCAGGGACAAGCAGCACCTTTATCCTTGCTATTCAATAACAATTTTGGAATGGATTTAATTGTAGATTGGTTTCTACATATGAATGAGAGCTATTCTATAAAACAATTTAATGAGTTTGTGTTTGGGTTTTTTTTTCCTAAAGAGGGCGTGGAATTTCTTTTTCTCTTCTCTTCCAAAGTCTCTACTCTCCTGAAGGTTGAATTGCTGACTTGCTCCCCTTTTACCTAGCAAAATCCACTTCAGGCAACACTCTGATACCTCAGCTCATACTTGTTTCATCAGTGACATCTTATTTATCAGGTCTGCTGGCATAAATCTACTCCCAGTCAAAGCAGATTAAGGCAAGTCTAATTCCACCAAGCTCCATAACAAAAGGCTCTTTCAAAAATATACACACACCCATTGGTTGCACAAGATGAGCTGGCTCCCAGCACCCTTGTGTTCTCAGTGCTTCTATGAGAGTTACTGGTAAACTATTGCTACATCCACGAACTGTAATTATTAATGCTGCAGACCTTGAGCATTAATGAGTTTTGGGTTTTGGCCCAAACACCACGTAACATCTGTGGTGACCAAAACCCCGTGAGGCATCTTCAACAAGAGTAAGTTCCTCTGGGGCAGGATGGTGACCAAAAAAAAAAGCACTTGTCACATCTTCTCCTTGGGAAGGCATCCAGCTGGTTTCAGCCTTCTTTGGCCGAGCTGTAATTCAGTGTAATCCACTAACCTCAGAGCGGGAGAAGGCTGCGAGGTGAGCACAAGGCAGCCACCTCAGCTCCCTGAGTTCTGTCTTCCCGTATTTTCACTGCACCACCTCCCTACTGGGATGTATCAATAATGCCAACTAGTGGCCATTATCAGCAGCATTTGTCCTGAAACCCCTCTTCTGTACACCTGCAAAAAGTGAGATAGGCTTATCTTGGTATCTCAAATAACAACAAAAAGGAAACAGAATGCACTTGTTTTTGAAAACTCCGCTTCTTCCCTCCCTTCAGAACACAGCCCAGTATTGTAGCATTAAAAGCAATCAGTCTTGGTTTAGGTTAATCCAATATACTTGATCAATGAAATAACTTTTGAAAGTGTGACTTTTGCACACCCGTGAGCTACTTCAGTGGGATCTGAAAAAAACTCAGTTAAGAACCAAACCAAAATCCAGTTGTCTTGAAGCTTGTGCTTGCTGGGTAGGGGTCTCATTACAGAAATCAAAGAGGCTGAATACCAACACCTTAGACTTTTACCACCAGCTAAGCATCTAGGCTAACCAAGGCCATGTGTATCCCCTTTGCTATCCTAATCAGAATGAGCACAGAGAAAAGATGCAGCGTGCCTGCGCTGCTTGGTCCCTGGGGCACGTACTGGGGTGAATGCTATAGGGAATGTAGGCTTTAAATAAATAAATGAATGAATAAAGCAAGCCCAATAAGTGGAGCTTTGTCTTCCCTGTAGAGCAGCACGTAGTTGCTCTGCCAGGCACACTGTATAACCTCCCTCTGCGAGTGAGGAACATGCCAGCTCCCAGAGCAGCCCATGGTTCAGCAGGCATGGGAGCAGAATAAATCTCTCCCCTCAGTCTGTCTCCTTAGCAGCAGCATGGAATAAGGGTCAGCCTCTAGGTGCAGTGTCAGAGCACAAACTACTAGTAACAAGAACTTGGTTTTGCAACATGTTTCTGGAGCAGCATGACCTTTGTGGTATTTCTTAAACTGGACATAAAAATGGTAGTTTACAGTCCAGTTGCTTAATGCCAGTGAATATTTGCTGTGTGGATGTCAAACGTGCCTTATTCTCCACTGGGTGTAATTTAGGCTCCTGCTGCAGACTGTGAGTTGAGGTGTGCGAACACCACTGCCACACCTCTGCACACCAGCAGTGTTTCCAACAGCACACACCCCCCAAACCATCCAGCACAACACTCGGTTTTCTTCTAGACTGGCATTGAGAAAAACAAAGGTAAAATCTCAGGAACTATTCCACTCCTAGAGAGCATTCGGGGTCTGTACGTGAGTTTGCTTTAACAGTTCTGCAGAGCACTTGTCAGCAGGCTGGAAGTGGTCCATGACACAGTTTTACTCTAAAAGCTGGTACAGAGGAGTCAGTGTTTCTTCTCACTTTGCTGTACTTGTATTGCTACATTTTTCCTACACTTTGGTCTCCAAGACTGACATTCTGGGATTAACCTAAACATCAAAAGGGGGCATGTATAATTCTTCATATTAAAGAAAAACTCAGACTTTTTATTTAACATATTTCTTTTGGGTCTGACTCCTTTGATCCAGAGAATACCCTCAATTCTGCTTTTTTTCTCTCAAGCCATCTGATATTTAAAAAAAAAGAAAAAGTAAATTAAAAAAAGAGTTGGTTGCTCCTAAGTAGATCCTTCAACGCTGCGTATATAAAGCAGCTGAAATTAGTACAGAAGCAAAGAAACTCTAAACCCAGCAAGTGTTGCAAAGGTGGCAGAGTGGATCTGAGTTCTGTGAAAGCAAACAGTTTCCTTGTATATATACCTGACGTTTGGGGACATTCCTCCCAACATACTCACTACCCTGGTTAGTCACATTTTCTCAGCAGCTTACATATCTCATTAGTTCATTAGTGCCTTGCAGTAGGAACGCACGGCTGAGAAATACACACCACTGATGTCACAGCGTGTAAACAAGGAGCAGAAGGCTGTTTCCCCATAGCAAAGGGCAACGTCATATGTTGCCTATAAAGGATACAGTGTCTACACAGATGAGGTAGAGAGTGCACGTTCTCGCCTCAAAGTACATTACTTGTTATGATATTCCAGTTTAGAAAGGGAGTTGGCACAATTTCTCAGTGCTGTTAGGGAGACTCAGTGTAGGTTTGGAGGGGGTCAGCATCAGTTTTCCTTGTTGCTCATGCTGAAGACATTTTTCCTCCTAACCCAGGTGACCAACCTGGGCCAAAACCTAACATTCACAGCTCACATTAATTTCATGTTCTGCTGTCAGATGCAGGAGGGTGTGTGGCAAGCACAGTAGGTGAGTTAGGCTCTGGTGTACTTTGATTTCAATGTTCCTACCTTCCACAAACAAGGACCACTTCAACCACCTGTAAAACGAAAACACTTTCTAACAGGGACTGCAGAGCTGTCCCAATGCACATTGCCACTCGACATTTCAGTACAGGAATGGGAGGAAAAACTCTCGAAGTGAGATTTGAACCTAGAAAAACATGAGTTTTTGAATGGCAACCTACCCAGACACTTGCATTCCTAGACTCAGTTTATGTGTTGTAGCAGGTAACCTATCTAAGATTAAGGTTGCCGTACATCCAGGCTTCCCAAACATGCGTTTTTCCACTCAAAAACGTTGTCTAGGCAGACTTTGAAAATCTGTGCTCTTCTTGGACATGGCAAACCAGTTACATCTACCAGAAAGCAGGTCTAACAGTTGACCAGTCCAGAAACCCCAGGCACAGTTTCAGTATTCATGCAGCCCACCCGTGTAGCACTTGCATGTCAGGATCAACACCTGCAGGAAGCCTCAGCACTGATTTGCACAATCCTACACATCCTGTGTGCATACCATCAGCTCAAGGGTTCAGATCAACGAGCAGGAAAGTCCAAGCAGAAGCGAGACAAACCGTAAAAAGCACTTGTAGCATGGTAACACCGTAGAGATCATTGACAGGAATGCCCTCATCTAATGTCTTGAGGTTATTTCACTGTGTTTTCCAGCTTACAGAGTTTAAATGCCTTCACTTCAGACATCCATTCACTAGAGAAATCCCAGCTTTCAAAATACGTGTCTGTCTGACCATTGGGAAAGTCCTGAAACTCAGCTGCAGAGCTGTCCTCCATTAGTCAGACAAAAACTCAATAAACAGGAAATTTTCTTGTTTAAAAAAGCACCTAAATCAAGGCAGACAAATAAAAATTTATTATGGTAGGGAAAATGTTAGGTCGCTTCCAAACAGCGGTACAAAAATTTTGCTGGTGCTTAGGATGAACCGCATTTACTAGGGCAGGTTTTATCTTCAGTTAAATGTGTCCTGGAACAGCTGGGACAATACCTCTCCGCCTATGGGTGAGAATTTGCTGTCACACAAGTCTCAATCACAGATGCCCTATGTCTGCATAAAAGTTATTAATATCACGGAAAAGATCCAAATACTCTGTTCTTTCTATAGGCTTAACAGCCACCTGCTGCACGTTTAGAAAGAAATCCATGACGGTAATGACAGCTTCACAGTAATATGTAAATCATGCACGAGTTAGCATAAAACATCAAGAAAGCTGGAAATAAACTCTTTGATTTGGTGGGGCACTGTGCGGAGCTCTGTTCCCAGGCGTTGGCTCCCTCCTCCAGTTCCCAGCTGGGAAACGACACCTACCAAAGCCAGACACATCCTGTCTGACAGGACGCTGCTCTCCACAGAAGCCAGCCCATGGATGTTTAAGTTTCCTTTTAATTTCCTGCCAATTTCTTAAGAAGAAAGCAAAAGTAAAGGCAGCTCTTGTTTCCACCTCACATGTTTTGTCTCAGGAGCTTGTGACTTGGAAACCATAAACTCACACAAGGGTTTCTCAGAGGAGTTTCTTAGCAGCACCACCAGGGTTGAGTTTTGCTGCTCTGGAAAGTCCAGGTGAGAAGCAAAGCCAGGTCAGACCACCTGGGCTGCAGCAGGAGGCAAAGCCAAAGCAAGGGATGGGATTGTTCCTGCCACCCCGCTGCTCCGAGCAGCTCGGGGATGGGAAAGGAAGATCCCCAGTGCCCGGGACTGCTGCTGCAGACCTGTTTCCAGCAACTGATGATGATAATGATGACGATGATGATGATGATATCCCAACCACGACCTCCATTGTGGCAGGGTGCAAGCTGCTCGGCTGCCCCAAGCAGACCAGGGCTTGGCCAGTGCTCAGCCCCTGTGACAGAGGGTATTTCCTCCCTGCACACACCCTACTCCCACCCACTGCCATCAAACACAACAGGAAATGTGGCTTGCTGCAAAAAAAGTAAATAAAATGTCTAACGAGCAAAAAAGAAATCACTTGCTGGAACATGATCGCCAAGCTAATACTGGAGTTTTGTTTGGAGCAGAAATATGGCCTTCTTTTCAATGCCCTAGGTGACATTTGTCCCTTACCACTGGTCACCCAGTCTGGCTGAGGGAGAGCCCAGGGTATCTCCCTTTCCCTGCCCTCTGTGCGCCTCCAGCAAACCACCACATCCCAGCTGAAATCACCTGGCTTCCATGTGAAGTACTTGCGAGCTACCCAACCCCAGTTGCACGCACATGTCCAATGTCATCAATGGCACACACATGCCCCGAGACATTTGGGGTCTGAAAACCAGACCACGTTTTATCATCTGCAAGACGCTTCGTGCTGAGCTGCCCTCCCTGCCTGTCAGAGACGAGCACGGTTAATGAACCAGGGTGCTGCATAATCAGCCTCATGTGGTAAGCCAGGGAAACCCTCGCCAGGCCATGAAAAGAAGTTTATGGTTTGGTTTAATAAACCCCTTAGCATAACAAAATTTAAAGTGAATTTTAAGCTCATTAAACTTACTTCTTTTCATTCCCACAGATTTTTTTTCTGAATTACAAGAAAGTAGGCGTAGATCCCTACTTTTATATGCTTCCCTGTGTTGTCTCACACTGCACCACGACAGTTTACTCCTCTCCTGCTGAAGCTGGCAGGCTCATATGCTGATGGTGCTCTGCTATTCCAAAATTACTGATTAGCTGCCAGGAAAGAAATTGTAATCAAGATTATACAAAAAACATTTTTTCACTAACAACGCTTCTTCCATTCAGTACTCTCAAAGCTTAGCTTTCCATCCATCCATCCATCCATCCATCCATCCATCCATCCATCCATCCATCCATCCTCTGGAAAACTATTACATCCTTCCCTACAAATGCAGATTGTTTCAGAGAGAGTCGCCCAGAACAGCTAAGCTATTTAGGAGTATTTTGCCACCAGATTCACTGAGGGTTTTCAAAAATCCCGCTATTCTTTGTAGTTTCTTTGCTCTTGGCTGATACCCATTACCTTCTCAAAAGCCAACCATTCTCTCATACTCAATCCCAAAACACACACAGATAATTATAGCACAAGCCACTTGTGAGGCTATTACAAGTGAAAAAACTTATGAGAAAACAATATTGTTTCAATCAATTAGGTTTTTTAAGCAATAAATCAAATAAAACTATGCCAGCATACCTTCATGTTGGAGGAGTGAAGTTAGAAATAGTTCTATGGACAACAAGCCAGTTCTTTGCACTCCACTGGAAACTGATTGTTCCTTATGGCCATGCCTGTGTGAATGACTGCGAAGTTCCTCTGAGGTTTAAAGGTGTGAAACAGAGAAGCAGTGGTAAGGAAACTTTTCTTCCCCTCCCTCACAAAAGTCCTGCTTACTTTGGCTTTCTGTTCGCAAAAAAAAAAAAAAAAAA